>CM053031.1:122512855-122800355 GCA_028564925.1 Lithobates sylvaticus
TCCCCCTTACGCGTTACGCTCAATCAGAACTTCGACGTCACCAGACTCCTCCCCCCTTCCCTTCGTTAGCAGACAGAGGCACTTGGGGAAGGGGGGAGGAGTCTGGTGACGTCGATGTCCGTGACATCACCGGATCTCTGACGGAACTCCCTGAAGACCCGGAAGCCGGCGGAGAGGTGAGTACCGATCAAAAGAATTTTAATTGATCAAAAAAATTAACGATTAATCGAGGAAGTAATCTTTCATTTCCACAGCCCTTATATATATATATATATATATATATATATATATATATATAGACATTGTATTTTTTTATATATTTGCTCACATTTCCAGATAAATAAATAAAACACACATAAGTCCTTTAAAATCAGTATATATTTCAGAGTTGGGGAAAGGGAGAGACCACTCATAAAATCAAGAATCGGATATCCCAGCACAAATCCTCTATTCGCTCTCCATCAGGGCCATATTAAGAACATCATGGGCCTGGTGCTGAGGATTTTGGTGGGGCCTATTATAAACAATAAATAAAAATGCAAAAAAAATTTTGTTATAACAAATGAAATTAAAGAGAGAGAGAGGGAGGATGAGAGAGAGAGAGAGAGAGAGAGAGAGAGAGAGAAAAGGGGATGAAAGAGGTGTGAGGGGTAAGGGAGGGAGGACGAGAGAGAAAGGGGGATGAGAGAAAGAGGATGCACATGAACATGCATGGGAATAACATCAACGCAGCCCAGCCAAGGCAAGTGACCAAAGGCACAGAACCCAGAAGGAAGACCGGGTGAAGATGGAAGCGCCCGGGCCGGATTGATCACAGCACAGCACTTGAGGGCTCAGTCTGACAATGTAAGTGTACCCTAATGTGCTAATATGCTGTGCATACTTGTACATTATGGCATAACCTACCTAAGGGCCTCTAAAAAATAGTAATGTTATAAAGGTTTACTACCGCTTTAATATCATTGGAACCCAGGAGCCTCTCTTGGGGCCCCCTACTAACCCGCATAGTTGCCAACATTTCAAAAATATTTTCAGGGACACTTTTTTACAAGTGCTATATTTAGAGTAGCTGACATCCCCTATGTTCATCTATAGATCACAATAGTAATTACAACATTAAATAAGTACTAATAATGGGGCAGAACCAATATGAGGACTGAGATTTCCTTTAGTTGAACTAACAAAGGTGTGCCCATTATAGAGCTGGTAACATTGAGGATATTCAGTATAATTTTAAAGAACTGTTTTTGTGGGTAAGAGGCATAGGGGAGGAGAATGGATGGTATAAAAGTGGGAAGTATGTGCAGGTGAGGGAGAGGAATGTGGAGGATCTAACAGTGGGCACTATGTACATGAGAGGAGTGCGGAGGGTATGACAGAAGGCACTATGTACAGGAGAGGAGTGTGATGAGTATGACAGTGGGCAGTATGCACAGCAGAGCAGTGTGGAGGGTATGACAGTGAGCAATATGTACAGGAGAGGAGTGTGGAGGGTATGACAGTAAGCAGTTTGTACAGGAGAGAAGTGTATGACAGCGGGCACTATGTACAGGAGAGGAGTGTGTAGGATATGACAGTGGGCGCTATGTATAGGAGAGAAGTGTGGAGGGTATGACAGTGGGCACTATGTACAGGAGAGAAGCATGGAGAGCACGACAGTGGGCACTATGTATAGGAGAGGAGGATGAAGGAATCTGGGAAGGAAAAATGTAAAGGTTTGTGGAAGGATGTTTAGGGACTTCGTAGTGGAAAAGCAGACCATACATGGATTGAAATTACACCAATTAAGCAGAGACCAGCCATAGTCGATCTATGTATGGGCTACCTGGTTTTATACAAGTCAACCTATTAACCGACTTAAGTACAACCAGCCTGTCAGGTTTTCCCCAAAACAATCAGTGCTGCTAGCTATAGTTAGCAACACTGATCATTGTATTCACTGGCATAACACAATAACATTGCAGGAGTGATTCCCCCATCCACAGGTCAGCAGGTGAGAGGGTGTGTGGGAACAGGCTGGGGAGAGATACTAGTCAGTGGCTGGGTAGGCACTGGTTAGTATCAGAGCTAGATACACACAGGTTACATACGCTGCGATCGTTAGAGCGAGAACAATAATTCTAGCCTTAGACCTCCTCTGTAAATGTAAACATGTAACCTGTAAAAAAAATGTAAAGCATCGCTTGGTACACAAAAAAAAATTGTGCTGACTTTAGTGTTTTTTTTTTTATGAATGAAAAATTGCTGCGCAAATATCGTGTAACATAAAAAGTTGCAAAGACCACCATTTTATTCCATGTGTCTGCTAAAACAACATATATAATGCTTAGTAATTTTCTATAAAAAAAAAAAAAAAATATGATTTTTTACATGTAGGAGAGAAGAGTCAGAATTGGCCTGGGTGGCAAGGGGTAATTATCGAAAGTAATATGCAAAATAATTATTATAAGCCCTGTGAGTTCATCCTCTCAGTCTGCTGCAAAGTGTTCCAGCTTGTATTTATACTGGCCTCTCTGTATGTAGCTTCTGCCAGGCTGCGCAAGCACCCCTGTATCTCCAGAACCATAGATGAAAGCAGCCCCATATTTTAACCAGTGCTGGAGTAGGTCTTTAGCTACCTGCCCCCCAAATGGGGTCTCTGTGACTCATGATCGCTGAGCTACAACCCTCAAAGTCGATCTTTTTTTTTTTTATTAATTTTTTTTTTTTGCAGCTCCAATAGCCCCTATGTTAATCCGGCCCTGCTCTCCATAATCTGAATTACCAGTTTCTAAACATTTTAGACAGTGTGGGCATTCTGTAGTCCAGCTGAGATTTATGGCAATCGATCACATGCCGCGACTGAGAAGAGGTGGAAATAGGGCATTAAAATTGAAACGGGGGGAAGTAAAATGGATTTCACTACTAGATACTGTTTACCTTAAGGCAGGGGTGTCCAAACTTTTTTGAAAGAGGGCCAGATTTGATGAAGTGAATGTGCGTGAGGGCCGACCATATTGCCTGACACTCTTTGAACCATTAAAATTCGGTCTAATGCTGCATACACACGGTCGGAATTTCCGATGGAAACAGTCCGATGGGAGCTTTTCAACGGATTTTCCGACCGTGTTTATGCCCATCGGTCTTTTTCTGTCGGAATTTCCAACGGACTTTGGATTGAGAACCTGTTCTCAATTTTTCCGACGGAAAACCTTTCTATCGGATTTTCTGATCGTGTGTATGCAATTCCGACATGCAAAATTCCGACGCATGCTTGGAAACAATTTGATGCATGCTCGGAAGCATTAAACTTCCCTTTTATAGTGCCGTTGAAGGTGTTTTATGCCGCTGTGTTACTGACCGTCGGAATTTGGTGTGACCGTGTGTAGGCAAGACAGTTTGAGCGAAATTCCGTTGGAATTTCCGACGGGAAAACCATCAGAGCTTTTTCCGACGAGAATTCCGACCGTGTGTACGCGGCATAAGTGTGTTCGTCCGAGCACTAATACACTGCCCAACAAGAATTCTCTTGTCTTTGTGGCGGTGTGTGGTGAAGAGATGAGCTTGGGCGTGATATTTGGCTATACCGTATTTATCGGCGTATAACACGCACCTTCACGTGTATATATATATATATATATATATATATACACACACACACATGAAGGTGCGTAGGGCCACATTTCCAGATAAATAAAACATGTAGAAGCCTACGATATAAATCCTTCAAAATCAGTATGTATTGCGTGTGCGAGTTGTGGCTTATTTTGACATTATTATTTGGTAGCTAGAAAATAATACCTCTTTAGATATGGTATTAGTAAGCTGCATTTTACTAAGCACTGAAGAGGCGTCTGCTAGAAGAAATTTGGGTTTCTGCAATAACCCTATTAAATAGATGACCCCGTATTCTGCATCAATTTTATGTGCTGTGTTGTTAGTTTCAGTTCTTTGGTC
Source organism: Lithobates sylvaticus (assembly GCA_028564925.1). NCBI lineage: Eukaryota > Metazoa > Chordata > Amphibia > Anura > Ranidae > Lithobates > Lithobates sylvaticus. The sequence goes on from CM053031.1 coordinate 122,516,792, forward strand.
AGAAGATGGAAACTATTATTTAATAGTCATCAGTGGTTTACCAATACAGGTTGTACCTTGTCAAGCCCTGGTTCTTGCATAAAAGATTACCCACAATACACTGCTTAAAGATGTAAAAGAAATCACTCATGTTGGTGTCAGCAGTTTTGACTAGAGTACATCTTCCTACATCGTCATTTACAAGAAGCAGCTTGTCCTTGTGGAGAAATGAACTGTCATGCCAGTTAATGTGAAAATCAGTGACATATTTTAGATACGTTTTTCTCTGTCAATGCACATTGTCATTCAAATATTGTATTTTATTGTTCAAGATTTAATCCTTGCAGTAGCCTGCTTTAAAGGAAAACAGAATGTAAGAAGTAAATTGTTTGTGATAGCGGTATTCAAAGATTTACCAATGACAAGAATAATATCTATTTTATTCTTGACTCTAAGGGGGATTTACTAAAACTGGAGCACTCAGAATCTGGTGCAGCTTTGCATGGTAGCCAATTAGCTTCTAACTTCAGCTTGTTCAATTACATTTTGACAATAAAACCAGAGCTGCACCAGATTTTGCACATTCCAGTTAAAGTAAATGCTCCTCCCCCAAGTATATTATTATTAAAGTAATTATTTTCAGAATAATGTATGCCCTGTTTCTAAACAGTTTAACATGAATTGTGAGTCTGTGGGAAAGTGATTGAAAAGGTTGTTTTTTTTTTTTTTTTTTTTTTAATAAACATGTCATATTTACCTGCTCTGTGCAAGGGTTTTGGACAGATCGGCCCGATGCTCCTTTTCTGGGGTCACCCAATGGCACTTCTTGCTCCTCCTCTTCGGCGAGTGTACCCACAGGGAGCATTCCATGGGGGCACCCGTGCAGGCTTGCTCCCGAGTCCTTCTGTTTTGTCCATTGACACAGTCCCCGGCTCACATGTCACCAGAAATGAGTGACAGCAGCGGGAGCCAATAGCTCCTGCTGCTATCAGTCTATCCAATGAGGATCCGAGACAGTGGCTGGAGCTACTGGGCTCACGCTCATCACTGGAACGGATGGGTTTAGGTAAGAAAAAAGGGGGGGCTCTGGGGGACAGTTGCAGCACAGAAGGTTTTTCCCCTTAACCACTTGCCAACTGCCGCATGTACATACACGTCGGCAGAATGGCACGGCTGGGCAAATGGGCGTACAGGTATGTCCCTTTGAATTTGCCGCCGTGTGGTCACGTGCGCGACCCTGCTGGGAGCTCCGTGAGTGGGATTGCGGGTCCCGCAGACTCGATCGCCATGGGAATACCCGCGATCATTTCACGGAGCTGAAGAACGGGGAGATGTTAATGTAAACAAGCATCTCCCCGTTCTGCCTAGTGACACTGTCACTGATCATAGCTCCCTGTGATCGGGAGCTATGATCAGTGAAGTGTCATTCGTAGCCCATCCCTCTAACAGTTAGAAACACTCCTCAGGACACACTTAACCCCTCCCTAGCCACCTAGGGGTTAACCCCTTCACTGCCAGTGTCATTTTTACAGTAATCAATGCAATTTTATAGCACTGATCGCTGTAAAATTACAATGGTTTCAAAAACGTGTCAAAATTTTCCGATGTGTCCGCTATAATGTCGCAGTCACAATAAAATCGCAGATCGCCGACATAACTAGTAAAAAAAAATTATTAATAAAATGGCATAGCACTAACCTTTGTAGACGCTATAACTTTTGCGCAAACCAATCAATAAACGCTTATTGCAATTTTTTTTTACCAAAAATATGTAGAAGAATACGTATCGGCCTAAACTGAGGAAAAAAAACATTTCTGATATATTTTTGGGGGATATTTATTATAGCAAAAAGTAAAAAATAATGTGTTTTTTCAAAATTGTCACTCTTTTTTTGTTTATAGTGCAAAAAATAAAACCTGCAGAGGTAATAAAAAAACACCAAAGGAGAGCTCTATTTGTGGGGAAAAAAGGACGTCAAATTTGTTTGGGAGCCACGTCGCACGACCGCCCAATTGTCAGTTAAAACAAGGCAGTGCCGAATCGCATAAAGTACTCTGGTCTTTGGACAGCAAAATCGTCCAGGGCTTAATTGGTTAATGCAGGTATTAATTAATAACCAATGGAAAGTTGTTTTTTGCCCAATAAAGCTGCTTTCACACTGGGGCGGTGCGGGGCGGCGACGGTAAAGCAGCGCTATATTTAGCGCTGCTTTACCATCGTTTTACCCACGGTATGCAGCCGCTAGCGGGGTGGTTTTAACCCCCGCTAGCGGCCGCAAAAGGGTTAAAAACCTCCGCAAAGCGCCGCTGCAGCGGCGGTTTGCCGGCGGTATCCCCGCGGTTTCCCATTGATTTCAATGGGAAGGAGCGGTATAGGAGCGGTAAATACACCGCTCCTTCACCGCTCCAAAGATGCTGCTAGCAGGACTTTTTTTGCGGTCCTGCTAGCGCACCGCTCCAGTGTGAAAGCCCGCCGGCTTTCACACTGGAGTGAATGGGGCCGGTTTTTTCAGGCGGTGTACAGGCGCTATTTTTAGCGCTGTACCGCCTGAAAACCGCCCCAGTGTGAAAGCAGCCTAAATGCTATATAAGCTGTGTCTGAGCTTACAATCAGAGACTACAATTGTGTCATTGAAGGTCTGTCATGAGGCCTGTATTGCTCTTAGTCATTTGACTTAATAAAATGCAAATCAGATTGACTTGTTGATTCATTGACCTGTGTTTACCTAAATTATCCCATAATATTCAGGAGAATTGAAAAAAACTAATGAAAACTTACTTGCAGGTGATTGGATGGCTTAAGTAAACATCCAACCTCTTTAGTAAACTACACTTGATATTCTGTTAAACAGTAGAAAACTTTAAACATATCCTGAGAGGTTTTCTGGGGGCATTATCCCAATATACTTGCTGCACGACTGAAACCCACTGGAAAAAGAGGGGACTTTTAATTATGCCACCAAGAAACTAACCAAGAAAAAGGAAAATTGATAAAAAACAGGGCTTTTTTTCTGCCGGAACGTGCCGGAATGCAGTTCCGTCACCTCAGGCAGCCCTCTCCTCTGCAGCCTGTCACATAAAACAGAAGCCGGTAGAGGAAGTTTTCTATACAATTCACTTCCTCCACCAGCTTCTGTATGCTAGTGCAGGCACCCAGGGTATGTGCCCCACATCTGTTGACAGTATGTGAGCTGTAGAGAGAGGGGAGAGGTTGAGCTGTGGGGGGTGAACTGTGGATGAGAGAAGAGAAGGTAACCTGTGGATGGGGGGGGGGGGGGTGAGCTGTGGAGGGGGTAAGATAAGCAGTGGGGGGTGAACTGTGGTCGAGAGAAGAGAAGGTAACCTGTGGGTGGGGGGGTGGTAAGCTGTAGAGAGGGGGGAGGGGGTGAACTGTGGATGAGAGAAGAGAAGGTAACCCGTGGGTGGGGGGGGGAGGGGGGTGAGCAGTGGGGGGGGGGAGGGGGGGGTGAGCAGGGGGGGGGGGTGGGGGGGAATTGTGGATGAGAGACAAAAATTTGCGGTAGAGGCAAGCCCATCCGAACCCCCCCCCCCCCCCGATTCACCGATGCAAAAATGGGGGAAGGGGGACATAAGACAAATGAAGGAACAGCACATCAAATCCCGGGCCCACAATTAACCAGACCTACACACATATGGAAATGCTGGTGCTAAATGGATGTAAAATGGATAATTAGATAAGTCTGATAGGTCCAATGCGAGCAATTAAAAAGCAAAAAACAAAGTTGCCCTAGATCAAATGGGAACAAAATGATCACGGACTCCCTAATAGCCAGTTACACACCTCCATCCCTACATTGATATGAACTAAAAAGGGTGAATTTGGGACTTTAAATAAGACATATGGGTCACATGTCTCCATCCCTAAATCTGCGTAAAGAACGTTTTTTTTTGGGACTTTAACCACTTCAATACCAGGCACTTAGACACCTTCCTGCCCAGGCCAATTTTGAGCTTTCAGCGATGTCGTAATTTGAATGACAATTGCGCGGTCATACAGCTCTGTACCCAAACATGTTTTTTTATCATTTTGTTCTCACAAATAGAGCTTTCTTTTGGTAAAAATGTGGAAAAAATGTTTTTTTCTTTGTTTCTGTTATTTTTTTTGTAAATAAGTATGTTTTCTCCTTCAATGATGGGCATTGATATAGCTGCACTGACGGGCACTGATAAGGCGGCACTGATGGGCACCGATGAGGTGGCACTGATGGGCACTGATAGGTGGCAATGATGGGCACTGATAGGTGGCACTGATGGGCACTCCTATGCGGCACTGATGGGCACTAATAGACTGCACTGATGGGCACACGTAGGCGGCACTGATGGGTACTTATGGGTGGCACTGATGGGTACTTATGGGTGGCACTGGTAGGTGGCACGGATGGGCACTGATAGGCGGGCACTGATGGGCATGGATGGGCACTGGTAGGCAGCACTGATAGACACTGATGGGTTGCACTGATGACACTAATGGGTGGCACTGATGACACTGATGGATGGCATTGCTGGGCATCACTGTTCTCTTTTAGTATATGCTGGTGCCAATCAGTGCCCATTTGTGGGCACTGATTGGCACAGATTGGGCATTCATTTGAACATGTGGATGGCCTTGGGGTACATACCTGGCCATCCACATGTTGCCCCCTTCCCTGGTGGTCCTAGTGGCATCCCTGGTGGTCCAGTGTGGTCATCCGAGGGGGGGCTGAGCTGATAAACAATCAGCGCAGACCCCCCATGTGAGGAGAGCTGCCGATCGGCTCTCCTCTACTCGCGAGTGAGGAAAAGCCGATCACCGGCTCTTCCTGTTTACATCGTGATCAGCCGTTATTGGACACGGCTGATCACATGGTAAAGAGCCTCCATCAGACTGACACACCGCACCACCGATCACCGCGATGCACGCCCCCGCGGGCGCACGGTGGCTGTTATCCTGAAGGAGGTCATATGAAGCCCAGTCAGGATACCACTGCCTGGCCGTCATTTTGCTATAGGCCGGGCGGGAAGTGGTTAAATGAGGTGAGTACACATGGCTAGATGATTAGATATCAAAAACATGTTTTTTATTGGTGAAACAAGGAACATGGCAAAATTACATGATACATGCAGAAATGAATAAAATTGTCAATCACATATTACAGACCGTATATAGAAACAAACATTAGTAGCAACCAGCCACCCACTGTGAGGTATGGAACGAATCCTGGATGTAGTAAAAACACTTAAAATTACATGTAGATGTAATACATTTAGTCCTTAAAGAGGAAGTAAAGCCGTTTAAAAAAAAAAAAAAAATAGGAACCTGCAAGGCAAAGGCATAATGAGCTAGTATGCATAGCATACTAGCTCATTATGAATGACTTACCTGAGAACGAAGCCCCCGTAGCGTTCTACATCCACGATCTTCGGCGTCGCCATCAAACCCGGAGTGACTTCCGGGTCTCGTCGCTCCAGCGCTGTGATTCGCTGGAGCGGCGATGACATCACTCCCGCGCATGCGCACGAGAGCGGCATATTGCCATGATCTCGGCATGCGCAGTGCGCCTGCGTGCCGCTGTCTACGGCGCATGCGCCGTAGATAGCGGTGCCTTTTCTTTTCTAAATATCTCCTGAACCATGTAGGTTTAGGAGATATTTATTGGACCTACAGGTAAGCCTTAATCTAGGCTTACCTGTAGGTCAAAGTGGTTCCAGAGGGTTTACTTCCACTTTAATACATTTCGAGGTGCTTTCTATTTCTTGTTTCCTTGTTTGCACATACAGAGCTGGCTTCTGCTCCTGGAAAATCTAGCCCAAGTCAATGGACTTGGCTACATTGTACCTTTGAAAAAAAGGGGTGAACAAAATATCTGCGCTAATTACAGTGAAATGAAGTGATAGCAGCTAACACAGTTTGTTGATAAGCAAACTAGTAAAACATAAAAACTTGCTGTCCAGATACCTGTGAAGCTTGCCCAACTGGCTCCTACTGCCAGAGAGTCTGGGCGAATGCTCATCAAAAGGGCTTAGCGGATTCCTGCAGCATATTCAAAGCTTTTGACTTATGGGCCTTGAGAAAGGTTGTCTGTGTTACCTTCCAGCCTCTACCTGGGTCCCTGGCCTGACAGCTGACTATAGGCTTCCTGGAACTAGAGGAGGGGAACCTGCTGGGAGAATTTTTTTTATCCCTTTTGCTTCCTATCTTGTGGGAGCAGACCAGACTTGCCATCTGTCACACCTGATATGGCTGTCTCCAATTTACTACCGAACAGAGATTTTCTGTCATAAGGTACCTTACACTAATTTTGCTTTGAAGAAGCAAACACGATCCAAGGTTTCAACCATAGGGCCCTCTTAGCCATGACTTGAGTACAGCATTGCTCTGGCCGAGCATCTGATTGAGTCTATTGCCGCCTCTCCAATAGCGTTCGCCAACACATTAATTTCAGATAGGGCCCAGTGAGATTAGCTTTAGGGATTCCCACTTCAACTGCTGCCTCTATATCCTGGGTCCAGAACCCTCGATCACTAGCCATCGAGGTTAGGGCCACTGCCGGACGGCTACACTACTGCCACATCTAATGTAGGCAGGGATTCAAGCGATGCTATATCCGATTCCTGACAAAGATAAGACTTGTATAGACAAATGAAAGACAATTTTTTTACGGTCTTTTGCCACTCCTGCTATACATGAATGGAAAAAGAAATGCCATTTTGAAGAAAGGGGAAATCCAACCTTGTCTTTTACCCCTGTAATGGCTTGCTTGACTGCCTGGGTATATGGTTCCCTGAAAGAACTGAAACCAAGCAGCTTCGGGTCTTCCTCTGTGTCAGATACGGGTATGGAAATCGAGTTGCTAAGAGGGCTCCCCTTGGGGCTAAGTGCAGCGCATTCCTGAAGTTGGGAACAGGAGCGCGGTGCCCAAAGAAGAACGGATGGCCGTGTGATTGCTTGCAGTTCGATGGGCTCGGCTGCTGAGGGATGGCCGGAGCAAGCGGAGCAGAACTTGCTGTGTTCAAATAAATGGATAAACCAGGAGCCAGGCCAGGGGTCATACACAGGAAGATCAGTCCAGAGAATATACAGGGGCGAGCCGAGGTCAAACACAAGCAGGGTCCAAGTATGAGCCGTAGGTCAAGCCGGAAGATCAGGAAGCAGAAACAGAGTCCAGGAACAGGCCAAGGGTCGGGCTAGGAGATCAGGAAGCAAGGTCAAGGCGAGCCGGGTCACAACTGGTATATCAGATCAGGAAGCAAGGTCAAGGTACACAAGGGAGCTGAGGAGATAATACAGCGCTGTCCTGTGGTTACAGGCTGGCTTAAATAGGGCCACTGGCGCCAAAGTCCGTCACACCAGTGTGCGCCGTTGTGCATGCGCGGTATTGCGCGTGTATGTGCGCCAATATGCGCTGATGAGAACCGGTATGCGCCAATGCGCGCCGATGAGAACCGGTATGTGACAATGCACGCTGATGCGTGGCGCATGCTCGTGCACTACTTGGGATCCTTCGTAGACATCCATGAGTACTCTGGGCAGTGTTGTCAGCACCGTGACAGCCATGTCCCTAAAACTCTGATGAAGAGGAGCTACTATTGTCTGCAGGCTGCCCACTCGCCAGGGTAGCAGAACTAAGTTCTCAAGTGCTACCTGCTTGGGTGCCAGGTTGCTTTTCCAGTGGCCTGACTGGCAACTAAGTGGGCTGCCTGGTTGGATTTTTGATGAGAGCTCCAAATAGAATCTTGTGCCACCCTCTTTAACGGCTTGCCAACAATGCCATAGCCGAATGACTGCTACAGCGCAGCTCGATAACTCTGGGAGGGCGCACATTGACGTCCTCCCAGAATCCGGCGCGTACCTGGGAATATCTGTGACCGCCGGGTCCAGAGGACCTGGCGCATAATGGATCACGGTAAATGGCCACTGATAGCGGCCGTTTACCACGTGATCGCTCCATCAAATGATGGAGAAATCACTTATAAACAAACCGGTGTTATGTCCGCTTCCTCTGTCCCCTCTCTGTACCAATCGGTACAATGTGAGAGGAGAGGGAGAGACCAGTGGCAGCAGCGGGCTGGATGGCTGGATCTGTAGTGCCCACAGCGCTGCTCTGTGCCCAATCCAGCACTCATCTATCCATGCTCAGCCATCCATACTCAGCATACTCATTCATCCATCCATGCTCAGCCATCCATACTCAGCATACTCATGCAGCCATCCATACTCAGCATACTCATCCATCCATCCATGCTCAGCATATTCATCCATCCATCCATGCCCAGCATACGCATCCATCCATGCTCAGCCATCCATACTCAGCATACTCATCCATCCATGCTCAGCCATCCATACTCAGCATAATCATCCATCCATGCTCAGCATACTCATCCATCCATGCTCAGCCATCCATCCATTCTCAGCAATACTCATCCATCCATCCATGCTTAGCCATTCCATCCACCTCCATCCATACTCAGCCGTACCCAGCCATACTCAGCCTTACCCAGCCATACTCAGCCGTACCCAGCCATACTCAGTCATACCCAGCCATACACAGCCATACCCAGCCGTACTCAGCTGTACCCAGCCGTCCCATCCATACCCAGCCATACTCAGTCTTACCCAGCCGTACTCAGTCGTACCCATTTGTACTCAGCCGTACCCAGCCATATTTATTCATGCTCAGTCATCCCATCCATACTCAGCCATCCCTATCCATGGCTCATCCATACCCACTCATGCTCATCCACGCCACATCAGTTCTCATCCCTGCCACATCCATGCCACTACAGTGCCTCACAAAAGTGTAATAGGTAGTCAAATTAGATTTGAAACTTATGCCCCTAGAACACCTGATGGTGCTCCCTGCATGTTGGGCCTCTCTATATGGCCAGGCTGTGGAAAGTCTCACACATGTGGTATCGCCGTATTAAGGAGGAGTAGGAGAATCTTTTGGAGTGTCATTTTTGGTATGTACATGCTATGTGTTCGAAATATTGTGTAAATAGACAACGTTGTGTAAAAAAAATGCGTTTCCATTTTCTTTACACATATTCCAAAAACTTGTAGAAACAATTGACATGTTCAAAAGACTCATTATGCCTCATAGATTATACATTGGGTTGTTTTCTTTCCAAAATGGGGTAATTTTGGGGCGTTTACATTGTCCTGGTGTAAGTGTAAGAAAAGGTCAAGAAATTATATGTGTAATTTATGCTCCAAGAATGCCTGATGGGGCTACCTGAATGTTGGGCCTCTATATGTGGCCACGCTTTGTAAAAGTCTCACACATGTGGTATCGTCATACTCATGAGGAGTAGTAGAATGTGTTTTGGGGTGTAATTTGTGCTATGCATATGCTGTGTGTGAGAAATAACCTGCTAATATAACAATTTTGTGAAAAAAAAAAAAAAAAAAAAAAATCTTGATTTTGCAAAGAATTGTGGGAAAAAATACAATTTAAAAAACTCAATGTGCCTCTTACTAAGGTGTCCTTTTATGAAAGTGCGGTAAAATACCGCTATTCAGTTCTCAGGCATTCTCAGGGGAGATCGCTCTCCCCTGAGTGCCTGTTTATGATTGTCTGTAGATCGCTTCTCATGTTGAGTTGAGAAGCGATCTACAAACGCCGGGAACTCCTCAGAAATTCTCCTCACACTGTAATCTCGCGAGATGTAGCGGGATTACAGTGTGAGGAGATTTAAAATACAAAGTTGAACACTAATCACCACACATTATTCCCCAACATATTAATAAAATAATAAAGTTAAATTCCCCCTACACAATATACATTAACCTAATTATTAAAAAACATTGTTTTTATCAATATTTAAATATTATACATGTGCCTATTTAAATGTTAATGGTGTATAGTAAATTAATGTAATCCACATATGTAATGAAGCTATACACCATTCATATAAATGTAAAATACATTTATAATCATTAAAAAATAATTTTAATAAAGTATACAAGTATAAATATTTATTAATAAATTAAAATAAAATATATTTAATAACTGATAAACCCCTGTATAAGGCCCCTTTCACACTGGGGCGGGAGCGGTGTCGGCGGTAAAGAAGCGCTTTATTTAGCGCTGCTTTACTGTCGTTTTATCAGCGGTTTTCGGCCGCTAGCAGTGCAGTTTTAACCCCCGCTAACGGCAGAAAAAGGGGTAAAACCGCCCGCAAAGCGCTGCTGCAGCGGCGCTTTGCCGGCAGTATTGCCGCGCTGTCCCATTGATTTCAATTTGAATTTGAATTATGAATACACCGCTCCTTCACCACTCCAAAGATGCTGCTAGCAGGACTTTTTTGACCATCCTGCTAGCGCACCGCTCCAGTGTGAAAGCAGAGTGAAAGGGGCCGGATTTTTTCAGGCGCTATACAGGCGCTATTTTTAGCACTGTAGCGCCTGAAAAAGGCCCAGTGTGAAAGGGGCCTTACTGTAAGGCCCCTTTCACACTGAGGTGCTTTGCAGGCACTAAAGTTCTAAAAATAGCGCCTGCAAAGCGCCTTCAAACAGCCGCGGGCTTTCACACTGGAGCGGTGCGCTTGCAGGATGCTGAAAAATGTCCTGCAAGCCGCATCTTAGGAGGATTTACCGCTCCTAAAGTGCCCCTTCCCATTGAAAATAATGGGGCAGCGCTCCAAACCCCCCTGCAAAGCGGCGCTGCAGTGGCGCTTTGCGGGCGGTTTTAACCCTTTTTCAGTCATTAACGGGGGTAAAACTGCCCCGCTAGCGTTCGAAAAGCGCCGCTATAACGACGGTAAAGTGCCGCTAAATATAGCGGCGCTTTACCGCCAGCACGCCCAGCGCCTCAGTGTGAAAGTAGCCTAATGGAACATGCCATGGGTAAAACAAAATTTTATTTACTAATAAATTAAAAATGATATAAAAATTACATTAATAATAGCATTTAAATGCAGGTAGAATAATATATATATATATATATATATATATATATATATATATATATATATATATATATATATATATATATATATATATATGTGTATATATATATATATATATATATATATATATATATATATATATATATATATAATCTATCTATCTATCTATCTATCTATCTATCTATCATAGCATATAGCATATATATATATGTGTGTGTTTATTTCAATGTGTATGTGTATATCTATCTATCTATTTATATATATATATATCTATATATATATATATAAATAGATAGTATAGATAGATAGATAGATAGATAGATAGATAGATAGATAGATACACACAATTTAGATTGCTAACCTGCTTGTTTTGGGGTGTGTAATGGTGGGGAAGATGTTCTCTCACTGTATGGCTGCTTCTGAGTGAAAGAGGGAAGTCAAAAGACTTCCTGCTTTCCCCAGAATACTGAGGCAGCTTCCCGCTTCTCTCTCTGATTCTCCACCTCTAAGATGGTGAATCAGAAAGTGAGAATCCTGTCACAGATCGCCAGTGAGGTGCTGAGATCGCACCTTCATACACTGGCCGTTTCTGTGACAGTCAGTTACAGATCTTCACTGTGCTGAGGTAATCAGTGGAGAACATGTTCTCATCTGATTACCTCAGTTTCATACACAGGTAAAGACCTGAGATCAGCTGTGAGACTTGGGATCGCAGCTGATCTCAGTTTCATAAAAGGACACCTAAATACCTTGGAATGTCTACTTTCCAAAAGGGGGTCATTTGGGGGGTATTTGTACTTTTCTGGCTTGTTAGGGCCTCAAGAAATGAGACCGTCAGTGCATCAGGTGTGATAAATTTTCAGAGATTGGCACCATAGCTTGTGAACTCTACAACTTTCACAAAGACCAAATAATATACACAGATTTGGGTTATTTTTACCAAAGATATGTAGCAGTATAAACTTTGGCTAAAAAATACAGGAACAAAAATTACTAATTTGCAAAATTGTATAACAGAAACTAAGAAAAATGCATTTTTTTAACAGAATTTTCGGTCTTTTTTTCCTTTATAGCGCAAAAAGTAAAAAACCCAGCAGTAAATAAATACCACTAAAAGAAATCTCTATTTGTGTGAAAAAATGTCATATAGGTACAGTGTTGCATGACTGAGTAATTGCCATTCAAAATGTGAGAGCACCGAAAGCTGAACATTGGTCTGGTTAGGAAGGGGGTTTAAGTGCCCAGTGGGTAAGTGGTTAATAATGATGACATTTGGGAGTCGCATGTCAACTGCAAACTCCTCCAGACAGCCTTTATACACCAATCTGTTGGGCATAGGTACTGTGCCCCAGGCCCTGCAGGACTTTTGCAGGATTCACACTCACACATTTGCTTGAAAGATGCATTTGTCCATTCAGCCATGAGGGGAAGAGTAGGTAAAACGTGTTCCTTTGAATTTTTCCCTAGAGTGGAAGCAGCATCTAGGGCTACGCTTCACTTAAGAACATGTATCCTCTCTGGCTCTTGATCTTTTAAGGCCCTTACACACGATCAGATTTTCCAGCGGGAAATGTTGGATGTCAGACTGTTGGCGGAAAATCTGACCGTGTGTATGCTCCATCGGACAATTGTTGTCGGACTTTCCGCCAACAAATGTTGGCATGCATGTCTTAAAATTTTCCACCAACAAATGTGTGTTGTCGGATTTTTGGATCGTGTGTACACAAGTCAGTCGGTTAAAAGTCCAAAGTACAAACACGCATGCTCAGAAGCAAGGATGAGCCGAAAGCGCTCTGTCTTGTAAATCTAGCGTTCGTAATGGAGATATCACATTCGTGATGCGGCAAATTATGAAATCTCTCAATGCAGCGCATTCTCTTCTACTTTATAATGTTATAATAATAATGAAGCTGCTTTGCTGGTCATATTCACAGAGTTCTGACAAATATATTTATTATTATATATTTTTTTTCTAGTGATCTCGAGAAAAAAATTTTTTCTAGTGATCTCCAGAATAATAATTTTTTTTCTAGTGATCTCAAGAATAATATTTTTTTTTCAAGTGATCTCCAGAATAATATTTTTTTTTTCTAGTGATCTCCAGAATTGATTTTTATTTTTTTTATTTATTTAGTTACCACAACACTATTATTATTTTGTATTTTTTAACCTCAAAGATACAGCTATGTTGGTGTCCCTTGTTAATTTGACATTGTATTTTTGAAATGTACCTGCCTACTCCCAAACAAACTGTTCTTTTTTAAGTAAAACACCTAGCCAAGTATTTTGCAAAATCAAAAATTTTAATTCAATAGGGTGCGCAAGATCATATCAAAATCAAGAGGAAGGCCATGATGGAGAAACAGTTGGAATTGGTGAACGTTTGTACCCCAGGGCTGACATCAATTATTTGACTGTCAAAATTGGTAACCTGAGGAGTCCATTAAATAGGGAGCACAATACGGTCCTGGACTCCAAGAGATCGGGAGCAGCAGCAGATGACATATATGTCCCGAGGCTGTGATCTTCCAACAGCCTGCATTTTTTTGCCAGACCACACCGAACCCAGGCCATCAGTCTCAACACTTCCTTCCACACAAATGAAATAAATTAAATCAAAAATGCCTTCTCTGCACCAAAAAAAATGAAAAAAGATAAACTCGAATTAAACAAAAATAAAATTATAAATGATATTGGGGATAATCCCCAGCCCAGTGGTCTTGTTGGGAGTGTTGATGTTGCCTTGGCCACGGTCAGCCATGCTGCTGTGGTGGGTGGGGTGGCTGTGTTGTTGGTGGAGGTGGTCAAATTCGCAGAGGTGCGTTTTGGGGGTGATTAGGCCCTTCTCCCCCTTGTTCAGGCCCTTAAGGATGATTTCCTCGCACATAATGTGCTGGTCCTCCTCCATTTCTTTTCATTTATTTGCTGTCATGCAGCTAAAAGCCTCAGGGGCAGAGCTAATAGCAGTTGTTGCATGGCAGAGAAATGCAGCCATGGCATCATTCAGGTTTTGTTTTTTCCTGGCCCTTTTTGTTGTAGGGTGGAGGGGAGGAACCTGGCATTCAGTCAGCATGCTTGGCACAGCCTCCTCTTGGCTTTGGCTGAGGCTGAGACTTTCCTGTGTATGAAAATGGTACATAGTTTTAGGTTTTTGTTCATCAATCACACACAATTTTGAGCTCATGACTGTTGCAAATTGAATGTTAACAAATAGAAAAGACTATCATTCTGACCCCAGCATTTTTCATTCTTGTCCCAATCATTTTTGGCCACTACTGTCTATTGATATGTAAACCACTTTGTTAAAGCAGAAATTTGGAATCAATAACTTCTAGTTAACATCATTTAATTTTTGCATACAAATATGTTCAACAATGCTATACCTGGGTCAAGCTGGGCTCCTCCACATCTTCTTCCTGTGTTGAAGGCCCAGGGACCTCAGAAGCCTCAGCTGATGTGGAAGGAAGTGTTGAGAGCAATGGTCTGGTCTGACAAAAAACGCAGGCTGTGGTAGTACCCGGTATTGCTGGATAAAGTAAGGGAGGAAGCCAAGGGCAGTAAATTTATCCACCATTTTATCTGCAAGACACAACACAAACCCTAATGTCAGGCTAAACTCTCCTAATCTTGTCCCAATATAGGCCTCAATCTATAAGCAGTATAGGCCACTAACCACTGATACCCCAATTTAAAATTGTACCCTCGTTTCAACTTCTCTGCAGGATGTGGAAACCTTGCAAAAAGATCTGAACAAATTAATGTGGTGGGTAACTACATGGCATATGAGGTTCAATGTAAAAAAATTTAAAATAATGCATTTGGGTGGCAAAAATATGAATGCAATTTATACACTGGGGGAGAACCTCTGGGGGAATCTAGGATGGAAAAGGACCTGGGGGTCCTAGAAGATGATAGGCTCAGCAATGGCATGCAATGCCAAGCTGCTGCTAACAAAGCAAACAGAATATTGGCATGCATTAAAAAGGGGATCAACTCCAGAGATAAAACGATAATTCTCCAGCTCTACAAGACTCTGGTCCAGCCGCACCTAGAGTATGCTGTCCAGTTCTGGGCACCAGTCCTCAGGAAGGATGTACTGGAAATGGAGCGAGTACAAAGAAGGGCAACAAAGCTAATAAAGGGTCTGGAGGATATTAGTTATGAGGAAAGGTTGCGAGCACTGAACTTATTCTCTCTGGAAAAGAGACGCTTGAGAGGGGATATGATTTAAATATACAAATACCATACTGGTGACCCCACAATAGGGATAAAACTTTTTTGCAGAAGGGAGTTTAACAAGACTTGTGGCCACTCATTAAAATTAGAAGAAAAGAGGTTTGACCTTAAACTACGTAGAGGGTTCTTTACTGTAAGAGCGGCAAGGATGTGGAATTCCCTTCCACAGGCGATGGTCTCAGCAGGGGGCATTGATAGTTTCAAGAAACTATTAGATAAGCACCTGAACGACCACAACATACAGGGATATACAATGTAATACTGACATAAAATCACACTCATAGGTTGGACTTGATGGACTTGTGTCTTTTTTGCAACCTCACCAACTATGTAACTATATGCAACGTTCCTTTGCGCAAAAACGATCTTCCGTTATCCCCTCACAGATCCGTTACATCACCCCCGTGTTATGCTTTATATACACTGCGCATGCATGAAACTCTGACCCTGTCCTTCTTTCTAGTGTATTCCTCGCCTCTTCTCATTCCGGGCAGTGGGAGAGCACATGGCGGAGACACAGCAGGTGTGTGCTGTTATCAGCAACAATGAAAGCCCGAAGCAAGGCAGTTCCAGATCCAGGAGTTGATATAAGGCCTCAAATATGTCCTTTGAAGAGATATGGTGGACAGCTTAAAGAGGACAGATTATAATGGGAATCATGAGCTGTACAGAAACCCTAATGTGAGAAAGGCCAAGATCATGGCTAAAGTTGTCAGAAGTCTGTGTTACGTTTTCTGTAATGTCCCTCTCAGCTCCTCTCTCCCTCAGCTGGAATTTGACGGTCAATGGAAAAACTCTCTCCCCCTCCCCCCTGTCTGTCCGGACAGGCAAAAAGACACCATACACCCTATGTGGTTGATCAAAGAATACATTTATTTCCCGCTATACAGAGCATATACAATAATCAAAAGGGGGAGGTTGCATAGGGAGAACGCCCCATGAACAACCAATCACGCTCAAGCATTTTGTTATACAATCAATATTGATCTGCAAGATTCATAATATTTCTGCCTTCAGACTCAACGTCACATTTACTCTAAAAATGTCCCACGCAATATATGTCCTTGACAAGGTTCTCAGCATTTTTTGGTAAACAGAAGCACAGAACAGTAAACTTGTTATGAGAAAGTAAACTTGTTATGAGAAAGTGTGAGTGTGAGATAAACAGAGTTAGAGTGAGTTTCTACAGAAAAACATCTTTGTACAATATTATTAAATCTTAAAGAGTAACTCTACACTTCCCACGTTTCCTTACAGTCTGCACAGGAATTTTGGGGTACAACGATCCAAGGATCAATTGAGGAAACGCTGGTCAGACCTGAAATTGAGGGAGCAAGATCAGTATAGAAAGATAAGGAAAGTGCTGCAAAAAAGTAAGTATTTGTCGTGTGTTCCTATTATTATTATTACATTAGTGCTGGTCCATGTGCTTTTCTTTACTGTTGTACAGTTTAAAATGCCAAGTTTGAGGTTCGAGGACACAGGAATTGTTCGTATTAAACATCATTTGTTCGACC
This sequence comes from Lithobates sylvaticus, assembly GCA_028564925.1. Classification (NCBI taxonomy): domain Eukaryota; kingdom Metazoa; phylum Chordata; class Amphibia; order Anura; family Ranidae; genus Lithobates; species Lithobates sylvaticus. The sequence goes on from CM053031.1 coordinate 122,533,432, forward strand.
ACTAATACGTCATTTTTGGCAGATTCAAGTTAACTACATTTGTTCATGCCTATTTTGATTAAAATAAGTTTATTACATTGTTGTCTATAAGCCCCAGTGTGTCAATATGTGCTCGCTCCCATCATGGGGGATCAATGGACGTGTTTCGGGGGTGCAACTCCTTCCTCTCACCTACTTTGTTTTTTTTAGTTTGGAGGAAGGGGTTGCACCCACAAAATGCGTACATTGATATCCCATGATGGAAGGAAGCACATGTTGACACACTGTGTTTTTTGGGACTTTAGCAAAATAGATGTAGGGAAAAGGCACACATTTTAGGCATGGGATCATTAGGGAAATCCAAATTTGGAGTCCCAATTTGTGTGCATCTTCAAAATCTGGCTTTTAGAGGGGAGAGATCACCCCATCTGATGAAGGCAAGATCAACACAGTTTTGAGATACTAATGTCTCATATGGCCTTCACTTTAGCAAAGTGGAACTTTGTAAGTTCCTGAGTTGGGGATGTGCATGTTATCGTTTTAAACATGCCTGTTTAGCCACAAAAAAGGCTATATATTGTCAAACATACATCTTATACACCAAGATGTTGGTTTGTTAAAAAACCCTTTTATAACGCACATGTGAATGTTTTATACTCAACAATGTGTGGGTTCTTATTTCAATGCTCAATACCAGTGTATTTGTTAAGTTGGTGTAGTTACAGTGACAATGTGCTGTAAAATGTGCCAAACTCAGGCAATTTTATGGACTCCAAGCAATTAATTCAAGGAGTTGAAAAGGTTGAATATTTTTAACATTAATGCATTACATACAATAAATACAAAGGAGCAGCGCCAAAACCATTTAAAACCATAAATCTCTATCAGGCTAAATGGAGTACACAAACAAAATATGGATCCAAATATGACACAGGATCCTAAACAAGACCCTGATAGATCTGATATAATAGTTCATATGGTGATAAAAAAATGGCTCAATAGAACCTGACCCAAGTTCAAAAGTCCTCTGGCAATGGATAAAATAAAATCACAATATGCACATCCAGACGTATTTCAAAAGGGTACACCATAGTGACTTGTAGATACAGGTGTTTGTGAAATGCCCGTCACCCTGAATCACTATGTGCTTACCAGAAGGCAAAGCATAGACAGCTTTGTATTGGACCAATCAACAGGCACGATGTGGATATCCCTAATATTTTCTCTCTCCCAATCCTCACTCTCGATCAGCTAAGATATTCAAGGGGTGTCACATTCCCATGTCGGAATAAATAGGGACCAAACGATAGGCTAGTGTGGGCATCCCCAGCGGGCTCCAGTATTTTGCCGGCCGGCAGCTTCATTTTAAATGTGCTTCTAACTGAGTTTTTTCATGTAAGTGCAAATTTTAAACTTATTTTTAAAAAAATCCATACGGAATTATGCTATGGGAGATTTCTCTTTCTTGTCTTAATGGGATTCCAATGAGTGTACGGAGGTAGGGGTTGTCCCCTTGCCCCGGTCGGGGGAGACTGTGGATCGGGGGGGGGAGCCAGCTGGGCATGCCCACACTAGCCTATCGTTTGGTCCCTATTTATTCCGACATGGGAATGTGACACCCCTTGAATATCTTAGCCGATCGAGAGTGAGGATTGGGAGAGAGAAAATATTAGGGATATCCACATCGTGCCTGTTGATTGGTCCAATACAAAGCTGTCTATGCTTTGCCTTCTGGTAAGCACATAGTGATTCAGGGTGAAGGGCATTTCACAAACACCTGTATCTACAAGTCACTGTGGTGTACCCTTTTGAAATACGTCTGGATGTGCATATTGTGATTTTATTTTATCCATTGCCAGAGGACTTTTGAACTTGGGTCAGGTTCTATTGAGCCATTTCTTTCTCACCATATGAACTATTATATCAGATCTATCAGGGTCTTGTTTATGATCCTGTGTCATATTTGGATTCATATTTTGTTTGTGTACTCCATTTAGCCTGATAGCGATTTATGGTTTTAAATGGTTTTGGCGCTGCTCCTTTGCATTTTACTTGTTTTTAGTGGGTGTATCCCACCTGAGCGGCAGCCTATATATTTGTTAGTTCCTAGAGAGTAGGGCGGTCTCATTTTTACTTAAATGCATTACATACATTAACAACAATAACATTGTGTGTGTATAGCAGACACACACTACATAATAGTTAGCTGAAGAAGAGATTGTCACCTCATGGAGCAAATAAGTTACATATGCACTATTGTAGAAACTGACAAAAATTAAGGCCATTTGAGAACCTAGGAGACAGATAAGAAGCACAAACAGTAATTCAAATAAAATAGGAGTCTTGTATAAAATCTAAATTTTATTCCGGATCAGCAACATCTTGCTGCAAAGCAACTGCCCCTCTAGCCACAAAATTGTCCATATACTGTTGCCGGACATCTCGGGCAGTTTGGGGGGGCAATCCAGCACGGCCACTTTCCAGAGCTGTCATCACAGCAGGATCAGCTGGGCCTAACATAGAAAAGACAACTTCACTTGGAAGTGAGGCAAGGTAGCTGCTTGCATTCCTACGCAAGTAAGCTCAATACAACGTGGTTTAGTTTGTATTCGGGCCAGGTTAAAAGCCTGAACCAACTTGACAGTATTCCAAATGCATTCTCTACAACCCTTCGGGCACGAAACAGCTTTTAGTTGTATATCCTCTGCTCTAGGGTGAGGTTCCTCATGGGAAAGGGTCTCATAAGATGTTCCCCCAGAGCAAAGGCTTCATCTGCAACGAATACAAAATTGAGGCCTTCGACATTCTCCTCAGGAGGTGGCAAATGTAAGGTGCCATTCTGTAGCCGACTGAAAAATTTGGTCTGTGCAATCACTCCTCCGTCCGAGTTGCAGCCATTCTTCCCAACGTCCAGGTACAGGAACTCGTAATTTGAAGACACTATCGCTAGCATTACTATGCTGATTAAGGATGAGCCCGGTGTTCGATTCGAACCCATGTTCGAATCGAGCACCGGGTGTTCGCTCGCTCGGCGAGCCCAGAACTATTGGGACCGCTCGCATCAAATTCGTGTGATGCGAGCGGCCCCGCAATGCATTGCGGCCCGCGCAGTGCAATGCTGGCTGATGATTGGCCAAGCATGCACTGTGACCCCGCATGCTTGGCCAATCACAGCGCCGGCAGCGAGGAGAGCCATAATTGGCTACAGGCAGGATGCCTGTAGCCAATTATAGCTCAGGGGCTTTAATACACGCCCCACGGTATAAGAGGCCGCCGCTGCGGCGGCCTCGCATATTATGTTTCACTCACAGTGTCAGCGTGTCAGTGTGCTGCTGACTGCTGACAACAATATGTTCTTTATTTCTGGGGATATGTGTGTGCATGCTGTTAGAACAGCATTGCAGTATCACATCTGGGGGGTGTCTATAGGTAGCCTGTGAAGGAGGGCAGGTTTCCTGTGCTTAGAACTTTCCCTGCAAAAAAGTGTCATTTTTGCAGGAAGAAAGCTATTTAAATCACTCGCGGCTAATGAATTGATGGCTCCTGTAACACAGAGAGCTGTCATTCATTAATAAAAAACAAAAAAAAAAGCGTAGGGTCCCCCAAATTCAATAACCAGGCCCTTCAGGTCTGGGATGGATATTAAGGGGGATCCCAGCCAAAAAAAAAAAAAAAAAAAAAATGGCGTAGGGTCCCCCTCAAAATCCATACCAGACCCTTGAGGTCTGGTATGGATTTTAAGGGGAACCCTAGCCAAAAAAAAATGGCGTGGGGTCCCCCTCAAAATCCATACCAGACCCTTATCCGAGCACGCAACCTGGCAGGCCGCAGGAAAAGAGGGGGGGACGAGAGCGGCCCCCCTCTCGCCTGAACCGTACCAGGCCACATGCCCTCAACATTGGGAGGATGCTTTGGGGGTCTAAGACCCCAAAAGCACCTTGTCCCCATGTTGATTAGGACAAGGGCCTCTTCCCCACAACCCTGGCCGGTGGTTGTGGGGGTCTGCGGGCGGGGGGCTTATCGGAATCTGGAAGCCCCCTTTAACAAGGGGACCCCCAGATCCCGGCCCCCCCCTGTGTGAAATGGTAAGGGGGTACAAAAGTACCCCTACCATTTCACCAAAAAAGTGGCAAAAATGGTAAAAAGGACAGGAGACAGTCTTTGACAATTCCTTTATTAAAATCTTCTTTCTTCTTTCTTCATCCTTCGGTTTCTTCATCTTCTCCTTCCTTCATCTTCTTCCATCTTCTTCTTCCATTTTCTTCTTCCTCCGATCCGCTTCTTCTTGCGCTGGTCTTCTCGTCCTTCTCGTCCGGCATCTTCTTCCGTCGGCGTCGGCGTCGGTGTCTCTGTCTCTTCTTGGGCCGCTCCGCGCAATGGGAGGCTCCCGCTGTGTGAGGCTCCGCTCCGTCTGACAGGTCTTTTATAATGGAGGGCACCTGGTGACCCCGCCCCCTCTGACGCACAGGGACGTCATGGGGAATTCCATGATGGCTTTCCCCATGATGTCAGAGGGGGGCGGGGTCACCAGGTGCCCTCCGTTTTAAAAGACCTGTCAGATGGAGCGGAGCCTCACACAGCGGGAGCCTCCCATTGCGCGGAGCGGCCCAAGAAGACACCGACACCGACGCCGACGCCGACGGAAGAAGATGCCGGACGAGAAGGACGAGAAGACCAGCGCAAGAAGAAGCGGATCGGAGGAAGAAGAAAATGGAAGAAGAAGATGGAAGAAGATGAAGGAAGGAGAAGATGAAGAATCCGAAGGATGAGAAAGAAGAAAGAAGATTTTAATAAAGGAATTGTCAAAGACTGTCTCCTGTCCTTTTTACCATTTTTGCCACTTTTTTGGTGAAATGGTAGGGGTACTTTTGTACCCCCTTACCATTTCACACAGGGGGGGGGCCGGGATCTGGGGGTCCCCTTGTTAAAGGGGGCTTCCAGATTCCGATAAGCCCCCCGCCCGCAGACCCCCACAACCACCGGCCAGGGTTGTGGGGAAGAGGCCCTTGTCCTAATCAACATGGGGACAAGGTGCTTTTGGGGTCTTAGACCCCCAAAGCATCCTCCCAATGTTGAGGGCATGTGGCCTGGTACGGTTCAGGCGAGAGGGGGGGCCGCTCTCGTCCCCCCCTCTTTTCCTGCGGCCTGCCAGGTTGCGTGCTCGGATAAGGGTCTGGTATGGATTTTGAGGGGGACCCCACGCCATTTTTTTTGGCTAGGGTTCCCCTTAAAATCCATACCAGACCTCAAGGGTCTGGTATGGATTTTGAGGGGGCCCCTACGCCATTTTTTTTTTTTTTTTTTTTGGCTGGGATCCCCCTTAATATCCATCCCAGACCTGAAGGGCCTGGTTATTGAATTTGGGGGGACCCCTACGCTTTTTTTTTTTCATTTTTTTTTTTTTTTTATCAATGACTTTTTTTTATGAATGAGTTTCAATGAATCACTGTTCTCTGTGTTACGGGAGCCGTGAATTAACATTAGCCGCGAGTGATTTTAAATAGCTTTTTTACTTTCAAAAATGACACTTTGCGCAGAGACAGTTCTAAACACGGGAAACATGCGCCCCTTTACAGGCATACTATAGACACCCCCCAGGTACGAAATTTAAAGGAATATTACACTTTTATTGTTTCAATTTAAGCATTATTAAAATCACTGCTCCTGAAAAAACGGCCGTTTTTAAAAAAAAAATTTGCATTGATACATGTCCCTGGGGCAGGACCCAGGTCCCCAAACACTTTTTATGACATTAACATGCATATTAGCCTTTAAAATGAGCACTTTTAATTTCGAACGTTCGCATCCATTATAACTAATAGGGTTCTAAAGCTCGCACGGACTTTAGGTCCGTTCGCGGGTTCTGGTGCGAGCCGAACGGGGGGGTGTTCGGCTCATCCTTAATGCTGATAAAACCCTTATAATTATAATAGTTAGAGCCCGAGTTGGGTGGTGGGACAATACGGACATGCTTCCCATCAATCGCCCCACCACAGTTGGGAAAATCCCACTGATGGTGAAATTGGGCTGCAACAGCCTGTCATTCCTGCGGGTTGGAAGGAAACTGTGGAGTCAAACAAGAAGAATAAAATGACTACTTTTGCACATAACATTGCAAGCAGATTTGACACAAACATTCTTGGCCAACATAAGTATAACATTTCTTGAAATGAGTATTTAAAGACAAAAGTTTAAGGTCAACTTATCAGATTCCTCACCCCCCTCTGGCGACCCATTGTAAAAATGTTAGGGTGGGGGGGTGGGTAGATGTTTTTTACAGGTAACCCTCTCCACTTCCATGAGAGCTGAATGCATAAATAATGTGTGTTACTAACTGGCCAGCTCCTCCTTACTTACACTATTGGCAGCCCACTGGACAGATAAGAAGTGTCATATTACATAAATATGGATTCACACTGTCCAAATCGAAGCACATTTTTCGATTTTTTTATTACCTATCAAGATAATAGGAGAACAAAACTTTCAACAGTACCATTTGAAAATATTCAGGCAGGCCCTTGCACTATATGCTTTGGTGAATTCATCCATAAATATGACCACAAAAGAGGTATAGGGTGTATGGGTTTGGCAAAGTCAGAGTACTGGTATCTGTTGACTTAGCAGTTGGGGGGGAGGGAGGGTTCCAAATGAGTTTGGGCCAAAAAAAATTTCCTCTGGCACTCTGCCTGAATTTAAGGACAACAATAAAATGTTTACACATTTTAGGGGGTGTTTAGGGTGTTTAGGGTAAGTACTAAAATGTAGCTGACAAAATACATTGTTAAGTTACTGGGTTAGGTGTGTATTGTCCCAGGATAGCATGCTGGGGAGGTTACTGAAGGCAAATAAGCATGAAGGACAAAAAAGAAGCATTACAAGCTTACAGCATGCATGAGGACAATGAGGACATTCACAGCATATTGCAATAATGGTAATTATGGAATGAAGAAATTAATACAATACATTAGCAAATATTAAATACATAGAATGTGATGTTTAAGGATAAAACTTACCGAAATATAGTCCTACTGCAGAACTTGAATGATGGCAGAACAGGTCTCTGGAATAATGATTCCCAGAGCCTGGGGGGAGAGCCCAGTTGTGAACTTGAGGTCCTGGAGACTTCTTCCCATTGCCAATTACCGCAAGGTGGCGATGAGCCTTTGGTGGGGAGTGATGGCTTGCCGCATGCATGTGTCCTGCTTAGTAATATAGGTGGACAGCAAAGCCAATAGACGGTGAAAGCAGGGGTCCGTCATTCGGAGATAATTCCTGAAATCATCAGGATTATTCTCCTGAAGCTCACACAGCAAAGATATATGAGAGAATTTGTCACAATTAAGCAACCAATTCTTGGTCCAAGAACTCCTCCTTCCCCTGTTCTTGGACTGGACTTGGGTCAAAGCAATAACTCCAAGCCCAATAATAGTAGCCCGATCTCTCTGACGAGAACGCCACATGGCTAGTATACGAACGCCCGTTTAGAACTAACTGACAGAACGCACTGAAAATCAGAAAGGACCTGACAAGCATGACCTGAAAATCAGAAATGACCTGATAAGCACACACTGAAAATCAAAAGCAAACCAAAAAGAACGAACTGAAAAAAAGAAACACGCACGCGCTGAAAAACAGAAACGAACCAACAAGCACAACCTGAAAAACAGAAACGAACTGACAAGCACGAGGCTGAAAAGCGCAAATCAACACTCACCAAACTTCTACTAAAACCAGATTAGCATAAGGAGCCCAAAGGGTGGCGCATGACTAGTGAACTTCCTTTTTATCGGCTTGTAGTACATCTAGTACGTCACTACGTTTGTAATTGTTGGCCAACATTTGTGTGACTGTGTATATGCATTTTTTTTTCTTAGGACATAAAAGTCCCAAGGAAATAAACTAAGTATTCTTTTTTTTGTTTGTTTTTTTGGGTGCTATAGTTAAAAATAACAGCAGAGGGCGCCAGAGGGAAGCCTGCTGATTCACACCAGGAAGTAATCACAGCCAGGAGCCAAATCAGAGGCTGTGCATTGTCCAGCAAACAACAGCAGTCTTTTTGAATTGTCCAGGGAGAGCGAGAGACCCCCCAGGACTCCCCCATCCACTGATGGCTTGAAAGCGTCCCTTGCCCCAAACCAAGCTGGCGCTCGGCCTTCCCTGACAGCCAGTGCACATGCATGGCTCAGTGTGGCCAAATGACACCATTAAGACCAACCTCTGTAAAGAAAAGTACCACTGGGTGCCGCTCTCACCCTATAGGAATGCCGTGGACACCCCCAGGCAGTGCAGCATGGATCTCCACCCAAACAATCAAGAGGGCGATAAAAAAAGAAAAACTATCCAAAAATGGAGACAAAAGGAGGCAAGAAAGAATGAACAAAGACAAAGGTAAGAGGAAATCACATATGGGGAGACAGAAATAAAGGGAAAGGCAACCCTGTGTGGTACAAGGGACCAAAATAGAGAAAGGATGAAATAGCTGCCCCCCCCCCCCCACCCCAGACCCTTACATGATGGCAGATTTAATTCCTAATGAGGAAACACTGCAGGCCCAGTGTTAAAATGAATTGGGGAAATACTACAGTGCACTATGTGGATCTCCCTCTGTACTTTAATCCCCTCTATGGAGTCTCTTTTGGCTTAGGAGTGCACCATGAAGCCTCTCTCTTCTATTCCATAATGTATGGAGTGTCCCCCCTAGAAGATCCAGTAAAACAACGTTGCAGCAGTGCCGAGCCGGAATAGAAGGAAGGACTTTATTATCGCTGATCGTTTGATCCTCTGCCGAATAATCCCTCCTGTGTGTGCTCGTTTGATCTCTATAATTTGAGATCCACCTTATCTGGTAAGTGGCGCTGTTTGCTTTAATTATCAAGGAACAGGAAATTGCCTAATTGTTTTTTCTTTGATGCCCTATGAAGTTTTGTGTCCCTGTGCCACAACTTACAGCAGTCTATGGACTATATTGCATCGGATTGTTTTTCTGAATTTGGCACTAAGTGTTTAATCACAGTTATATATTTAGTTACAAGTAGCCATTTGCTACATTGTTGACAATATATATTTCATCTTTTTTACTTCCTTCACATTCATCACATAATTTCTTATTTATAATTTATATTCATTCTTTGGTTGGCCATTTTTTCTCTTTACATAGTAGAGTTGCAAAGACTGCTCCACCAAATATGGAAGAAAACGCCCACGTCGGTTTTGCAGCGCCAATAGCGATCTGATAGATTAGGCTAATATGAATTTTTAAAATATTTTTTTAAAATTCCATGCACCCATAGGCAGTTGTATTTTTAGCACTGACTTTCACAAACGGAAAAAGTTTTATTTGCCAGCAAATTACCTTACATCTTCCTCATTGTTTCTTTTTCTTTTTTTTTTGTTTAAGTTGTACCAAACCTATTAATTTAATGGTTTTAAAAAACAGTTACAGTAAATTCCGGGCATGCAGAGAATTATAACTGTCAAATGTGTTTGTGCACGCAACAAAACTGTCAAACCAAGGCTGGTGTCATAACTGATCACATGTGCAGCACCATAGTCATTGCAGATCAAACAGAAGCTAAGATTGCAGCTTCCTTAGCTGAAAGGGATAGGAGAGCTTTAGTTCCGCTTTAAAGAAAAAATGGCACATAAACCACAACGGTCCCCCAAAATACATAGCATGGGTCCATTATATATTGTGTCTGTGTTTTTTTTTTTTTTTTAAACGGCAATTAAGTTTTACCCGCTGGCAATTTAAACTGTCATTATTCTTATACTTTTATTATTATATAGATGTAGCCCCCTGGAGTTTAGGCAGGAATTCTCCTCACAAATGTTCTTGCCAGGAGTAGTTATCTTGGTTGATTGTTAGAGATCTATTGATTTCTCCCTAAGTTTGGCCTTGTTGCACTTTTCTCTTCTACCACTAGGTGGCCGGGTACTTGGTGGTATTATATATGAGAAGGGCAACTCAAGGTAAGGTTATGGGTATATGGGGTATTGGTTTTCTTAGATCCCTTGGCCTGCTGGGAGTGCCCATATTTTCGGGTGGGGTCAGGTGATTTATGTTCTGTGCCACTCGGACGGCTGTTTGTGCGGACGTGTGTCATTTCGCCCCGGGCTGCTAGGCCAGAGACTGGGCCTATCCCGGGGGCATCTGGCTGCTAGGCTGTCTGAGGGCCTAACCAGAAGCAAGAGAGCCGCTCAGGGTTGGGACTGCGGCTTGCAGTCCAACCAGAGGTGAAGGTTCTGCTAGCCAGAGAACCTGTCAGTGGTCGGAGATAGAAGGGAAGCTGTTGCCACTAAGGGACCAACCACCTTATTACCATGGACCACAGTGAGTAACTGAAGCAAGTACCGGAGCAGTATTCTCACCGAATGGGCACAGTGGAGAATCGGGAATCTTCAGGCGGTGATCAAGTTAGGGACCCAGTCAGTGGTTGTGACGCTTGCAGAGCAGACTTGTGTGCCAAGCTAGAGACGGAACAGGCCAGTGGGGTGAAGCTTGAGAAGTATCTGGAGTGCCAAGCTAGGGACCCAGCAGAGAGGCAGGGGTGACGCTTGAGGAAGATACCATTGTGTAGATTGGAGGAGCTCAAGGGATTCAGTGGCAGTATATCAGTGGGTCTAGTGAGAGACCGGGAGCTCAGTGTACGAAAGAACTACAAGGAGAAGTTGTAGTGAAGGTGAAAGAACTGTTACGCTTTAATTTAGAAACTGTTAAAGACTGTTGCCATAGGATACAGCATTCCTGCACATGCAGATGTGGCTCCTTGCTCGAGGCCTTTCCCTGTGCGGCTGTCCTCCTATTGAAGTCTCGGAGTCTGCTAATTGAATTTGCAACTACTCAAGGGTGTCCTGGCCCTGACCCTCTTTCCCCCAAAAAGTTTGTAAGAGAAATAAACATCTCTTTTGCATTCAAGAAGAGTCTGGTGCCCAATAACTTTATTCACCTTGCACCCACTATGCCTACTGTGACGGACCTAGCCGGGACACGGGCTGTTGGAGGGGACTGAGTGCGAGCCTGTTGCCTTGTGATTATGGGCCCTGGCATTTGGGGGAACAGCGCTCTTTTTGGGCTGCAAGCCTGGGACCCCTGAGCTGGTGTTACTTGGGTTCAGGTCCATGCTGGCCCCCCAATACACATAGAATCTGTATGTGTATTTGGCATATTAGCAAGAGACGCTAATGTCATGACTCCAGCCACCTGTCTGTTATGTAATTGATTATAGTCTGGCTTGTAAGAGTGTTTCACCTATTGTTGTATGTGCTAATTAACCCTGCAATTGAATGATGGAGCCCAGTGTTGATTGAGATAATTAGCTCATGCTAATTAGGTTAGGCTTGTCATCTGGCTGTATATATGTGTGACATGTAAAATAAAGATTAATTCCTGATGTACCCTACACTGGTGTTGTCTGGTGACTGGCTGAGCTAATGGGTCTTGGATTGTGTGGTACCGGACGGAGGAAGCATTTACGGCGGACATATTGAGTACGAGGTCCGTCACAATTGGCTGGCAGCGGTGGGATCGTGCTTCCTTGTCGTGAACACATCCAAACCATCACCTGGATCCAAGGCCCGGATAGCAGAGGTACAGATACGTCATCATGGAAGAGGAATTCGGAAGGAGGTTGCGAGAGATGCGGATACAGCACAGAGGACCAGTATCGGTGCAGGTCCTGCTGGGATGGTATGATACTGTTCGCCTACAACTCTGGAAAGAAGCGCTAGCCTGTGAGCAGCGACACCAGGGAAAAGTTCTCCCCTCCATCCATGTAAGGTACTGGTCGCAGTATGAAGTACGAATGTTGTTATTGGGGGAACAACCGAAGCAGGAGTGGACAGCTGAGTTAAGCAGGCTGATCCGGGCAGAAATGCGTTTGGACGAGAGCTACAGAGCCCTCCGGTGGTATGTAGCCCAAGTGTGCCCGTGGACAGCGGATGACAGACCCACGAAAGGCTTTGATTATAATGGCCTGGGATTGTTGTACTGGAGGCTGTCCGAGGACCCCGACTTTGGGAGTGATCTGGAGTGGCGTTTGGAGGAAATAATGGAGCACAGAGAGCAAAGATTGAACGTCTCGGAAGTGCTCTGGGCACAGGAAGATTTGGAGTTCCTGGCCGCTCAGGAATGGGAGCTTGAGATCGCCTACATACAGCTGCTAGACACTGCTCAGCAGCAGGGTGGGGCTCCCTTTGCCTGGGACTATCAGGAAATACCAGCAGACAGCTCTGAAATCCTGGCTGAAGAGTCGGCGATGTGGCATAGTAACAGAGTGCTTTGCCCACCTGCCCCCGCAGCTATGGACGCGGAGGTCTTATGGCGGATGCAGGAAGTGCTGACAACAGGGCAGAGCTCTGCTAACCTCTGCCCAGCACCGATGGCATCTTCTAGGTTCCACGGACAGGTGGTGAACCTCTATCCCCAGCCATCAGTTGTAGAGACTGGGGATTTAATAGACTTTTCTGCTGAGGAAAAACAACCTCATGAGCCTCCATCAGAAGAGCTGGTATTAGGGCCAAACTTCACTGAGCTCTGCCCAGCACCAACAGCAGTATCCGTGGAGTTACAAGGAACTTCTCCAGCTGAAGCGCAGGTCACCGGACAGAGGGTCCAAGACCTCTGCCCCACACCGGTGGCAGTTATGGAGGCTCAGGGTGAGAAGGTGGCAATCACTTCCCAGCAGCAGATACAGGGGGAGAAGGGAGAGGAGGTGTTTGTCGTCCCTCCCCAACAGTTGGCCAGGGTAGAGAAAGCGATCTTTCCTCCCAGCAAAGATTTGTGCACCTGGGAGACAGTACCAGAGACATGTTGTCCCAGCAGCCAGATGAGGGAATGGAAAAGGAAGCCAGCCTCCTGCCCCAATGGTTTGCCAGAGCGGAGGATGTGGAGTCCCCAGCAGAAGTGCTGGCAACAGGGCAGAGTGCTACCCACCTCTGTCCAGCACCAGCAACAGCTGCGGAGTTCCAGGGAGCTGGGGCAGTCGGCCTCTCTCCCCAACAGTTAGCTGGAGGAGATGATGTAGGGAAGCTCCTACACCCACCTGAACTGCTGGCAACGGAACAAAGTGCTGCTGGCCTCTGCCCACAACTAACAGAGGGCAGATTCCCTGTAAAGGGGGATGGGACTGCAGTCCCCACCTGTATACCCCCGGGATGCTGGGCGGTCGGCCCAAATCCCCAACAGCATGACGGAGTGATCCCAGTCACCCTGTCTTCTCTCCAGCAGCTGAAAAGACTCCAGGGAGAAGGACCAGTCCGGGCCTCTCCCCATCGGCGGATATGTTCTCTGAGAGAGGCAGAGGTTGGCTGGGTGAGGAATACTCCGTTTGGAACTATTTGTTTGGGGTACTGGGTGGATCCCAGCATTAGAGGACTGGAACCACTGACTAACTTCGGAGTCAACCCGTCTGGGGTCTCCTCCTGTGTTAGTCTCCTGCCGAAAGGGGAGAAATGTGACGGACCTAGCCGGGACACGGGCTGTTGGAGGGGACTGAGTGCGAGCCTGTTGCCTTGTGATTATGGGCCCTGGCATTTGGGGGAACAGCGCTCTTTTTGGGCTGCAAGCCTGGGACCCCTGAGCTGGTGTTACTTGGGTTCAGGTCCATGCTGGCCCCCCAATACACATAGAATCTGTATGTGTATTTGGCATATTAGCAAGAGACGCTAATGTCATGACTCCAGCCACCTGTCTGTTATGTAATTGATTATAGTCTGGCTTGTAAGAGTGTTTCACCTATTGTTGTATGTGCTAATTAACCCTGCAATTGAATGATGGAGCCCAGTGTTGATTGAGATAATTAGCTCATGCTAATTAGGTTAGGCTTGTCATCTGGCTGTATATATGTGTGACATGTAAAATAAAGATTAATTCCTGATGTACCCTACACTGGTGTTGTCTGGTGACTGGCTGAGCTAATGGGTCTTGGATTGTGTGGTACCGGACGGAGGAAGCATTTACGGCGGACATATTGAGTACGAGGTCCGTCACACCTACCAACCCACAATATACAGAAGGATGGCAGCTTTCTCTGACCCTGGAGGTTCTCGAGGCTGGAGACCTTGCTACATAGGATTTATACACTGGTTTGTGCAGTACTTTACAACATGAGGTCAGACAGTACAGTTACAGTACAATTCAATACAGAAGGAATTAGAGGGCCCCACTTGTTAGAGTTTACAATCCAAAATGGAGGGTCAAGTGATACAAAAAGTAACAACTGTAAGGCATCATGGAAAAATAAAAGTACAGTTGTTAGGTGGAGGCAGGATAGGCTTCTCTGAAGAGAAATGTGTTTTCAGAGATTGCCTTAAGGGGGACAGGGTATGAGCTAGTCAGACAGATTGGGGTAGGGAGTTCCAGAGGATGAGGGAGGCTCAGGAGAAGTGTTGAGAGGCTGATAAGGGCGCTGGAGAGAAGAAGGTCTTGGGAGGAATGAAGAGATTGATTTGGTTAGTATTTTGAAAGTTTGAGAGAGAGATTTTGAATTTAATTTGTTAGGTGAGGGGTAGCCAGTGGAGGAATTGGCAGAGAGGGGTAGCAGACACTGAATGGTTGGTAAGGGGGGTGACTCTGGCAGCCGCATTCATCATGGACTGAAGGGGGGGATAGCCTATGTAAAGGTAATCCAATGTGGAAAGAGTTGCAGTGATAGAGGCGAGGGATAACCAGGGATACAATTAGAAGCTTTGTGGTGTCATTGGTTAAGAATGGGTCATATTTTGTAGATGTTGTGCAGGTTAAGGCGGCAAGCTTTGGAAAGTTATTGTATGTGGGGCTGAACGGAGTGTTAAGAGTCCAACATTGCACCTATCAGTCAGGGGAAGGGGCACATGTGGGAGAGAATATTATGAGCTTGGTTTTGGATAGATTGAGTTTGAGGAAGTGGTGCAACATCCAGACTGATATGTCTGTTAGTAAATTAATGATGCATGAGTAGACGGATGAAGTGAACTGAGGGGCAGAGAGATAGATTTGTGTGTTATCAGCATAGAAATGGTATTGCAAGCCATGGGAGGCTACCAACTGTCCCAGGGAGGAAGTATAGATCAAAAATAGGGAAGAGGAGAGGAGGGGGTAGAATTGTGACACTGAAGGTGCAGTGGGAAAGATAAGATGAGAACCAATGAAGAGTACAGTCGTGGAGATCAAAGGAGTGGAGTTTTTTGAGGAGGAGGGGGTGGTCTTATAAAAGGCAGCAAAGAGGTCCAGGAGTAGAAGTACAGAATAATGACCATTGATGAAAGATTTCCTTTTTTGTAAATGTAATTTTTGCTGTAGCACACCCTACAGCAAGAATGAAAACAATTGAGCCTGGTATGGATTTTAAGGGGGTACGTAATACAAAAAAAACACAAAAAAATTGTAAGGTCCTCCAGGAAATACATACCAAACCCTTAGATCTGGTACTAATTTTTGGGGGACTCCATGCAAACAAAACAAAACAAAAAAAATCAATGCATAAGGACCCCCATAAAAAAAAATCCATACTAGACCCTGCAGCTTGGTGAACAATACCAGGCAACATGCCCCTAACATAAGGACAAGGTGCTTTGGCAAACCACTGCTTCCTTAGCAAACATTGACAGCCGGGATAGTGGTGACATCATTGTCCAAATATTGAAAGCAACCATTGACTGCCTGGACTGGTCTGGTTGTTTGGTCCCAGATTACATTCCATTACACACAGGCACACAGCAGCCAGACACATGATAGTCATTTGAGTCAGAATACAAGCCATACATGTCTTTTTGCAGTTTATTTTGCTGAAAGAACTTTACTAGGGCGAGGATGAGCTTTGGGATACTCCATGAAATTTCAACAAGCTGTAGTTGAGGACTCTATAGCTGATCTGCTCCTTTAGGGAGCAAATTACCTTTTTTAAAGTGATAAACTGATTCCAAACAGGGACTCCTCAGCAGGATTAAAGTCCTGGATGTACTGTGTAAAGCTCTCCTGAGTAAAGCAAAGGAAAGTCTCTAAAATCCAAAAGGGCTGGTACTAACTATGCCCTGAATACTGTGTTGCCATCTGTAGTATCAGTCAGCTACTGTACTCAATTTCCTGTGTCCTGGATCCTCAGATGAGTTGTCTGCATATGTTCAGGAAGCTAGGCCAGATGTCCCCCAGCCAGGCAGGAGCTAGGACCCCAAAAAGGATTCTTGCATGTTGCAGCTGATCTCCCAGGGATGCCTCAGCCCTCAGGCTGGGTCTTGCTCCCCAGGAATAAGAAAAACTGTTCCAGGCCCCAGCCTATTCACCCCCCTCTCAGCCCCTTGTTGGTCACACACTCTCTTGACCAGAGATTGGCTGAAGCTCTTCTGCTCACTATGTCCCAGAGCTCAGTGGGATGCAGGGGAAAGTAGCTGAGCCTGCACTAACAGAACCTAAAATAGACACTACTAAACAATAACTGCTCTTCTTAGCTATTCTTATTAAAGAAAAAAAAGCTTTTTAAAAAATTATATATATTTTTTGCAGATCTGGCTTAAATTCTAATATAAATATTATTCAGGAGAGACCTAGAAATAATAAAGAAATACGTTTGTGAAAACTCTGTGTGAATAGGAGCAGCAAAACAACTTCATTCTTCTAGCATTATAAAGAAGAGAATGAGCGACATTGAACATCTAAAAAAATTCCAGTGTGAAGAATCTGCTAGCTCCATTACGAATGCTAGTTTTACCAGACCGAGCGGTTCCGTCTTGTACTGGATTCTGAGCATGCATGATTTTTGGCGTGTCGGAATTGACTACACACGATCGGAAAATCCGATAGAAAGGTTTTCCGTCGGAAAAATTGAGAACAGGTTCTCAATCCAAAGTCCGTCGGAAATTCCGACAGAAAAAGACCATTGGGCATACACACGGTCAGAAAATCCAATGAAAAGCTCCCATCGGACTGTTTCCATCGGAAATTCCGACCGTGTGTACGCCGCATTAGAGTTTGTAAAAGACTTGAGACTAGGGCCGAGGTTCACCTTCCAGCAGGACAACAACCCTAAACATACAGCCAGAGCTTCAATGGAATGGTTTAGATCAGGGGTCTCCAAACTTTCTAAGCAAAGGGCCAGTTTACTGTACATCAGGCTTTAGGAGGGCCAGACTGTAGCCAGTGGAAGAAAATGCCCCGACATCACTGCCTTGTCATTGGTTTTAATGGGAGAAATAGTGCCCCATTGTTGGCATCAGTGGAAGTAATAATGCCCCATTGATGACGTCAGTTGGTGGAATAGTGTCCCAAGGGCAAGATAAAGGCGAGCAAAGGGCCACATCTGGCCCCCGGGCTGCAGTTTGAAGACCACTGGTTTAGATCAAAGCATATTCATGTGCTAGAATGGCCCAGTCAAAGTCCATACATATATCCAATCAGGGCCGGCGTCACCATTAGGCGGGACAGGCAGCCAGGATGAAGGGAAGGTAAAATCCTTTGCCGACACAGTGAACCTGAACCTGCACCGCTGGCTGCTATCACACACCGCGGAGCGCTATTGCGGGATGTGGGGTGACAAGCCAGAGGATAAACAAGAGCCGGCGGAGCAGGGGGCAGAGTCTGTGTGGCCAGCTGCAGGATGAGTGTCTTCACCCCCAGGCACCATGACCAGACAGTATGGAGATCGAGAGTGGCTATACCCCTCTAGCTCCGGCGCTCCACAGCCTCTGGCATCCTGTCACAGTGACACAGTGAGAGCAGGGAAGGCCAGCTTTTGCAGGAGTCGGGCTGTATCCTGTCTCCACTGTCCTACTAACCCCTTCCCTCACTCAGCTGCTTGTCCAATTTTATACTTCGCCTCTCATTTGTGCCCGCATAGCCCTGCCCACACTCCAGCCGCATGCATGCCATGCACTGTACTGTGCTGTGAGAGGAGTTCTGTGGGCAGCAGTTTTCAAACAATAGTTGCCACAGCCCTGGGGGAGACCAGCCTGAATAGGAGAGCATAATTGGTGACTGAGACCCCCAGAATAACCCTATGTACCTTCTTCCCCCCCTCTTCCTCCTTCTCACCTTCCTCTCTCTCTCCGTCCTAGGCTAGGTCCTAGCCTGTCTGTATACCATCCTAGCCTGTCTGTATACCATCCTAGCCTGTCTGTATACCGCCCTAGCCTGTCTGTATACCGTCCTAGCCTGCCTGTATAATGCCCTAGCCTGCCTATATTCTGTCCTAGCCTGTCCATATACCTGGGGACCATGGCTGGTGTGAGGAAGCGAGCCGGTGACGCCACTTTTTGTCTTCAGGCCAGGTCCAGAGTGATAGGGAAATCTCAGAACTTGTGGGATTCCAATAACATGTTGACTGCTGAACCATATTTAAAGAGATGTATTTAATATTTCAAGCTTGTAGCTAGCCACAAGCAGGGAGAACAGACATTGTACAGTGCATGTCATAAATTCACATATTGTTCTGCTGAGGCTTGGGACCTCTACATTTATACAGCTCAAAAGGGGGGGTGGGAGTACATTGGTTAGGAAATGGTCGTTTAGCACCTTCTTGTTACTTCCCACCTAGCTTGGGAACAAGTCGAATGTAATTGTTCCCAGGCTGGAGGTGTGAATGGCATTTGGAGACATCCAACACAGCTGTCCAAGTACATCCTGTGATTAGACAGTAAGCAAAAGTATCTCTGCTCTCAGAACACAGGCATTCACTTTATCAAACATTCAGTCACGGTTATCAAACAAAAACCAAATGTTTGGTAAAATAAATGCCTATTTCATTTACCCGATCACAGAGGTACAAGTGTGGGCCTGTGGACCACGGCAGAAAGAATTTGTGGAGAGGCACCGCAAACATTTCCCCCACCACCTTCACTGTATACATGGGCAGGACAAAGGGGTGGAGTCAGGGGCGGAGCCAAGGGGGCATCAAAATGAGGTTTGCCTTGGGTGTCAAAAATCCTTGCACCAGCCCTGAATCCAATTGAGAATTTGCGGCAAAACTTGAAAATTGCTGTTCACAGATGCTCTCCATCCAATCTGATAGAGCTTGAGCTATTTTGCAAAGAAGAATGGCCAAAAATGTCACTCTAGATGTGCAAAGCTGGTAGAGACATCCCCAAAAAGACTTGCAGTTGTAATTGCAACGAAAGGTGGTTCTACAAAGTATTGTCTCAGGGGGGCTGAATACAAATGCATGCCACACTTTTTACATACCGTATATACTCGAGTATAGGCCGTCCCGAGTATAAGCCGAGGCCCCAAAATCACCACAAAAAAATGGGGAAACGTATTGACCCGTGTATAAGCCGAGGGGCAAAAATGCAGCAGCTACTGTAAGTGGAAAAAGGGTCAGCAATGCCAATCTGAATGTCCCCTGTACAGACCCCGTGTCCCCATTGCAGCTCGTGTCCCCATTGCAGCCTACCTGTGCCGATTCGCCGATCCGTGGGTCCGTGGGTCCGTGGGTCCAGGGTCCTGGGTCCTGTGTCCGGGGTCCTCGGTCCTCGGTCCTGGGTCTGGGGTCCAGGGTCCGGTCCCGCTCTGTCCTCCCCACAGCGTGTATTACAGGCGCCATTAAAATTTAAAAGCCGCGTCTCCTCGTCCGTGATAGGAGGAACACTTTTTTCCCAGCAGTCAGTGTTCAGTGTTCGGCCTATCACGGATATCCTCTCATCCTCGTCCATGAGATGAGAATGACAGGCCATCCGTGATAGGCTGAACACTGTACTGCTGGGAAAATTAGTGTCCGCCTATCACGGACGGGCGGGAGGAGGCGGCGCGGCTTTTGAACACCGCCGTCTGTCTGCATGACAAGCTGTTCATGTAGGCAGACGGCGGTGACTATATATATATAGCCGAGAGGTGGACTTTCAGACCTAAAAAAGGGTCTGAAAATCTCGGCTTATATTCGAGTATATACGGTACTTATTTGTAAAACATTTTGAAAACAATTTCCCATTTTCCTTTCACTTCACAATTATGTGCCACTTTGTGTTGGTCTATCACACAAAATCCTAATAAATTACATTTACGTTTTTGGTTGTAACATGACAAAATGTGGAAAATGTCAAGGGGTATGACTACTTTTTCATAGTACTGTATATAGGTGTGCAATGATTGCAGTCATTCATTTGTTTCTTGTAAATGAGACATGTGGCTTCTTTTTCTGCAAAAGAAATGGTTTACCTCCGATTGTAATGTTCTTGTTTCGTGTTTTTCCTGCAATAGACCATTGTTTGGAAGCTTCTGACAAGCTCAAGTGATTTCTGCGGTTCCTAACCTAGGGTTATTTTGCCTTACTTTATCTTCAAAGTGTATCTAAACCCAAAAACAAAAATAATAATGCATTGCAGCTTACCAATCCTTAGGTGTATTGGCTGCATGAGTTTTCTTTTTTTTTTTTTTCCTGGTGATCTGGCCAATAACAACTTCCTGTCTTACATAGTTACATAGTTACATAGTTACATAGTTAGCTAGGCCAAAGAAAGACACAAGCCCATCCAGTTCAACCATAAAAAAAAAAAATAATAAATAAAAATAAAATATATCGTACAATCCAATAAACCCCATATTATACCCACAGTTGATCCAGAGGAAGGCAAAAAAAAACCTCAAAAGAGCATGCTCCAATCTGCTACAGCAGGGGGAAAAAAATCCCTTCCTGATCCCCCTAGAGGCAATCAGATTTTCCCTGGATCAACTTTACCTATAAATGTCAGTACCCAGTTATATTATGTACATTTAGGAAAGTAGAAGTATGGCTATACCCATATGTCCACTTTATCTGTGGAAGTGTAACCTAGCCACCCTTGGATGCAGATTTGTTAACCTGTCAAGAAGGCAGGCTAGATGGACTAGTAGATTTAGATGTCTAACTCAAGCTATCACTGGGAGATGGCCAACAATATTCCATTTCTTCCATTGGTTTACTTTTTAATAACAAACACCAAGGCATTTATTGCCATTGACATCTGTCTATTTTCTTGCAATAAACCATTTTTTTTTTTACCTGAAAATATATTCAATGAAGCTTTACCAAAAATACTTATACTAATGTTTGTTTTATATTTTGAGTTTTGATCATCTTTATTTTTGTATGCCTTTTTAAAACCATGTTTATATTGGGGATAGGAGGCTGTAAGTAAGCGGACCTTCCACTTGCATTAAAGGTCCACTTTAACAATTAACATGCTGAAATGAATATAGTAATATGGATCACAAATACATGTTACTGCATAAGTACAGGTGTGAAAGGGTCCTTAAAATTGGTTTCTAGCCATTTCTAGTATAATACAGTGTATCTCCACATTTCTTTTTAAAAGATGAAGGATTAAATTCCTTTGGTTAGAGCATAATTCACAAGCAGATCTTTCTTAAACATAGCAGATTTTTTTCCCTGAAATATCAAGCATCAATATTTCTAAAAGTCAAGTGTACTTTGAAAAACAATTACTATCCCTAGACCCCTTAACTACTCTAAGTTAGAACCCCCACCAAGGTACTGACTTGCCTCTTGTTGAAAGCAGGTAGTTTCCGTTGGTGTTTAAATCATCAGAAGAATCTTCTCTGGCACTGACAGATTCTGAACAACAAATCCCCATAAACTTGAATGGGGCTCTACTTCTACAGTAGAGGTGCTAGGAGTTGAAGTGGTAGGTGAGTGAACATGAAATCCCGAGGGCAATAAATCTCCTGATTGATGCAGTGGAAGACCAGGCTGTATTGCTAATACACAAAGGGGGGGATTTACTAAAACTGATGCACATCTGGTGCAGATCTGCATGGTAGCAATTAGCTTTGGCAATAATCCTACAAGCGGATTGGTTTCTATACAGAGTGGTTCCAGATTTTGCTCTCGTCAGTTTTAGTAAATAACCCCCAAAAGCAGCTAAAAAAATGCTGCTTTCTGTGCAGAGCAAGTGTGGGTGAGCTTTGACTAGCGATAATCCCTAAAGACTTCTCCTGGGCATCTGTTGTTAACTCTTTTAGACTTCAAAATTCTCCAATCCTTAACTATGCAGCACCAGATCTGTGTTATATTCTATGCACACAGATTTTCTATATTTCATTTGCTTCAAAAGGCTGAACACTGGTACTCACCTCCAACTCCAGACCCCATAGCAGTTGTGTGGGATGCTATGTCTACAGTTACCTTGCTGGCAACAGCTACGTTGAGCAGACAAACACTTTGAAATGTCCTGCTAGTGGCTACAATGGCAGATTAAAGGAGAAGTATATAGCCAAAGCTTGTTTGGCTGTGTGACAGACCTAGCCGGGACAGAGGCTGTTGGAGGGGATGTAATGCAAGCCTCTTGCCTTGCGATTATGAGCCCTGGCATTTGGGGGAACGGTGCCGTTTATGAGCTGGTTTTACTTGGATTCAGGTTCATGCTGGCCCCCCAAGACACATAGACTCTGGATATGTATATGCTGTATATATGTATATATAATGTGTGTTGTCCTATGCTGTTGGGACACACACTGTCAGATGCTAATATCATCAACTCCAGCCAGCCTGTCTGTTGTCTTGTATAATGTAAATGAGTCTAGTCTGGCTTGACACAGTGTGACATCTCAAATAAAACTGATTCCTGATGTACTCCAAGACTGGTGTTGTCTAGTTCTTGGGGGTTCCTATTTCACCTATTGTTGTATATGCTAATTAACCCTGCAATTGAATGAAGGAGTCCAGTGTTGATTAAGATAATTAGCTCATGCTAATTAGGTTAGGTTTTAATCATCTGGCTGTATATATTTGTGTGACATCTCAAATAAAACTGATTCCTGATGTACTCCAAGACTGGTGTTGTCTAGTTCTTGGGGCTTCCTATCGCCAGATCCATTGGACTCATGTTCCAGGACTTAGGAAGCATTTACGGCAGACATCTTGAGTACAGGATCTGTCACAGGCTGTACTTCTCCTATTGATCACAGGAGTGCAATTAGTTTTGCACTCCTGTGACCTATTTTCAGCAGAGAGCGGGCTGCAGTCCGCTCTCTGCTGACATCACAGAAGACGGTCCAGGCACCGCGTCATTTATACAATTGATTCTGGATCCGCCAGGTTCCTGGACCAACACCTGAGAGACTGAGCGGCTGAGAGACCGAGCCGGCCACCCCCTCCACAGCCCAGTGCTCCAATGAGCGAGGAGGGAGCAGAGCAGAGAGCTGTGACTGACAGTCTGCAGCTCTCTGCTCTGGGAGCTGTCAGAACTGTGCAATCGGCGGTGTTCGATCTCTCAGTTCCCAGTGCAGACCAATGCTGCATCCGTCTAGGTAAGTATAAATCAAAAAAAAATCCCAAACTCATTCTTCTCTTTTAACTCAATACTGGTCATGTGTTCAGGATTGCCTGTCTAGTGGTACAGGGCGAACCCTCTTGTATGAAATGTTATTGTAACTGTATTGTCGTTTTTTATTTTGTAAAAGGCTGTTTAAACTGTTGGCACTATAGAAATCCTGTAGAATAATAAATGACTTAGGTATTTTGATGCGTTAGGCAGGACTTCCGGGACATGTCACTTCCGGTGTTTGGAGCGCAAGTGGAAATTGTTTTTTTTAAGTTTCTTTTTCAATGCCTGAGCATTTTTACTTGATGTAAGTGCAATTTTACAATTTTTATCCATTAAATGTATTATGCTACACTATGAGAGGCTCCTTTTCCCTTCATGTGATATGGAAAGTATCTAGCAGGAGCACCAATAAATGTCCATTTATCTACATGTATGGTATTCTATGTCAGATGGAGAAGAGAGCTGGATTCCATAGCTTTGTGTGAGAACCTGCCAGCTGGGGACATATAAGGTGTTTCATAGCTTCCTTTTAATAAAAGGAGTCATAAACCTCTGGTGAATGAGCTGTGCACCTAAATCTGGTGGAGAGGAAGAGCACAATTTCCTTTGGTGTCACATTTTTTTCACTTTTGGAATCACTGCACTGAGCACTTCATTTAAATTATTTTTCATGGACATTTTATATTTATAGGTATGTTTTGTTGATAATATTCTTTTGCGGTTGTGAGAGTGTGCTAAATAATTTATCTGATAGTTTGGTCTCTAGAGTGAATTCTAGCCTTATGACGAGGAGCTCACAATATACACATATGGTTTAAAAATGTATATATTTTATATTTTTTTTGTTTATCCCTTGGATGTAATTTGGCGCAAGTGTGGAAATTTTATATAAAGTCCTATTTTATTAAATTCCTTGGTACATGACTGGTTATTCAGAGGGAGAACAACATAAATTTTTCACTGAACTAAGTTAATACTCTCTACTCCTTTAGTAAATAAATCCCACTGGCCAATGTCTATATAAAGTGCTTCCACAAATCTCAGTTTACAGTTTTACACTCTAGAAAGAAATTGCAACAAAGTAAAATGATAATATTTTATTAGAATATTGATGAAGGAAGCAATTCCTGTGTACACCATATTTATACAATAGTTTGATTTAAAACAAAAACATAGAATGGTATTATCAATGCTTTTTCACAGAAAACATATCTCTCAATACACATTTCATCTTGTGAAATTCTGATGTAACACATAGGATACAAAGATAATGCTAGAAGCATATGCATAATTAATTATGTAAGGGTTATACACAACATTGACACAATGCATAAGGCAAACGAATTTCTTTATAGGTCAGTTGTTACTATTAACACAACTGCAATGTCCAAAGAAGGTATAACAGATAGGAACTGTTTTGCTCATTTTCAAAACATATTCAGTAAGTTATTGATATAGCACACAGCTACCTATAAAATATTTCAGTAACACACTCCCTGCCTACCTGTCTGACCCATTCTGGGTCAGTACACTGAAAGCTGCTAACACTATAGATTGACAGTTTTCTAATGCAGAGTAAACACATTGATTCTTTCAGCCCCTTTACCCATAGACTTAGCATGCTTTTTGTGCCTGTGACATTGTGTTACTTTAAGGGCCTGTGTGGATGGACTTTTGTTTGTTTCAAGCAGGTTTTGTGTTTCCAGACAGGTCTATGGTCATGCATATCTTACTTAGGTCTTAGATGCATCCTAAACTGATATCAATCTGATATCAATCTGATGCCATCAACACAAACCAAAAACCTGACAAAATAGGCCCTAAAGATAGACAGCTAATGGGATAGTAGGGAGTACAAGTGAAACTGGCCTTGTTGGGCAAGAGGTATAAATCTGGCCCTGAATTCTGTCCTAGAACCAGGCTGGAGCCTATAGATGTATTACTATCCCCAGCATGACAATGCTTGTTCGTGGGTTACATAAGTGACATTACCAGCATGGGAGAGTGAATACAGCTCACAATTGCTGGCAGCGTTAGCTCAACTTTAGTAAATCCGGGCCATATAACTGAAACCTTTGGGGTAAATTATTAAAGATTTCCATTCAGGCATTTACCTTGGTACTACACCAAGCTTCCACTACTCAGAAAATCTAAACATCAAAGGAACCACAAGGAAGTTCAATGAAATATTCATATCAGGTGTGGCTCACATTGTCCCCCATGTATAGATGCTGACTTAAAATATTTCTATTGGTGGACATCACCTATATTTCAAAATGCCTTTTGTAAGGTACCACTATTCCATTTATTAACTAAATGGATTAATCAATAGACAAGTTTTACCTACGCATTTTCCTTTAGAAAACATAGTTTAATATAGTTAATATATTATTTACATGCTATTGAGAAGATGACAACTAATGCTACTATTGAAGGCACACTAGAATGAAAATGATCTGTCTGAAGCAAAATACTATTTGTTTTATTTTTTTTCATTTTTCATGTATTGCAGAGCTTTATATCTACTATTATTCATAGTTGATAAATAGTGGGTATACTTTATTTTTAAAAGATAGAAGGGGGAAAAAGTGGCTTATTCATAGCAATTATTTGGGTCTCATTTTGCCTTTTCCAACCAATATTGGTAAAAAAAAAAAAAAAAAAAACACCTGTGATTTAACTGGCTAATATAGGGAATGACGTTACTTTTTGCTTTCTTGGGTTTATAATATTTCTATTATGCATTAAGGCCTTTACAACTGTCACATATTCTCACTGAAGACATGATTTCTCAACACAGTTTTGGTGACTCTTTAGTTGTCATTAGATATAATATCTGAGGTATTTTCTTGAGTGTAAAAGTTTTATAATATACAGTTTGTGTCTGCTACAATAATTTTTTTGTTCGGAAAAATAGTTTGAAGATTATTAGGTACTATATCATACATAGTTACTGTAGTCCTGTGGCAATTTTAAAATAATAATTTGTTAAGGTGGATCTCAAAGCACAGAGATAAATACATGCTCCTATAGGAAAGAACTCAGCAGCTACAAATACTGTAACTGCTGACTTTAAAATAAAAAGACACTTACCTATCCATGAATCCAGTGCTGTCCTCACTCAGGCCAGTTCCTTGCCGTTCTTTGGGTCCACTGGGCCTGCAGGTTAACTGTCCATGGATCCAACACCATCCTTACTCAGGCCGGTTCACTGCTGGTCTTTGGGTCCCTGGCACCAGCATGTTAGCTGGTGACGGGGAGCTGGTTGTGACTCCTTGCGGCTTCACAGACGGCTCACCACTGTGCATGCATGAACCATGCTGCACTTTGTGAAAGGTCTTGCAGCCTTCTGGGAGCTATGATGTGTCTCAGAATGTTGCAGGCATAGAGGTGGGGCATTGCCTGTGGAATCGCCTAGGCGATCTGAACATAAACAGACAAACCCGCCGCATCCAATTCGCATAACAGGAGAATGTGACTGGCTCCCTATGGAGCAGGTTCACATATCTCTGTTGCGACTGTGTCTTTGGCTCAGTTTCAGGGCCGAATTCAGGCATAGATTCTGCCCTGATTCGTCCCTGAAACAGGGAACAGGGACGCACAGCGCTCCTGTGTGATCCGCAGCCGGTTCCAGTTTGAACCCGGCCTAAAGCAATCACTGTGCAGTATTGCATAATACAATTAATACAAAATAATTTATGGATATTTTTAAAACTTTTCAAAGTTAGTCACTGGTTGCAAACACTTCAGATGACAATGGCAACTACACCACATCAGGCTCTAAAAATTCTGCAGTGTATCCAATACTTAAAAAAAAAAGGTTTTGGCTTTTGATACACTTTAAAGAACAAGTTTACTTTGTAACTAAAATTCACTAGCTTTCTAACCTAATATAAAATAGATTACTCACCCTCAATCAGATGGTAGCGATGGCCTCCTACAATGTTTACATTTTGTGACCCAAAATCTCCTTCAGAGCTTAGCTTGACTTGTATAAGTAAGTTTTGCCAGATACTTAGATGGGACCATGCCTATAATGTCTCTTATGTAGAAAAATAGCTCAGTTCATGTCTGTGGGGAGTTACTGTCCAGACACAGCCAACATCAGAGAAAGATTTGAGCCACAGAATTTGCACAGTGGAAGAGATAGCAGATGCCAAATTTGACTGGTGAGTTCTATGGTAGACAAGATTCGGTAGGGCTAGTGAGTTTTACTTAGGAAGCGAACCTAACTCTACCTATCTAGGAATATTGGGGGGGGGGGGGTAGGAATGCCATTCTATGCCCCTGTTGACTATACTAATTGACTGGTTATTTTGCTAGCCCATTGGCTTCAAAAGCTTTTTTACTAGACCCAGAATAAGTATGCAGATCTGCAAAAAAAAGTAAACTCTGAAGTGCAAAATTTATTTAAAGCTGCAGAACCAGCATAAAAGCCAGGAGCTAGCATTTTCAGAAAGAGAAGTCAACAATGGCATCTACCACAATTTTCTCAGAAAAGACTCCCTTTAATTTTATAGGATTCTGTGAAAAGGAATATTATATTACTTCAGTTTGTTTGGCATTAAACTGTTTTTCAGCACAAGCACTATATGGCAAAAAATGTGCATCTCCTCAGATGCAGGAGATGTTGACTTAGTCTAGCACTATAAAAAAGTCCCAGCAAAATAAAGCATGCCCAGCTTTGTCTTGCAGTGATGTTTGGGCCAAAACACGTAGCATCTTGCTCAAGATAATGTATGATAACAACATTAGCCAGCAATAACATGCTTGGCAAGGATGGGTAATAAAATACTTGGTAAGTATGAGTTTTCCAGCTTATTGAAATCACATTTTAATATAATAAGGATGGTAATTCTTGTTATTTGATTGTAGTACCTGCCCATAATGGCCTGTATCCCATCTCCTTTTCCTTCGCTGTAAAACAATTAAAAAAAAAGTTATAACTAAAATCTTTATAGACATATGCAATAAATAAACCAGTGCAGAAACTAATACTTTTTGGTTGGACTTACTCTTTAATATAAAAGATAACGAGTCTGATTAACTGAAAGTACATGCATAACAGTGAGGAATCATTCTGAAGACAAATGTGGTCATGTACCTTTTATGTACCTAGTGATCAGCTGAAATGCACACTCATGTTTAATGCATGTGTATTGCAGATGTTGTGGTCCTCATTTGTAGTGTGCGTTGAACATCAAAATAAATGCTGTTTTAAAGTTTCTTAAATGCAAATAAGGTAAATAAAGTTGTGTGTGAAGATTCTACCCTAAATGAACATGTCCAGCTTTTGCACAACAACGTAAATGTAACCCTGGAAAGTGATAAACTTAGATCGTCATTGCTGGGGAATAGTTTTTGCAAATAGTATTGCTATCTGCTGTTATTACACTCTATAATTACATATACAAGCCAAACAGATGTACTTCCATTTGGTTGATGTGCTAGCAGTGGTACTCTCAATGCTCCTCTCAGTTGTTATGTCAGAAAATGACTACTGCCTTCTCCATGGATGTCAGAAGTCCACTCACAGACCAGCAGGAGGAAGCTGGTCTTCTGCAGCCTACATGGTCCCAGAAGCATGCCTTTTAGCACAGCAGGCAAAGAAGGCCATTGCTACAGACATCTTGTATATTAATTCTGACAGATGAACTTTAGTTCTTTTTATTATAACTAAGCATGGAAGTTTGTGCTGGGTAACATTTTTTATTTTCAAATGACAACTTACCTTACATATTAAAACACTTGTGACCAATAAACTGTAGACTAACATAACCAGAATAATGGCGAGGAAGACCAAATCGTAGGACTTTGATTCAACTGGTTCCATTGATTGAGCACATTGCGATGTCAGATCTATCAAATCAATTATATTCAATGAAATTTATGTTTTACATGTTTTATAGATCATTTAAGCAAGATGACAAATGCAACAAATATGGTGTCCACCCAAGCATTAATATGTCAACTCATATCTCTAGAAGAAGCTTATGAATTTAATCATCTTCTGGCTCCATATATTTTTCATAGACCCCCAAATATATCCTGTGTTCTCTTCCCTGTCAAAGTTTGTCTTAGCCTTTGTGCTGTATTGCCATTCATATATTTAAGTTAGACTAATAAAGGAATGTTGCCAAAAATCAAACATAGTATTTAGTTTGTGATGGAATCAGCCAATCCTGGACTTACATGTCACATTCTCAGTCCAGGGCAGGAACTCAGTAAAAGGGTGTAAATTCACAGCCCCTTGGCTAATATGCAACATATCTCCGAGGAAATGTCTTTTTCCACCAGAACCTAATTAACCAGCTGTTTTTAGGCATGACAGGTTGCTTTTAAGTCAGACCAATACTCTTCTTCATAAGAACTGTA
The DNA here is from genome assembly GCA_028564925.1 of Lithobates sylvaticus. Lineage (NCBI taxonomy): Eukaryota > Metazoa > Chordata > Amphibia > Anura > Ranidae > Lithobates > Lithobates sylvaticus. The sequence goes on from CM053031.1 coordinate 122,563,012, forward strand.
GTCAGGTGGCAGAGTTCATCCCATCCAATAAAATAGCTATATTTCATCCAATCAAAATAAGTAAGAGTTTTACCAATCTATACCTATCCTTTAAAACTACTTAAAATGTGAAAACCTTTATGAACGAAATAAATATTTCATTTAAACCTTGTATTGCGTTTCAGTCCCCCAATTCAAGTGTAATAAATGAAGGTGGTTTAGCTAATTATAGTTAATAGTTTAAAAGTTTATGCCTTTGGACAAAGTTCTTGTTTACTAGCATTATTACCAAATATATTTTGCCTATTATTTTCACAAGCAGTTAAAGTTAATAGAAAGCTTTCACTAGATGACTTAGAAATGAGCTGTATACATTTAAGACTATGTTGATAATATAAATAATATGAATATGTACAAATAATATTAATATTATCAATATATAAAAATAGCTGGCAAATTACTCACCACTGACATAAATAAACATTGCATTGCCTTCTGTAATACGGTAGGGAGGAGGATACATGACTTCAAGCTTGCAGAAATACAGTCCAGTGTCCTCCACCTGCAGTCCTGATATGTTAAAAATGACTTTACGTGGACCTGGAATTCCTAAACATTGGAAGGCATTGCCACTAGTGTCTGGTTCATAGTCAGTGGAAAAAGACAGAACACAAACTTCTGATGTCTGATTGCCTATTTTCTTCAAAAGGCTGAAACGTATCTCCTCCTCTGTTCCCTTTGCTTCGTACCCACAGTCTAACGTGGCTTCTCCATGTCTGTTAGCCACGACCACAGATGGCTGGGAAACTTCAGCACCTGTGAAACAGAAGCATCACCATTATATGTTCTTATTGCTAAATACAGTATGTATTTCTAGTGCAGAAGTCTCTTCTTTTCACATCAGTTACATCACATCACCATAACAACAGCCAAACAAAATGCAATAAACCAGTAAAAAATTTCAGTCTGGAATGCTCACATTTTTACTACCCATACTATAAATTTAATAAGCCATCATAAGGTTAATAAAACTGAAATATATTTGAAACCATAAATAACCTTAATGTTCATTCATATGGAACAAGTTTAACAGTTTAGAATAACTAGTGTGCTTATGCTTGTGTCTACACTCCCATATTATAATACAATGATAACCTAAACATTATTGTTAAAATGGTCCTGTTAAAAACGTGTAGTTAGTATTAATAGCTCACAAGATCAGAGAGACAATAACATTACAATAAAATACATTTATCATTCATCATACATCAATTAGATTGTCAGACCATACACATATTGCTCCTACCTTCTGATGTACGGATATACAACCAGCTGATTCCAATGAATATAGGAACAAACATTGTGATCCAGTTGTGTAAAATTTTTATGAGAAAATTTGTTTTAATATTCATCAGCATATAATAAATGATAGCCTCTTTCTTAAGCTTGATTGTCTAGGAACTGTCTTCACAGACGTCTGTCAGATCACTAAACCCTGTCTGCAATAAATAAGGTGAGCAGTTGCCCCTGAGAAACCACGTTTGAGGGTAAGGTGACTTTCAAATGATGTTTCAGGTCACACTAAGATTGCATATATAACCTCAGATTCACAAGCGCTAACCTGAGATGTTCAATGTTCAGTGTTTTGAATTTACAAGAAAGGAAATAGTGGGTTGGAGCCGTTACGTAGATATTACCACATTAAGAACTGAGAAAACTATGCATAACCAAAACAAGCCTATCTGAGAATGGAAAATAATGATGATTTCACAGCACCTGTAATTTGCTTATTTAATTCTAGGAAACCTTCACCATTCTCAGGTCAAATGTATAACATTGGGGGCTCATTTACTTATTTGTGGTATGTTAATGCGCATTATGTTGTATATTTATGTGAGCTGCATTAAGGCAGTCCATTGAAATTAATCGGCTGCCAAATATCCTAACATGCTAAAAATTGCATTACATCTTTTATCTAATGTAAAATTTTGAAATGCACTGTTTTGCATTGCCAGGCATTGCGTCACGCTAAAACACAGGTGTGTTGCCTGAGTGCATTGGGGTGCCATTAACAATTAATGGCATTGTAATGCTGTAACACATGTAAATTTATATTACTATGCATTGTCCTTAATTGTATAATAGTCCTGCGGTGTATACCCAGTTGTACCAAGAAGAGGAGGCAGGGCTTGGTCACAGATCCGTGTCTGAATGGACACAGGGAGCTGTGACTTGGCTCAGGTGCCCCCAGAACAAGCTGCTTGCTCTGGAAGCACTCAGTGGGAGGGAGGGGCCAGGAGCAGAGAAGAGGGACCCAAGAAGAGGAGGATCCAGGCTGCTCTGTGCAAAACCAACTGCATAAGGGCATGTAAGTATAACATGTAACATGCACTGACACTAGATGACAGGCAGGGAGGGATGGTCACTGACACTAGCTCACAGGCAGGGGGGGGGGGAAGGAGAGAGGGGGAGAGAGGAGAGACAGTGGTCTGACGAAGGCATGTAAACTGACCATGGTATCAGGGCTCAGCAGCTATGATAAACATGGTCAGTTTACAGAGGGAAGGGCAGCACCAGGCAGGATCAGCCAGGTATTTTAGATGATAGAAAAGCACAAATTACACAGCACAAGCATTGTGCTGTTATTCATGCTATAAAGGAACCGGATCAATTTTTACTTTTAATGTTACAACCACTTTAACACGCAATGTTCAAACAATTGAAGGAGCATATATACAAATCATTGTGGCTTGTGATCACCATTTTAATGTTCTGGTAAATCATGCTGCTCTACATACCCCCAGTCCTCCATTGTGCTCCAATACCCTTTTCAAAGTCAATCAGCATGGTTTGTGTCATCTGCAATATGACCTCTTTTAATTTTGCTGACTTAAAAACAAAGATTTCCCCTAAAAGACCATGACGAGATTAGTGACTAGGGAGAACTGATGCCACCAATCATTTCTTTATATTAGAAAAGTGCTAACAATAAAGAAGAATTCTAGGAAACTCTTTGTAGCACGGCCCCCTAGAGGACTGCTTAGAATTACCTGCTCATCTGCACGACCAGGCGAACATTCCAAACCACTTGACACTCTGGGTTCAGACATCCTTGTATCACTGTAGAGTAATAATCAGACAACTCTGTGTATTTAGGTTTTATGAAAATTTTACTTGAAACAATAATGGGAAACAAAGAGGAGATAACAGATCTGATGAGTTCTAGGCAACAACACCAACTCAGCAAAATAATTCCCCCGAACAACACAAAACAAATATTAACATTGACAGTTTTATATATATATATATATATATATATATATATATATAAATATATATATATATAAATATATATATATATAAATAAATATATGTATATATTCATTTCTAAACCGCTGGCAACAAAAGTGACTACACCCTTAAGTGAAAATGGAAGTTCAAGATGGCACCTCATGTCAAAGAAATCTCTGAGGATCTGAAAAAAAGAATCGTTGCTTTACATAAAGATGGCCTAGGCTATAAGAAGATTGCCAAGACCCTGAAACTGAGCTGCAGCATGGTGGCCAAGACAGCGGTTTAACAGGACAGGTTCCACTCAGAACAGGCTTCACCATGGTTGATCAAAGAAGTTGAGTGCATGTGTTCAGCATCATATCCAGAGATTGTCTTAGGGAAATTAACATATGAGTGCTGCCAGAATTGCTGCAGAGGTTGGTCTGCATGCCTGTTATCCCAGAAGGAAGCCTCTTCTAAAGGTCACAAGAAAGCCCACAAACAGTTTGGTTGGATTACTGGAACCATGTCCTGTGGTCTGATGAGACCAAGATAAACTTATTTGGTTCAGATGGTGTTAAGCCTGTGTGGCGACAACCAGGTGAGGAGTACAAAGACAAGTGTGTCTTGCCTACAGTCAAGCATGGTGGGGGGATGTGTTGTGGTCTGTGGCTGCATGAGTGCTGCCGGCACTGGGGAGCAACAGTTCATTGAGGGAACCATGAATTCTAATATGTACTGTGACATACTGAAGCAGAGCATGATCCCATCCCTTTGGAGACTGGGCCGCAGGGCAGTATTCCAACATGATAACGACCCCAAACACACCTCCAAGACGTCCAGTGCCTTGCTAAAGAAGCTGAGGGGAAAGGTGAGGGACTGGCCAAGCATGTCTCTAGATCTAAACCCTATTGAGCATCTGTGGGGCATCCTCAAACGGAAGGTGGAGGAGCGCAAGGTCTCTAACATCCACCAGCTCCATGATGTCATCATGAAGGAGTGGAAGAGGACTCCAGTGGCAACCTGTTAAGCTCTAGTGGACTCCATGCCCAAGAGGGTTAAGGCAGTGCTGGAAAATAATGGTGGCCACACAAAATATTGACACTTTGGACATTTTCACTTAGGGGTGTACTCACTTTTGTTGCCAGCGGTTTAGACATTAATGGCTGTGTGTTGAGTTATTTTGAGGGGACAGCAAATTTACACTGTTATACAAGCTGTACACTTTACATTGTAGCTAAGTGTAATTTCTTCAGTTTTATCACATGAAAAGATATAATAAAATATTTACAAGAATGTGAGGGGTGTACTCACTTTTGTGAGATACTGTATATATATACTTCATTGAGAAATAATATTACCCCCAGATGTATATTTCAGCTGATTACACTGCCACTCTGTAAAAGATGGAACCTATCCAGCCTATAATGTTATCCTAAGAAGGGGAGAGCAGGTCTAGAATGATAATATAGGGGCTTTACTATCAGTAATGGCAATAAAGTTCACGTTGCAGATCTGATGTTCTTCACCGGCATGTAATCCGATTAGGTATAGTGGGAAACAGTAGATTTCTTGTATTGAGGAAGGCTAAAGATGTTGAATCACGGTGTTCAAGTAAATGCAGTAAAGTATTCCTGGAGTAGAGATGTCTGTGTAAAGTGTCTTAATGTAACGGTGTCAAAGAATGGATAAAGGTCGAGCCATTTGCCCTCTCACCAAAGACCAGACTGCTCCGATGTCTTCAGGAACTAGTGTAACGACACTCGTGCAGCGGATCTGCTTTTTCGATCTCTCAACTTTAAGCTTGATACACACCAACAGGCAGGCGACCGGAGTGGTGTTAGGAGGATGTCCGACAGCAAACGGCAGAGCTAGGCCTCTCAGGTTATGGGTTGGAAGGTGGTACTCCACGTGGTAGGCCATGACCTCTCTCTCCCTGTTGCACAGGGTGGTCCATCTTGTGTCAGGCCCAGGAGGAAGAGAGCTCTGCATGGGCTTTTGCTTATTTTATAGCTACTCCGAGCAATCTCCCGATGGCAGCAAAGATCTCTGGGATATATAGACCTGGCACTTAATCTTGCAAAGCAATTATTCCGACGGAGAGACTATTCATCCCACAATCATTTTGTTTGTCACACAAATCTGATGTCACCTGATACACTGATCCGTTGGGTAGTGGGTATAAGTTCATAAGAATTTTCTCCTGGAGTATCATAAGTCAATCTTTTTGGGGGACATATCCTCTGTCTCAACTGGGAATGTATGTCTTCCAGTGACTCTGGTTCCTGTTCTGTATCCCAAAAACTGCTTCCAGCTTCCGGTCCAGACTTTGCAGCCTGAGGGTCTCAACGTAGAATTGAGTCTTAAGGTCTTTTTTGGAAGCATAATTATATCATACCTGTACTCTCTACATCCCCACTGCCATGCTGATCTGCTTGGGGTTAATAATGGGGTCAGTATTTGTAATTGCCTTATTTTTTTCCCTGCATTTCACTTAAATGTATAGGAGGTGTATTCCCTTCATGTTTCATCTGAAAGGTGGATTTATCTCCACATGAATTTTTGTATCTTTGTATGTATGGACACCCACCAGTTTGCACCTTTTGTATTGCATTGCATAGTATAGCTTAGCATGTATTATTAGTTTTTAGCTGCATCTGTCCACAAGATGGCGCAGTAACAAATTCATTGTTGCAAGGGCAGTTTTTTGATTGGTTGGATAACTATATATATATACTGCATATCTGCACTTGCACCTTGTCCAGTTGAAGTGCCAGGAGCTTGGCACGAAACGCGTAGACCTAGCGTTGGTCTGACGCTGCTGCCACCCCCCATACACCCTCTGAGGTGATTCTCCCCATTTGATGAACGTTTTCTATACCAGCAAGTGACTTTGCATCCAGTGTATCTGAGACTGTCACGTTTGTTGTTGAGAAGCTCCCTCTACTGGTGACCTATAGAGGATTTCCCCCTTAGGGAGATCTATGCTGACCCGGAAGTGCTCAGGGCACAGGAGCTCACACAAGACCCATGCTGTTTTCATCTGACCGGCTCTGGCGTTCATATCAGCAGTGGTCTGCTTACCTGCTTTGGAGTCTACCTGAACACACATTCCTGTGCTACTCAGCCTGAAATTGATGGATGACCAGTCACTGTAGCTTGCTACCAGCGGTATGTCTTTGATCCTGTATTATTGTCTATGACACCTTAACCAGTTGGTGGCTGCAAAGCATCTCCCCAGGCAATTTCCATGTATATGGACACATTCTTGAGAATCTGGACTATTTAGTCCTTATCTGTGGACCAGCTTGTAATAGAGCATGTTTAACCACTTCAGCCCCGGACCAATTGTCAGCTTAAGGACCAGAGGTTTTTTTCAATTTCGCACTGCACTACTTTAACTGGTATTTGATTGCCTCTGTGATTTTTATTTTTTGCGATATAAACGGAAAAAGAGCGAAAATTTTGAAAAAAAAAGAGATTTTCTACTTTTTGTTATAAAAAAAATCTAATAAACTCAATTTTAGTCAAACATTTGGGCCAAAATGTATTCAGCCACATGTCTTTAGTAAAAAAAATGCCAATAAGCGTATATTTATTGGTTTGCGCAAAAGTTATAGCGTCTACAAACTAGAGTACATTTTCTGGAATTTACACCGCTTTTAATTTATGACTGCCTATTTCATTTCTTGAGGTGCTAAAATGGCAGAGAAGTACAAAACCCCCCCAAATGACCCCATTTTGGAAAGTAGACACCCCAAGCTATTTGCTGAGAGGCATGTTGAGCCCATTGAATATTTTTTTTTTTAGTCCCAAGTGATTGAATAAAGACAAAAATAAAAAATAATTTTTTTTTCTTCAAAAAGTTGTCACTAAATGATATATTGCTCACACATGCCATAGTTATATGTGGAATTGCACCCCAAAATACATTTTGCTGCTTCTCCTGAGTATGGGGATACCACATGTGTGGGACTTTTTGGGAGCCTAGCCGCGTACGGGGCCCCGAAACCCAAGCACCGCCTTCAGGATTTCTAAGGGTGCAAATTTTTGATTTCACTCCTCACTACCTATCACAGTTTCGAAGGCCATAAAATGCCAAAATAGCACAAAACCCCCCCAAATGACCCCATTTTGGAAAGTAGACACCCCAAGCTATTTGTTGAGAGGCATGGTGAGTATTTTACAGCTCTCATTTGTTTTTGAAAATGAAGAAAGTAAAGAAAAAAAATTTTTTTTTTCTTTTTTTTCAATTTTCAAAACTTTGTGACAAAAAGCGACATCTGCAAAATACTCACAATACCTCTCAGCAAATAGCTTGGGGTGTCTACTTTCCAAAATGGGGTCATTTTGGGGGGTTTTATGCCATCTGGGCATTCCATGGCCTCCGAAACTGTGATTGGCAGTGAGAAGTGAAATAAAAAAATTACTCCCTTAGAAAGCCTGAAGGCGGTGCTTGGTTTTTGGGGTTCCGTACGCAGCTAGGCTCCCAAAAAGTCCCACACATGTGGTATCCCCGTACTCAGGAGAAGCAACAGAATGTATTTTGGGGTGTATTTCCACATATGCCCATGACATGTTTGAGCAATATATCATTTAGTGACAACTTTTTGTAAAAAAAATATATATATTTTTTTTTTTTCATTATTCAATCTCTTGGGACAAAAAAAAAAAATATTTAATGGGCTCAACATTGCTCTCAGCAAATAGCTTGGGGTGTCTACTTTCCAAAATGGGGTCATTTGGGGGGGGTTTGAACTGTCCTGGCATTTTATGCACAACATTTAGAAGCCTATGTCACACGTCACCCACTCTTCTAACCACTTGTAGACAAAGCCCTTTCTGACACTTTTTGTTTACATGAAAACATATTTTTTTTTTGCAAGAAAATTACGTTGAACCCCCAAACACTATATATATTGTTAAAGCAAAGGCCCTACAGATTAAAATGGTGGGTGTTGCATTTTTTTTTTCCACACAGTATTTGCGCAGCGATTTTTCAAACGCATTTTTTGTGGAAAAAATACACTTTTTTTTATTTTAATGCACTAAAACACACTATATTGCTCAAATTTTTGATGAAATAAAAAATATGATCTTAGGCCGAGTACATGGATACCAAACACGACATGCTTTAAAATTGCGCACAAACACGCAGTGGCGACAAACTACATACATTTTTAAAAGCCTTTACATGATACCACATTAGATTCACGGAGGAGGTCTACTGCTAAAATTACTGCCCTCGATCTGACCTTCGCGGTGATACCTCACATGCATGCTGCAATTGCTGTTTACATATGACGCCAGACCAACGCTTGTGTACGCCTTTGCGCAAGAGAAGGGGGGGCAGGGGTGCTTTTTTTTTTTTTTTTTTTAGTTTTTTTTTTATTTATTTAGCTTTTTTATTCTATTTTTAAACTGTTCCTTCCATTTTTTTTCTTTGTTATGATTTTTATTGTTATCTCAGGGAATGTAAATATCCCCTATGATAGCAATAGGCAGTGACAGGTACTCTTTTTTTGAAAAAATTGGGGTCTATTAGACCCTAGATCTTTCCTCTGCCCTCAAAGCATCTGACCACACCAAGATTGGTGTGATAAAATGCTTTCCCAATTTCCCAATGGCGCGGTTTATATCCGGGAGGGGGGACATTCCCTCCTACTGCTTGTAAAAGCAGTCTAGAGGCTAATTACCCGCTAGAATTGCTTTTACATGAAAGCCGATCACTGGCTGAAAAGAATGATACCAAGATGATACCTAAACCTGCAGGCATCATTCTGGTATAACCATTCAAAGTCCAGCAACATACTGGACATATATTGTAATCTTTTTTTTTTTTCATGCAGCCTCTTGGCTGAACGAAAAAAAGAGATTGATTGGTGGGTATGCCCACCATTAGAATACCTCCCTTCATCCACCCACTTCTAATGATGGGCATACATGCACCATTTATATATGCCGATGCATGGGGGCATCCTCCCGCAAAAGTTATGCCGTGTACACACGGTCGGAATTTCGACCGTATGTACGTGGCATTAGGAGCCAATCGCTCCTCCCCGCCCCCTGCTGCCCCCATGCTTCGGCATATATGCTCTTTTTTTTAACTGTGGTGGTGAAATCACCTCCTACAGCGTTGGAGTCGCGGCTTTATGTATCGTGGGAGCAAACGCTGTTGCTGTCAAGATAAATAAATCCGCGCTGCAACTGAATGGCGCACCTGAAAACAAAAAAATGCTTAACACTAAAACACAGTAAACAAAATTACATACCTGAAAAGCAAGCATGATAAAACATGATAAAACATAATAAAACATTGCAGAATAGAATGGAGTAAAAAAAGAGCAACAATAGAGAGAGAGAGAGAACAATAAAACGACAACTATTTTTGTTTTTTTTATTTTTTTGAGATTCACAGGTAAAAAAGCTCCTGACTGTTAGCGACTGAATCAAAACGCTACCACAAAAAAAATGTTAGCGATCGCAGGGATCAGGCCTGACTCTGCGAACACTGCAGTTATGTGTGCTTAGTGTTTTGTAAGTGACAGTGATCGATCGATACTGCACTTGGGTGGGCTGGGCTGGGCGGAGGGGGAAAACGCAGGTGCTAGCAGGTATCTGGGCTGATGCCACTAACACTGCGTTTTTTTGGAACCCTAAACTGCTGGGACGCTAGTATAGATCTGATCAGATCAGATATTGATCTGTTCAGATACTATACCACTAAGGGAGGTGTATGCTTTGCGCGTGGGTGTTTGCGGTACTGGCACTAACCTGGGGCGACGCAGACCTTATTTGACCCTAAAACCTAATTGATATCACCCGCCGGGCGATCAGGGGGTTAAAACCGTTATTGGGTAATAAATGGCGGGTGCCCTGACAGTATAAAAAAAACAAGCTAACTAACCAGCGTCACCCGTAACAGTAATACAAAAAAAAACTGGTTACCTAGCGACACTAATGCAGGGATCAGAAAAACGATCGCTTAGTGACACTGGCAAAAGGGGGTGAAAGGGTTAACTAGGGGCAATCAGGGGGTTAAACCTTTATTAGGTAATATATGGGGGTACCTGACGCTATATAAAAACCTGACGGGGAACCTAAATAACGAAATAACTAACTGGCTAACCAGCGTCACCAGTGACAGTTATACAGTGATCACTGGTGAAAGGGTTAACTCTAGGGGCAATCAGGGGGTTAAAACCTTTATTTAGGTTGTAATATGGGGGTACCTGACCTATAAACCTATTTATGAACCTATATAAACATGGCGGTTAACCTAAAAAAAAACTGGTTACCTAGCGACACTAATGCAGCGATCAGAAAAACGATCGCTTAGTGACACTGGCAAAAGGGGGTGAAAGGGTTAACTAGGGGCAATCAGGGGGTTAAACCTTTATTAGGTAATATATGGGGGTACCTGACGCTATATAAAAAACCTGACGGGGAACCTAAATAACGAAATAACTAACTGGCTAACCAGCGTCACCAGTGACAGTTATACGGTGATTACTGGTGAAAGGGTTAACTCTAGGGCAATCAGGGGGTTAAAACCTTTATTTAGGTTGTAATATGGGGGTACCTGACCTATAAAACTATTTATGAACCTATATAAAACATGGCGGTTAAAATAAAAAAAAAAATGGTTACCTAGCGACACAATGCAGCGATCAGAAAAACGATCGCTTAGTGACACTGGCAAAAGGGGGTGAAGGGGTTAACTAGGGGCAATCAGGGGGTTAAACCTTTATTAGGGGGGGGTAGGGGGCTACCTAGGACCTAAAAATAACTGCCCTGACAGTTATTACAGTCACACTGACACTAAATGCAGTGATCAGTAAATAAATGATCACTGCAATTAGTGACACTGTGACTGGGGGGGGAGGGGGTGATCTGGGGGGTGATCAGGGGGTGACAGGGGGGTGTTTTGTGTGCCTAACTGTACTGGTGTCAGTGTAGTGTTGTGCACTAACCTTAACATGTTCGCCGCTCGGCGTCTCCGGTCACATAGACCGGCGCACCGAGCGTGACATCACTTCCGCCTTCCTGTCTATACAATAGACAGGAAGGGGAAGCTTTTCATTCGCCAGGAGCGATCGCGAGGGGGTGGCCAGAAACCACTGGCCGTCCCCTCGTCCCGGATCGCTCCTGAAGCGATGCCGACCGTCCCCGCCGGCGGAGGGGGGTCCGATCGGACCCCCCAACCGCCTAAAGAATGGCACGTACAGGTACGTGGTTCTGCCTGTACGTGCCATTCTGCCGACGTATATCTACATGGGGCGGTCGGCAAGTGGTTAATACTACATACAGCAATCAGAATCTCTATTTATCAGGACTGACTTTGTACTAGCTCTGAATTCCCCATACTGGCAATATACTTTCATATTCATTACAGGAAAGGACATTCTACCATTTTCTTCTTTCCTTTTTCACTGGATCAGCATGGACTTCTCATTAAATACTGTTTCACTAGGATACAGTCCACCTACATTATACCACCTGTAAATGTGGCCCATATTTACACTTGCAGCAGCATCTTTTAGGGCACACAAGGTGGGTCGGAGAAGCAAAGGGGAGGGGATATTTACATTGTGAGTGGCAGCAGTGTTCAGCATTGTTTTTAAGCATACCACGTTGTTTTTGTTTCTTGTTTTTGCCCAGCTTGTTATAGTTTTTATAATAGCTTATCTCATGCATGTTTTATTTGGTAATGTATTGGGACAGGAACCCACAGCTTGCATTTTGTAATTCAGCTGTGGGATATCCCTCCTTTACTCTTTGATGAGTGCGTGATTTGTATCAATAAAGTTCATATATCTTTTTCATTTACATTTTTTGTTGCTTTCTTTGTCCATTGTTAGCATTCGTGGGGCCGTCTGGCCTCATTTCCCTCCCCCCCCCTTCTCAGGTGTTACCTTGGTCTCCGGCTCTACTTCCACCTCTGGTTCTACTTTAGATTCTGGCCCCGATTCAGGTTCGCTCTCTCTCCCTGTTGTGTTAGTAGGAGGGATTTTCAGTCCCATTAGGCATTTCTTAAGACTCCAGCTTGACTTCCTTATTTCCCTTAAGTTTGTAGGGAACTACTATCTCAGTGTCACGTGAATGGGAACCTGTCCCTGGACAGCCTTCTTTTTTCAGCTTCAAAAAAAATGGAATCATCTTCCGAAGAGTGAACCCGCAGCCAATCCAAACATAATTCTTCATCATCACTTTCCTCTTCCCGAAGTGCAGATGGACAAATTTTATGGACCCTAGGTCTCAACGTTGGAGACTGATGTGTCTCTGGGCAAGGGGTTGAGGGTACATTGAACAGCCTCTGAACTGGGCAGCAAATGGTTTTGATGCCAAGTCTTGAGGGGGCCAGTTTTCCCTTCAGGCCGAATCTGATACACAGGGAGTCCAGGTAGTCATTTGCAAACAATGTAGGGTTGGGAACACCATCGATCAGCAAGCTTATGTTTTCCTGGCACCCCTAGATTACGCAACAACACTTAATCTCCAGGTTGTAGATCCTGAACCCTCATTCTAAGATCAACGTTCTTCTTATTCCTTTGTTCCCGGATGGCCTCTTTGGCTTTCTCATAGGCCACCTTTAAATTCTTCCGAAGCCTGTCAACATATCCCTTATAAGAGGCTTGTGAGGTGTGATCTATTGATGTTTCCGAAAGCCAGATCCATGGGTAGGTGAGCTTCTCTCCAGAACATTAATCTGTAAGAGGAGTATTCGGTAGAATCATTTGAAGTACTATTATAGGCATGAACTATTGCAGCGATATGGTCTCCCCAATGCTGTTTCTTCTCTAATGGAAGGGCCCCCAACATATTCAACAGGGTGCGGTTGAAACGCTCAAGTTTTGGGTCCCCTTGGCCCTTGACTTTGTAGATGGCTCATTGGGGCTGCCCTGCCTTGTACAGTTTTTTTCTGAATACACTTGACACAAGAGCGGCTTTCCACCTCTGATTTCATTGAGGGCCAGTAAAATTGATCCCTGGCCAGCTTGAAAGTTCTATCTGGGCCTAAGTGACCATGATCATCATGGACAGCGGTTAGCACAGCTCACACCTTGGGCCTCTTCAGAGGGACCTTTTCGATATATGATCCCCGCTCCCATTCTCTGTGAATCACCTTGGCCCCCTCGATGGGACTATTCATCAATATCTGAGGGCCTTGGTAGACAACGCTTTCCTTATTAGATTCCCTAATGGATCTTCCTTTTGATCCCATCTCGTATCCTCTTTAGTCAGCTGAGGCAATTCTTGGTTGCGTACTTGGGTCAAATCACAGTAGTACTTCGATACTCCCGCAGGGGCAACTCCCGCTGCTTCAGCTCCTATGGCTCCTCTGTGTTTATATTCCACTCCCTGACACACAGCCTGTACTCCTTCGAGAGGTAAATGGACCCAACTCTTCTGACCATTCTGGATGGAGTGAGGCCTTTGGGATAGAGCATCAGCGTCTCTATTTCCCACTCCCAGTCAATATTTTAAACTGAATTGAAACTCGGACAGGGCAGCTAACCACCAGTGTCCAATGGCGTCCAGTTTGGCAGTGGATAGTAAATAAGTCAGGGGGTTGTTTGTTGTCAGTTTTCACCACGAAGGTGGTCCCGTACATATAGTCACGTATTTTATCTCCTACAGCCCACTTGAGAGCCAAGAATTCCAACTTTTGTACAGGATAGTTCTTCTCGGGGGGTGAGGCTGCAACTCACATAGGCCACTGGGCGAAGTCTCCCCTCCGACTCTTGGTACCACACTCACCCAATACCATCTCTGCTGGCATCCACAAGTAGTTCATATGGTTTTGAGGGATCAGCGTAGGCCAACAACAGTGCTTCAACCAGGCTCTCCTTCAACCGCTCGAAGAACCTTTCACACTTCACCGTCCATTGTTCCTGGATAGACTCCCGAGGCTTCCTGGGCCCTCCCATCTGGGTTTTCTGCTGTTCCCCTTCTATTTGCTTCTGCAGCAGCTTATTCAACAGCCGAGCAATCTGTGAGAAGCTATTCACAAATCTTCTATAGTAGGAGCAGAAGCCCAAGAACAACCTGAATTCCGTGACATTAGTTGGGCAGGGCCAAGAAGTGACCTTTTGACGGTCAGTTGCTATCCCTTCAGCAGACACCACATGCCCTAGATGTGTCTGGTAGAACTGGCACTTCTGTAATGACAGCTTCAACCCCTTGTCATGTAGTCGCTGAAAAACCTTTTCCAATCAGACCTCGTGCTCCACCAAGTTCCTATCACCCACAGTGTTCTCCATCAGTCGCTGGAAAAGTGGCATGGGCCCCAGTTATTCACTGTGGCATTCGATCAAACTCGAAAAACCCCAGCGGGCTAATGAAAGCCGTCTTTTATCTGTCTTCCGGGTGCATGGGGATCTGGTAGTATCCGCTCTTTAGATCCAATACACTGCACTATTCGGCCCCTTATAAGCATTGTAGGGCTTCTTCTATGCAAGGGATTGTGTATTGTTCTGGGATGGTCCTTTGGTTCAAGGTTCGGTAATTGATACACATCCGAAAGGACACATTCTTCTTCCTTACTACCACAATTGGAGAAGCATAAGGACTCCTACACTCCTTAATGACCCCTGACTTCTTTAGCTCAGCTAAGTTAATACAAACAGTATTGGTATGTACATTTTTATGGCCATGATGTTTTCTATGTTCGACATTTGCCTTTTTCTGGAAATCTAGAATTTGTCTGTTCTTTATATTTCAGAGCATCTCCAATTACTGTTTCCCTCATGCCCCTGAAGAAAGGATTTATCTTGAATTTCCAGAAACGCGTTGTGTTATAGGAGAAGAGCTTTACTGTTTATACAGTATATTGTACATTACTCTATGCATCACTGTTATTTTTGTTTCATGAGTGTTTTTTATTTAATAAATGTTTCTACTTTTCTCTTTTGGATTAAAAGTGGTGTTTTGATATAAAAAGTTTGCCCTTAAAGTCCCTTTTGTACCGGGGGGTACTAGCCTTATACAAATAATGGAAAGGGAAAACCGCGCTGTCTAAACTAATAGTGGTAGCTGCCACACAACAGAAGTTATGTGGTAAAATAAACAAATATAGAATGGTATAGTGCAGCGCTAATGATAGTAAAATAAATGAATTGTACCAATCAAAATAAACGAATAATAAAAATGATCACTGTGCATATCATGCAAAACACATTAAAAGGAAATTGATAGTTATGCAAATATTTACATGACACTATAATATATAATATAAGTGACATACATATAATTCTTGAAGAAAATATAGTCAATATAGTCCCTAAAGTGCTTAAAATGGGTAAAGTGACTGTGTATCTTTATGAACTAGTTGTCTGTAGATATCCACCACCGTGAGGAAAGAGGATTACCGGATAAAATGGACCCAACTAGGCTTATGCCTAATGAGTCTAAAGAGCTTGTTGGTTTAGTCACACCTAGGGAGAAGTACATCAACCACGGCTTCCAATATGTACCAAGCAGGCAAGGATCCATCACAAAATGTACTCTATAGGTATCCACCAAAGGTATAATGGCTGATATGCACTATGGTTTCTCCCAGTATTACATGTGGCAAAAGGAAAAAAAAATAGGGCCACATAGTGTGATACCATTTATAATAAAACATTTATTGAAAATTGTAAAAATGATCACTCACATTTGAGAAGACATTTGAAAGCATTTAGATAAAATCAGGCAACGCAGTGGCATCAGCAGAGCCCTTCCCGACGCATTTCGTCTTAATAAGACATCATCTGGGGTGCTGGCTCACTGCGGCCACTGTGTATTTATAGAAAAGAGGGTCTCCCCTAATGAAGGCCAGCTCCATAGCCGCAAAACTTCAGAAGCAAACAACTTCTGGTATGCAAAGATGGTGCCCATGGCTTATGGTTCAAGCCTCGTTTTGATATATGACCCAGGCCTCAATATGAATATGGCCAAAAAAATTTAACTGCAAAACATAGTCTACTGCACTAAAAGGAAGAAAAAATGTCCCACATGATAGGTGCATAGACAAACAACAAAATTAAAAAAACCTTGATGTTATATTGGTTAAAAGACCGGAGAACCGAAAATGGGCAATTGCGGCGTCAGACCACCGCAAAATGGCGCCCGAGGCCGGAAACATGGTCCTCTATAGGTCGTCACCAAAAACATGGCGGATAAATCAAGGGGCTATTCATGCCTCATTCTGAATTATATGTGTAAGTTCCGGAAATAATGAATTACCCAGAAACGAACAGAAACGAACAGATCGTCAGAATTGTAGCGGTGTCACTAGCTTAATGAGAGCAAAAATAGAGGAAAATAGAAACTAATACTAATGCATAGCCACAATCCAAAACATATTAGCCTGGACCCCCACGACAGAATCACACCAAAAAAATATTATTGTCACGTACCTAGTGCAGATCGAGCTGGAGAGAGGGCTTCTCTTGCGCCTCCTGTCCGACACCCCTGATAGTGGTGACAGGGAGTGAAGAACACAGAGTGGTGCGAAGGCCAATGTAGTGGACGGTGCTTGCCGGACCTTGACAGGAACCAGATGGCTGTAGAGCGCTGGGCAGGCTCTGAGGATCTGAGCTCCGTATCGCTGGGTCAGCAGATGGAGGCGTAGCCAAGATGTAAGCCAGGAGGTCATCAGCAGCTGGACAGAGCAGGTAGCGAGACGGAAGGCAGAGGCAGAGACGGGACACAGGCCGGGTTCGGTACACAGACGGGCAGCAAGGTACAAAAGCATCAGGCAGTAGCAGAGTCAAACACAAGCCGGGATCAGGTAGGCAGGCGGAGGTCAAGGAGAAGGTTCAGGTGAAGCCGGGTCAAGATACTGGAAACTGGAACAGATCATGTTAACAAGCACTACCTGAAAGACCACTGTGTCAGTACTCAGTTTAAATAAGCTACTTGCCACCCATACGCGATTAGCGTGCACCTGTGTGCGCGTGCTTTAGTGCGCACTTTAGCGTGCAAGTCCTTCTTCACACTGGTGCGCCTGTACTTATGCGCAGGCGCGCGCCTGTTAGCCGGACTCCTCTTACAATTATATATAAATTTACAGAAATAACATACAAAATAAAATGAATTAAAAATAGAAATAGAATTAAAAATAAGAATAAAATAACAAACATACAGGAATAGCAACCTCTTCATTGAAGTGAATAGATAACATATTGGATCCCATAAGAGCATAATTTAACCTTGAAAGAAAGACTGAATTGTGCATTGCCTACAATTGTGATAAAAATAATCACCACCTTGAAGACTAGGCTTTGTTCATAAGGCATTTATATCCCATTCTACATTGATCCCCCAAGGTTGATAAGATTGGAGTTCAAAAATCCAATACGTTTCGAGTTGTGAGACGCCCCTCATCATAGCCCCACCTCTCCATGGTGGAATATAACTATCGATCACCAAAAAACTGGTACCTTCATGGTTACAGTTATGATGTTCCCTGTAGTGTCTTCGGACCGTATGTTTGATATCCCCACTCTATATTTTTGTAAGATGTTCCCCCCCTCTAATTGAAAAAGTATGAGTAAGGGGGTGCATGCACGCAGCAGACAGTGACAGACATGTCCCGCTGAGGCTCTGTTCTTCCCAGGACTTTGCGGCCACCACAGAAGCCCGAATGGCAAGGTAACTGAACAAAAAGCATACCAATATCCTCCTTAATACCCTGTGAACCAAATAGAATGGTTTTGGGAGCTGCCCGAGGCAAAACAAAAGTAAAAAGCCACAAGGAAAAACCTCTCAGAGGCTCCTGTAATATGGCTCAGTTATATTCTCCTCACACAGCTAAGGCACGCGCTGACAAGAAACAGCTACATTTACCTCAGGAACTGTATGACATAGACAGTGAATACAGCGCCAGCTCCCAGCCACAACAAGCTGATACATTATACCCAAATATATTAAAACAAATAGAGAAAATGCTGTAGAAAGCTTTAAAACAGACCTCTGACCAAATTACAGAGAAACTGACAAAAGAAATACGTGATTTAGGCCAACGCACAGCTGAATTGGAAAACAGAATGGATGACATTGAAACTACTGTACTATCATATGACAATGAATTAGAGTCTCTTAAAGATGAAAATGTAACGCTGCAAGCACGTTTAGAAGATTTTGAGAATATGGCATGTCGTTCAAACCTCCTCATACGAGGTATACCTGAGTCAATCATTGATCTTCAATCAACTATGACTGCTCTTTTTCAGGAATTAACACCGTCAATCCCAATTGAAAGATTGGAAATGGACAGACTCCTTAGAGCTTTGGCGCCACGCAAAGCTGAAGGTCCCCCTCGTGACATAATTGTAAAGTTCCACTTTTTTTGCACAAAAGAGCAACTTATGACAGCTGCCAGGAACAAAGAATCTCTTACTTTTCAAGTCATTCATACCAGATTTTTGCTGACCTATCCCCAATAACAGTTGCTAAACGACGCGCGATGAAACCTTTGCTCCAAAATATCCAACACCACCATATCCCTTATCAATGGGGATTCCCATTTTCTATTTGTTTTACATTTCAAGGCACCAAATATTCAAGCAGATCCTCTGAAGATTACAGAAAACTTCATCTATACAATGGGCCCTCTACTAGCCCTCGTCGAAGTACAACACCTATTTCTCCACAAAGTGCATCTAAGCCTGAAACTGACAGAAGCAGACAAAGTGCATCAAAAAGGGGTCGATTCAATTCTCCAGATTTGGAGCCACTGGACACAATGGACTGAATGCCTTTTGCATTTCTCTCTGAAGCTCATTCAACTTAATGGTGCACCTACCTTATCTTTAATGTTAAATATTTCAAATTCTTAATATGTTATAAGTTAAAGTATATAACCTTACACTCAAATATTCATATATAATTACTTAAGGATTTGTTAAAAGGAATACTATTCAATTTGACTCTTATTTTTGCTTATTTTTTAAGGAATATAGCCAAAATTGGATGTCTAAATTACATTTTTTTAATTATTTCATAAATTTGGCCGTGGGGGACCCGAGAATTGGTCACTGCTGCTCCCATTTTTCTGTCCTAGGACTCTCCTCCACTTGGGTTACAGCGTGAGGGGCCTCCTCAGATAGACTTTGTGCCTCTGAGCTAGCAGATTTGCGTGCTCAGTACACCATTGTTTTATTTTTATACATATATTAGTAATTATAACTTATTTTAAATATATGACTCTTATTCTTTCTTCTCTCATATTCTACTTCTGCTTTTTTCTTTTATCTGATCTTTCCCTGGGGTTTCTTTGATTCCGCACCTGATAACAGAAATATATTGATATATCAATTATGTAAAAATTATATATGGCTCCGTTAAATGTCCTAACCTTAAATGTCCAAGGTCTAAACATTCCTCATAAGTGAACTAGAGTATTCAGATCTTTATCCTCCTCAAAAGCCCATATAGTGTGCCTCCAAGAGACACATTTTACTGAAACTTCAACCCCTAAATATTTTGGGACATGCTACTCCCAAGTTTATACTGCTTCAGCTAAATCAAAATGCAGAGGAGTACTTATAGCATTTCACCAAACTACACCTTTTTCCCTCCCTGGATCAAAGATCCAGAAGGCCGCTATCTCAAACTTTTGGGACACCTATGTGATATCCCACTCACAATTGTTTCCTGTTATGCACCTAATAAAAGACCAACATCATTCCTCTCTTACTTGCTACAAGTAATATATTTGCATTAAATGGGCACACTTTTAATATGTGGTGATTCAAATCAAGTTCTATATCCCTATCTAGATAAATCCCCTACTCCAACCGTATCCAGCTCTCAATCTCGTATGTTTCAAAGACTTCTTCAACAACATTCACTGCTAGATTCCTGGCATGAAATAAATTCTTCAAAACGTCAATTCTCTTTTTACTCCCACCCACATAAATCTTTTTCCCGTATTCACCATATCCTAATATCTATAAGTATGTCACCAGAATTGCTCAACTCATACCGTATATACTCGAGTATAAGCCAACACGAATTTAAGCCGAGGCACCTAATTTTACAACAAAAAAACTTTGAAAACATATTGACTCGCGTATAATACTAGGGTGAGAAATGCACAGTTACTGTATGTGGACAAGAGGGTCAACAATGCCCATTTGCAGCCTCACTGTGCCCATTTGCATGCCTCACTGTGCCAATTTCCAGCCATAGGTTCCCCAAACTTCAACTTGGTAGTTAAGGGTTCCTAGATGCCCCCTATTTGCAGCCAAAATTTGGGGTCTCTGGACCTAAAAATACCCCATGATAAATATACTAGTAACTCAGTAAAGATATTACACATCTTTCATAAACATCTTACTTATAGTACCTATTGAACCTATTGAAATCTAAATTGCAATTAAATCCCTTAAGTTAAATAAATGACCAGGCCCTGACAGATTCTCAGCCCTCTACTATAAAAAATGTTCCCATATTCTTACTCCCATGCTGACAAAAGCATTTAACTCCCTACTTAACAAACAATCCTTCCGACAGGAAACTTTAACAGCAATAATTTCGATGATCCCTAAACCTCAGTCTGATGACTCATCTTGTACTACCTTTAGACCTATATCCTTATTAAACCTAGATATAAAACTACTAGCGAATGTAATGGCGTCTCGTCTTAATAATATAACTGGTTCATTAATAAGCAAAGATCAAGTAGGCTTCATCACTTTACGACAAGCAGCAGATAATGTCCGTAGAACATCATTATTGATTCAAGCAGCTAAAACAAGGTGAATACCTCTGTGTCTCCTGTCATTAGATATCAAAAAAGCATTTGATACAGTGACATGACCCTACTTAAATTTGCTCTGCAAAAATGGGGCTTTGGCCCTCATTTTCTAAGCTGGGTCACTTCACATTATAATAATCCCAAGGCATATGTTAAATATGCAGGATACAAATCAGACATGTTTGACATAAATAGAGGAACACGTCAGGGTTGTCCTCTCTCCCCACTCTTATTTGCCTTACTCATTGAACGTCTTGCCCAGAGCTATCCGTACAGACCCCTCAATCAAGAGCATAGATTTAGCAGGCCATCAACATAAATTATGTCTATTTGCTGATGATATATTAATTTTTATGTCTTCCCCCTCATATTTCTGCTCCCAATCTTATAAGTAAACTAGATCACTTTGCCCACATTTCTACTACTACGAAAAATTACAAATTTTCTTAAACAATGGTCCTCTTTGCCAATATCATGGATTGGTAAAATAAATGTAATAAAAATGACTGTATTGCCTAAAATGTTATAGCGCTTTTGTGTATTACCCATTCCTATCCCGGCATACTTCCTTAGGAACCTACAACGTAAAACACAAGCATTCATATGGAGCTCCTCAAAATCTCACTTACCTACCCACACACTTTATCTTTCTAAACTTAAAGGAGTATTAGGTTTCCCTAACTTTACTGATTATTTCCATGCAGCACAAATAGCACATATTCCTAAATATCACACAAAACATGAGGTCCCCCTCTGGGTAGCCATTGAATCAATCGACTGTGATCTGATCTCCATTACAAATCTAATATGGTCTACCTCTTCTGACCATAAAATAATAAAACATAGGATTACTAAACATACAGTTGCTATATGGGATAGATTCAAAGTAATTAAAAGACTACAATCTCCACATATACCTCTTGTATCATTTATTAGAAATCCACTTTTCTACCCGGCTCATACATTGGATGGATTTCTGCTGACTTATCACAACTCTATGACCTGATAATGACCACTTCATTTAAAACATTTCCTGAAATATGTGAAACCCATCAAATTCCAGATTCACAACTCTTTCGTTATCTACAGATAAAAAAAAATGTTATGCCATTTATACAAGGTAGAGATAATCTATGTGACATAATGCATTTTGAACGTATTTGTAAAAATGACCACCATTCAAAGGGGCTCGTGTCAATGTTGTATAGTCACCTGAATGCTTTGCCTGATACAAAAACACCCTCCTATGTAGAAAAATAGGAGAATGATCTTGGTTTTCACATGGACTCATCCAAATGGGATAAAGTCTGGGCCAATACCAAAATACCTTCTCAAAATGTAGTAGCCTTAGAGGCGAACAATAAAGTACTTATGCGTTGGTATTTGGTCCCTGTTAGGATTGCTTTCGCGGCTGTGGGGATCCAGGAACGCATTTTCATATCTTTTGGGATTTCCATATAGCAAAAAATTATTGGAAAGTAATATTCCTAATGCTCTCTAAATTATTCAAGAAAACCATCATCCCAGATCCGACAATTGCGCTTCTAAATTTAAAGCCTACCCAAATCTCCTATACACAATTTAAACTCCTTCTACAAATTACCACAGCCGCAAAGCAGACCATCGCCAAAGCGTGGAAGTCCTCATCATTAATGCTTTCTGAAACTACGAATAGAATACATCAAGCCATGATCCTCTTGAAAACAGATGCCATATCCAACGATACCATACCTAAATTTGAGAAAATATAGAGTCCTTGGGTGACCCACTTTCTTTCTCCTAATTTTGACACTTCTTTACTAAGACCTTGGTAACTATATAATTTTGTTTTGAATAATTGCTAAATAGATACTGTGTATATATTGTTACTAAAATCCCCGGAAACCCCTGCTAATCCAGCCGTTTTTTTTTTTACGCCTCTTATCTTTATTCTCTCCTTATTCTATCCTGTCTTCTCCTATTTATAATTACATAACAAAATGGTAGCGAAACATTCACTTTTATAATGTTCAATTATAATACAATAATAGTTAGTAAGCTCTATTGTCCTAGTAGTAACTGAATCTCGTAGTAATTAATATTATTTCTTTATTACATATTACTCTAAAAGTTAAAAGTTTAACAACTTTTTTTTTTTTTTGCTCTTGATTAAATAATCGTTAAAATTGATTGTAACACCTTAGTCTTTCTAAAAACATATAGCCTACTTAAAGGGGTGTGCCCATCAAATTTTTTTTTTAAAAGTCAGCAGCTACAAATACTGCAGCTGCTGACTTTTAAGAATCGGACACTTACCTGTCCCAGGGTCCAGCGATGCGGGGGAACGAAGCCCCCCCTCGCTCGCGGCATCCTTACTGTGGGCACCCGGCTGTGTCTTCACAGCCGGGCACCCACTGCGCATGTGCGCGCGGCGCCGCACATCGTGATAACACCACACAGTCATCTGGGACCTGTCACGTGTCCCAGATGACTGACTGCCGAGGGGAAGTGACGTTTCTAGCCTGGGCTGAGGAAGAGGCAGTTTTCGTGGGACCACCTAGCAACAGGGAGAAATAGGTAAGTGAAATTTTTTATTATATCCAATTATTTTTTAGTGTCAGATTTACGCATAATACGCATAATGTTGTCATTTTGGTGGAAACACCACTTTAAATCTGGAAACGCTTGTAACTACAATAAATACTAAGATCTGACATGTAAATTCAACTAATGCTACCATTTAATGTAATCAATATTTTGTTAATTGTACCAATGTTTATATTTTCAAAATCAATAAACAAATTTGACAAGAAAAAGTATGGGTGGTGCATCCAATATATTGTCTGCCACATGGGCACGTTATTAAATATACAACATATCTGGAGGCACATGTGTGAAATCCTTTTATCTGATACACACAATTGGTGACAGTAGAGCAGAACTGGAGTGTTTTGGACCTTCCATTTATATTATGGCAACATACACCACATTTTTACAAGGGTAGTATCCCTTCAAGTTGTGAACACCAACAGAGAACTCTTATCTGTCTCTAAAACCTCTCGATATTGTGACTGCACAGACATTTGATCATACCCTTTACCTAAAAATGTATTTCTCAAAGTAAGGGCTTGTTTTTAAAAAATCTCTATGTCCATGCAGTTCCTGCAAAGTCTCAGAAACTGACTCCTTGGGACAGCTTTAAGCCACGATTGATGGTGACAGCTATCTACAGGGATGAATCCATTTCTGTCAGTTGACTTTAAAAACTTTTGGAACTCTAATTTTCCTGAATCAATCTTAATCTCCAAACCCAGAAGGTGTACATTGGTAGAACTTATTAGTATTACTCATACGTCAAGGAAATCCCTCTATAATTAGAGTTTAGCATTGAGAAAAAAGTTCTAAGAGACTCTGGGCTGCCATCCCAAAGGAGGAGGATTTCGTCTATGTACATGGCCCATAGGACCAGGGAAGAGCCACCCTCATGATAGACGATATCCTCCTCCCACTTGGCCATGAACAGGTTGAAGAGGCTGGGGGCAAACTTGACCCCCATAGCCATGCCTCTCTGTTGAATGAAAAATCTGCGATCGAACCAGAAATAATTATGTCCTGTTGCAAATGCTAGCAATTCAATAATGTAATCAATCTTAATCTGTGTAACGGAAACATCTTTTTTCAAAAAATATTTTACAGCTTCAATACCCAAAGTGTGGGGAATGCAGGTGTACAGCGAAGCTACGTCTGACGTGGCTAATAGGTAATCGCCTTTTATTTCTATCTTTTCTAATATTTTAATAGTATGACTGGTGTCCCTAAGGTAGGAAGGGACTCGCTTTACTTACGGTTGTAAAAATAAATCAATATAGTGGCCTATTCTCGATGTGCCGCTTACAATATACATTGTTTGTATATTGCCTATTTTTTTAAAAAATGCAGCAGTCTATTAGTTCTATACTAGAAGGAAATACTGCTCACATGGATATTTTTGAGTATAGAGCTTCACGCACGGTTAATACTGAGGGCGTCTTCACAGTCATTAATAGTCACAGTGAAATAGGTGGCCTTTTTATGAGGCTCAAGAATATCATGACATCCGAACTACACCTTCAGTGGGATATTATATTTTTAGAACAATATATTTCTGAATTTATGGGACCCAGGAGTCTACGGTGGGATGTTCACCCCCAACAAGGTAACCCCAATATCGACTCCTGGTTCAATTATTTTAATGAGGCAGTCACTAATTTTCTCGGCTTCCTTGTCACTAGAAAGAGAAATAGACTTCAGGTATTAGATAGGGAAATTAAAGAAATAAAAAACAAACTTTTAACCTTTAAAAATTCACTCTCCTTCTATGGGTCTTCAAACACACTTAGAAAAAGAAGATAGAGACCAAAAAAACTGAGGGGGCCAGAGAGTTCAGAGGAAAAAGGAGAAGAATTTAGTTGGCCAAGGAGTATTTAATGAGTTCAAAGACATTATCAAAAGAAAGAACTTTCTATTCTGGATAAGGGCCTTAAATACGCCCCTCCAAAGAGATTAGATAAGTTCCATACCTTTATTTTATATAGAAAAATTAACATACAAAGATACCTTGTGTCAAATCCCTGTGAGATCTGCGAGAGCCGCGACTTCGGGCATGGTACATTCGGGATTGTCAAATCCCTCTTTGTTCAAACCCCTCGTTCCCATTTCCCCAGCTGTTAGCATTTTTAAAGATCTTGTTCTCAGCAATTTGGCACAATTACCTATCAAAAAACCTTACACTCACCCTTCATTGCCGGCTGGTCTGAAATCACTCAGAGAAAATAAAGACATTGTTATACATCCCGCTGACAAAGGCGGGGGTATTGTAGTTCTGGATAGGAGTGATTATGAACAAAAGATGTGTAGGATACTTGGGGATACCGAAACAATTAAGGAATTGCCTAACAATCCTACTAATCAGTTTAGAGACAAATTAGTAAACTTAGTAGAGAAAGGATTTGATATGAATATTTTAAATAAGAAAGAGCGAGTTTATTTAGTACCTTTGGCACCAAAGATTCCTACTATGTATTTTCTTCCTAAGGTACACAAAGATCCCATACACCCCCCGGGCCGCCCTATCGTAAGTGGCATTGACTCAGTCACGTCGAGAATAGGCCGCTATATTGATTTCTTTTTACAACCGTTAGTAAAGCGAGTCCCTTCGTACCTTAGGGACACCAGTCATACTATTCAAATATTAGAAAAGATAGATGTAAAAGGTGATTACCTATTAGCCACGGCAGACGTAGCTTTGCTATACACCTGCATTCCCCACACTTTGGGTATTGAAGCTGTAAAATATTTTTTGAAAAAAGATGTTTCTGTTACACAGATTCAGAGTGATTATATAATTGAAGTGCTAGAATTTGCAATAGGACATAATTATTTCTGGTTCGATCGCAGAATTTTCATTCAATACAGAGGCGTGGCTATGGGGGCTATGGGGCCGCTCGCATCAAATGCTTTGCCCCCGAATGCAGCAAGCATGCACTGTGACCCCGCATGCATGGCCAATCACAGCGCCGGCAGCGAGGAGAGCCATAATTGGCTACAGGCAGGGGCCTGTAGCCAATTATAGCTCCGGGGCTTTAGTACACGCCCCGCATATTAGAGGCCGCCGCGCCGGCGGCCTCGCATATTATGTTTCAGACAGTGTCAGCGTGTCAGTGTGCTGCTGACTGCTGACAACAATATGTGCTCTATTTCTGGGGATATGTGTGTGCATGCTGTTAGAACAGCATTGCAGTATCACATCTGGGGGGTGTCTATAGGTGGCCTGTGAAGGAGGGCAGGTTTCCTGTGCTTAGAACTTTCCCTGCAAAAAAGTGTCATTTTTGCAGGAAGAAAGCTATTTAAATCACTCGCGGCTAATGAATTGATGGCTCCTGTAACACAGAGAGCTGTCATTCATTAATAAAAAACAAAAAAAAAAGCGTAGGGGTCCCCCCAAATTCAATAACCAGGCCCTTCAGGTCTGGGATGGATATTAAGGGGAACCCCAGCCAAAAAAAAAAAAAAAAAAATGGCGTAGGGTCCCCCTCAAAATCCATACCAGACCCTTGAGGTCTGGTATGGATTTTAAGGGGAACCCTAGCCAAAAAAAAATGGCGTGGGGTCCCCCTCAAAATCCATACCAGACCCTTATCCGAGCACGCAACCTGGCAGGCCGCAGGAAAAGAGGGGGGGACGAGAGCGGCCCCCCCTCTCGCCTGAACCGTACCAGGCCACATGCCCTCAACATTGGGAGGATGCTTTGGGGGTCTAAGACCCCTAAAGCACCTTGTCCCCATGTTGATGAGGACAAGGGCCTCTTCCCCACAACCCTGGCCGGTGGTTGTGGGGGTCTGCGGGCGGGGGGCTTATCGGAATCTGGAAGCCCCCTTTAACAAGGGGACCCCCAGATCCCGCCCCCCCCCTGTGTGAAATGGTAAGGGGGTACAAAAGTACCCCTACCATTTCACCAAAAAAGTGGCAAAAATGGTAAAAATGACAGGAGACAGTCTTTGACAATTCCTTTATTAAAATCTTCTTTCTTCTTTCTTCATCCTTCGGTTTCTTCATCTTCTCCTTCCTTCATCTTCTTCCATCTTCTTCTTCCATTTTCTTCTTCCTCCGATCCGCTTCTTCTTGCGCTGGTCTTCTCGTCCTTCTCGTCCGGCATCTTCTTCCGTCGGCGTCGGTGTCGGTGTCGGTGTCTCTGTCTCTTCTTGGGCCGCTCCACGCAATGGGAGGCTCCCGCTGTGTGAGGCTCCGCTCCGTCTGACAGGTCTTTTATAATGGAGGGCACCTGGTGACCCCGCCCCCTCTGACGCACAGGGACGTCATGGGGAATTCCATGATGGCTTTCCCATGACGTCAGAGGGGGGCGGGGTCACCAGGTGCCCTCCGTTTTAAAAGACCTGTCAGATGGAGCGGAGCCTCACACAGCGGGAGCCTCCCATTGCGCGGAGCGGCCCAAGAAGACACCGACACCGACGCCGACGGAAGAAGATGCCGGACGAGAAGGACGAGAAGACCAGCGCAAGAAGAAGCGGATCGGAGGAAGAAGAAAATGGAAGAAGAAGATGGAAGAAGATGAAGGAAGGAGAAGATGAAGAATCCGAAGGATGAAGAAAGAAGAAAGAAGATTTTAATAAAGGAATTGTCAAAGACTGTCTCCTGTCATTTTTACCATTTTTGCCACTTTTTTTGGTGAAATGGTAGGGGTACTTTTGTACCCCCTTACCATTTCACACAGGGGGGGGGGGGCGGGATCTGGGGGTCCCCTTGTTAAAGGGGGCTTCCAGATTCCGATAAGCCCCCCGCCCGCAGACCCCCACAACCACCGGCCAGGATTGTGGGGAAGAGGCCCTTGTCCTCATCAACATGGGGACAAGGTGCTTTAGGGGTCTTAGACCCCCAAAGCATCCTCCCAATGTTGAGGGCATGTGGCCTGGTACGGTTCAGGCGAGAGGGGGGGCCGCTCTCGTCCCCCCCTCTTTTCCTGCGGCCTGCCAGGTTGCGTGCTCGGATTTTGAGGGGGACCCCCCCATTTTTTTTTGGCTAGGGTTCCCCTTATCCATACCAGACCTCAAGGGTCTGGTAGGGATTTTGAGGGGGGCCCTACGCCATTTTTTTTTTTTTTTTTTTGGCTGGGGTTCCCCTTAATTACAAGACCTGAAGGGCCTGGTTATTGAATTTGGGGGGACCCCTACGCTTTTTTTTTTTCTTTTTTTTATTTTTTTTATTTTTTATCCTTTTTTTTATGAATGAGTTTCAATGAATCACTGTTCTCTGTGTTACGGGAGCCGTGAATTAACATTAGCCGCGAGTGATTTTAAATAGCTTTTTTATTTCAAAAATGACACTTTGCAGAGACAGTTCTAAACACGGGAAACATTTTACAGGCATACTATAGACACCCCCCAGGTACGAAATTTAAAGGAATATTACACTTTTATTGTTTCAATTTAAGCATTAAAATCACTGCTCCTTTTTAAAAAAAAAAAATTTGCATTGTCCCCTGGGGCAGGACCCAGGTCCCCAAACTTTTTATGACATTAACATGCATATTAGCCTTTAAAATGAGCACTTTTAATTTCGAACGTTCGCATCCATTATAACTAATAGGGTTCTAAAGCTCGCACGGACTTTAGGTCCGTTCGCGGGTTCTGGTGCGGGCCGAACGGGGGGGTGTTCGGCTCATCCCTACTGTAGATAGCTGTCACCATCAATCGTGGCTTAAAGCTGTCCCAAGGAGTCAGTTTCTGAGACTTTGCAGAAACTGCACGGACATAGAGATTTTTGAAAAACAAGCCCTTACATTTTTAGATAAAGGGTATGATCCAATGTCTATGCAGTCACAATATCAAGAGGTTTTAGAGACCGATAGGAGTTCTTTGTTGGTGGACCGTTCATCTAGAAAACAAGATAATTCCTATAAATGGGCAATCTTAACTTCATATTCAGTACAACACAGGGGTATTAAAGCTATATTGAACAGACATTGGAATGTATTGAGGATTAATAAGGTTTTAGGTCTCCTGATACCGTAACAAGCTAAAATTAAGTTTAGGGGAGTTGCTTCACTCCAAAGTGAAATCGCTTCAAATATATGTATTAATCTGTTCGCCCCTCATTTTTTCACAACTTAAACGGATACTATTCTTGTAAAAAATGTGGTGTGTGTTGCCATAATATAAACGGAAGGTCCAAAACACTCCAGTTCAGCGCTACTGTCACCAATCGTGTGTATCAGATAAAAGGATTTCACACATGTGCCTCCAGATATGTTGTATATTTAATGTGGCCAACAATACTTTGGATGCACCACTCGTACTTTTTCAATTAGAGTGGGGAAACATCTTGCAAAAATAAAGAGTGGGGATACCAAACATACGGTCCCAAGACACTACAGGGAACATCATAACTGTAACCCTGAAGGTACTAGTTTTTTGGTGATCGATAGTTACAGTGGTGTGAAAAAGTGTTTGCCCCCTTCCTCATTTCCTGTTCCTTTGCATGTTTGTCACACTTAAGTGTTTCGGAACATCAAACCAATTTAAACAATAGTCAAGGACAACACAAGTAAACACAAAATGCAATTTGTAAATGAAGGTGTTTATTATTAAAGGTGAAAAAAAATCCAAACCATCATGGCCCTGTGTGAAAAAGTGATTGCCCTCTAAACCTAATAACTGGTTGGGCCACCCTTAGCAGCAACAACTGCAACCAAGCGTTTGCGATAACGTGCAATGAGGCTTTTACAGCGTCCTGGAGGAATTTTGGCCCACTCATCTTTGCAGAATTGTCCTAATTCAGTTACATTAGAGGGTTTTCGAGCATGAACGGCCTTTTTAAGGTCATACCACAACATCTCAATAGGATTCAGGTCAGGACTTTGGCTAGGCCACTCCCAAGCCTTCATTTTGTTTTTCTTCAGCCATTCGGTGGTGGACTTGCTGGTGTGTTTAGGATCATTGTCCTGCTGCAGAACCCAAGTTCGTTTCAGCTTGAGTACACGAACAGATGGTCGGACATTCTCCTTCAGGATCTCTTGGTAGACAGCAGAATTCATAGTTCCTTTTATCACGGCAAGTCTTCCAGGTCCTGAAGCAGCAAAACAGCCCCAGACCATCACACTACCACCACCATATTTTACTGTTGGTATAATGTTCTTTTTCTGAAATGCAGTGTTCCTTCTACGCCAGATATACTTGGACACACACCTTCCAAAGAGTTCCACTTTTGTCTCATCGGTCCACAGAATGTTGTCCCAAAAGTCTTGGGGATCATCAAGATGTGTTGTGGAGAAATTGAGACGAGCTTTGATGTTCTTTTTGCTCAGCAGTGGTTTTCCCCTTGGAACTCTGCCATGCAGGCCATTTTTGCCCAGTCTTTTCCTGATGGTGGAGGCATGAACGCTGACCTTAACTGAGGCAAGTGAGGCCTGCAGTTCCTTGGACGTTGTTGTGGGGTCTTTTGTGACCTCTTGGATGAGTCGTCGCTGCGCTCTTGGGGTAATTTTGGGCGGCCGGCCACTCCTGGGAAGGTTCACCACTGTTCCATGTCTTCGCCATTTGTGGATAATGGCTCTCACTGTGGTTCGCTGGATTCCCAAAGCTTTGGAAATGGCTTTATAACCCTTTCCAGACTGATAGATCTCAATTACTTTCTTTCTCAATTGTTCCTGAATTTCTTTGGGTCTCGGCATGATGTGTAGCTTTTAAGGATCTTCTGGTGGACCTTACTGTGTCAAGCAGCTCCTATTTAAGTGATGCCTTGATTGTGAACAGGTGTGGCAATAATCAGGCCTGGGTGTGGCTAGAGAAATTGAACTCAGGTGTGGACAACCACAGTTATAGTATGTTTTAACAAGGGGGGCAATCACTTTTTCACACAGGGCCATGATGGTTTGGATTTTTTTTCACCTTTAATAATAAACACCTTCATTTACAAATTGCATTTTGTGTTTACTTGTGTTGTCCTTGACTATTGTTTAAATTGGTTTGATGTTCCGAAACACTTAAGTGTGACAAACATGCAAAGGAACAGGAAATGAGGAAGGGGGCAAACACTTTTTCACACCACTGTATATTCCACCATGGAGAGGTGGGGCTATGACGAGGGCCGTCTCACAACTCAAAACGTATTGGATTTTTGAACTCCAATCTTATCAACCTTGGGGGATCAATGTAGAATGGATATAAATGCCTTTTTGAACAAAGCCTAGTCCCCAAGGTGGTGATTATTTTTATCACAATTGTAGGCAATGCGCGATTCAGTCTTTTTCTTTAAAGGTTAAATTATGCTCTTATGGGCTCCAATATTTTATCTATTGACTTCAATGAAGAGGTTGCTATTCCTGTATGTTATTTATTTTATTCTTATTTTTATTTCTATTTTTAATTCATTTTATTTTGTATGTTATTTCTGTACATTTATATATAATATTTTGTGGTGTGATTCCGTCGGTCAGCTCCATGCCATTCCCAAAGTCCAGGCTAATATGTTTGGATTGCGGCTATGCATTAGTATTAGTTTCATCTATTTTCATCTATTTTTGCTCTAATTAAGCTAGTGACACTGCTACAATTCTGACGATCTGTTAGTTTCCAGGTAAATCATTATTTCCGGAACTTACACATATAATTTAGAATGAGGCTTGAATAGCCCCTTGATTTATCCGCCATGTTTTTGGTGACGCCATTTTGCGTTGGTCTGACGCCGCAATTGCCCATTTTAGGTTCTCCGGTCTTGTAATCAATATAATATCAAGGTTTTTTCATTTTGTTGTTTGTCTATGCACCTATCATGTGGGACATTTTTTGTTCCTTTTAGTACAGTAGACTATGTTTCGCAGTTAAATATTTTTGGCCATATTCATATTGAGGCCTGGGTCAGATATCAAAACGAGGCTGATGCCACTGCGTTAGCTGATTTATATAAATGCTTTCAAATGTCTTCTCAAATGTGAGTGACTATTTTTACGTTTTTTAATAAATGTTTTATTATAAATGGCATCACACTATGTGGCCCTATTTTTTTTCCTTATGCCACATGTAATACTGGGAGGAACCATAGTGCACATCGGCCATTATGCCTTTGGTGGATACCTATAGAGTCAATTTTGTGACGGATCCTTGCCTGCTTGGTACATATTGGAAGCCGTGGTTTCTGTACTTCTCCCTGGGTGTGACTACACCAACAAGCTCTTTAGACTCATTAGGCATAAGCCTAGTTGGGTCCATTTTATCCGGTAAGCCTCTTTCCTCACGGTGGTGGATCTACAGACAACTAGATCATAAAGATACACAGTCACTTTACCCATTTTAAGGACTATATTGATTTAGAATCACTATATTTTTTTTCACTCCAAGAATTATATATATGTCACTTATATTATATATTGCAATGTCATGTAAATATTTGCATAACTATTAATTTCCTTTTCATGTGTTTTGCATGTGTTTTGCACACGGATAATTTTTATTATTAGTTTATTTTGATTGGTACAATTCATTTATTTTACTATATTTGGCAACAAAAAATGGAGCTCTGTCTCCCTAATGGTTCTTCCCAGTGAAATTATATATCAGGGTAGAAGATACGGGGTAGAAAATACCCATCCCCCCATTTGAACCATTGTCTTTTGGTAAAACAAAGTGTTTGCGTATAAACATAGATGTTCCCTTAGTGAACTGAATATATGACTTTCTTTCTTTCAATGAATGCTCTCTAGAGATATCAATATCCTTGATTTTTATTTGATTATTCTCTGTGATTGTGGACCGGATATAACCGGAATTTGGAAAAGTTTCAGGGTAAAGAATGGGATGCTCTAATAGCAGGTTTTTCTAAAGACTATACCAAAAAATCCTCTTCTCAATCTGAAATTTCCTCCATTGTTCTTTCAGTTGGGCAAAGTCGTTCCATGAAACAGTATTGGTATGTTCGTTTTTATGGCCATGATGTTTTCTATGTTCGACATTTGCCTTTTTCTGCAAATCTAGAATTTCTCTGTTCTTTATATTTCAGAGCATCTCTAATTACTCTCTCATGACCCTGAATAAGGGATTTATCTTGAATTTCCTGAAACGCGGTGGGTTATAGGAGAAGTGCTTTACTGTTTATACATTATATTGTATATTAATCTATGCTATCACTGTTATTTTCTTTTCATGACAGTGTTTTTTATTTAATACATTTCTCTACTTTTCAATCTTTTGGATTAATATTTGTGTTTTGATATAAAAAGTTTGCCCTTAAAGTCCCTTTTGTGGGGGGCGTGTCCGGATGTAGACCGGGAAAGACGTGCTGATAGAGAGCTCCGCAGATCCTGGAGGAATCCGTTGCCATCCTGTACCACATCGCAAGCCGGTGAGCCCTAACACAACCCTACCTGCTCCTGGTCACCCCCTGCCTCCATCTCAGCAAGAATTGTGGCACCTGGCTGGCCGATTGAGTCGCCATCGATCCGTGGCCTGTTCCCTTCACCCAAGCCGCCGCCATCTTGCAGCCTACGGAGCAGCCAGCATCCTGAGTGCCCGGGGCCCGTGATCCGCCGAACGAGCGTCCGTCACCCTCCATCATCCACACCCAATACTACCTCCGGGGGGCACAGCTGGGGGGACTAAATCCGGGAGGTCCCGGACACCGGCTCCTTACCCCGTGATCCGCGGCCATTTTGAGGCCTGCTGAGCCTCCGTTATCCTCAGCCCCCACGATCCACGGACTGAGCGGTCACCCGCTCCCACATCCATCCGGACTCCTGGGGGGGTCTGGGCTAGCTGCACGGATCCAGGGGACTGCCAGAAGGTCCTGCAATCCCGCGATCCGCCGCCATTTTGAGGCAGCATCCTCCCTGCCCCTGTGCCTTGCTGAACTGTGGGGGTAGAGGTTACTCAGTACCCCTGGCCCTGGGTCTCTATATCTGGAGGGGGCACACATTCAGTGCAGATACTCCCACTACCCCAGCCTCAGATGCCTGCCGTCCCTGCCTGAAAATCTCACAAGCTGCACATCACAGGCTCTTAAAGGGGCATACACGCCGCCTCCCTGGGTTTTTTTTTAATTTTATTTACAAGAGCTCCCCCAGAACACTCACTCATGCCCTCAAAGGGCAAATCTGTGACCAAGAAGGCACCAACTCAACCGCCCCAGTGTCCCAGCATCACTCTGGACCAGCTTAGAGTGCTAATTGCAGACATGGAGCAGGCGGCGGGCCCAGCATCCGCTCCGCCCCCTCAGGGGTCCCAGCAACCAAACGATACCAATGTTATCCTCGCAGCCATAGAGCAGAGTAGAACCTCCTTGCTGGTCCGCATCGACCATCTGGCTGAGGAATGTAACCTCATCAGGGCGGACTTGGATAAATTCCAGGGCAGACTCTCTGAGACGCGGATCTCTACCACGGAGGATCTTACCGCCCGACATGATGATGCCCTCCAATCACTCCAGCAAAATCACTCCAATCCTTGGTGGCCAAATCTGATGACGCCGAAAATCGCCTTCGGAGGAATAATGTCAGGGTCCTGGGTCTCCCGGAGGGGGCGGAGGGGGATCAGCCAGCCGAATTTGCAGAGGCCTTCTTTAAATCACTTCTGAATCTGACCGAAGTCCCCCCGACATATGTGGTGGAGAGGGCCCACAGAGTACCGACTGGCCGGCGCACTCCTGGGGCCCCGCCAAGACCCTTCCTGGTCAGGTTTCTCAACTACAGAGACAGAGACCGCATCCTCAGAGAGGCCCGCACACATCCCACCCTTCCCTATGAGCATACAACAGTGCATCTCTACCCTGACTTCTCCGCAGATCTACAGAGGCGCCGCAAAACCTTCACTGAGGTCAGAAGAAGACTCAGAGACCGAGAAATCAAATATTCCATGCTCTACCCAAGTCGCCTGAGAGTTCAACACGGTGGATCGGTGAAGTTCTTTGAATCCCCCGAAGAGGCTGATACCTGGCTAATGTCTTTGCACTGACCCTTATCCTTCCTCTCCAACCTCCAACCATGGCTGTTGTTCATGTTGTTCTTGGGGTCTTGCTGTGGGCCCCTTCTATGGCGGGCTGCGGGTGGACCCCCCCCCTCACTTGGAGCAATGTTCTCCCCTAATCTCACCTGATCCTTGTTAATCGGAGCTATAGCGTGACAATTCCAACACACCTTCCCGTAGACATAAGGCCCGTGTAGGGTATCGGTGGACTATCCGGTCCCCCGCCGGACGGGACGTGATCTACGTCCCCCCGCACTCGCCTACTGTTAAAGGCCGGATACTGACAGGGACCCTCCCTGGAACCTTGAGCCTCAAGCAGGCGACTGGTTATTGCTATAAAAGTTAAGGGAATAAAAACTACAAGCCCAGTTATGTTGGGGTATCGGCAATGTAGTAGGGTGTTACTCAAAGCAGTTAAAACTGCCAACTCAGGCAAGGTTTTTTTTTTTTTTTTTTCTGGGCACTGACCACTTCCCGACCCCCCCCTGAGGATCTGGGAGGCGTTGGGACCTGGTCGGGTTGGCACCAGATGTTTTGGGAAGTTTAAGTTGGTTGAATGTTTTTCATTTCTGTTTCTGTTGTGTCTGACGTACAATGGCTCTTGCTCCACCGCTGCTCACCAGGTGTCAGTTGCTCGACTACTACTAACCTCCTTTAATTATGATGACCACAGTGAATATGGCATCACGTGATCAGGATACCTTCTCAGTGGTGTCATGGAACGTGCGTGGCCTCAACCCCAAATTTAAGAGGGCGCTTCTTTTTCGATATATCAAACAATATACTCCAGCTGTTCTGGTTCTGCAAGAGACACACCTGGTGGGCAGTAAGCTAAGGGCTCTGAACAGGCCCTGGGTACAAAAGGCCTTTCATGCCTCTTACTCGACATACGCGAGGGGGGTCTCCATTTTGGTACATAGATCTCTCCCATGTGTCATAGATGCAGTTCACACAGATCCGCTGGGTAGGTATGTGATACTGGTACTCACGCTATGGCAACACAGGTATGTCTTTGCTGGCATATATGTGCCTCCGCCCTTTAAGACTGAGGTTCTACATGCTATACTGGGGAGGATTGCCCAATATTGTCCTGCAAAAATTTTATTGCTAGGGGATTTTAATGCCATCCTCTCCCCAGATCTAGATAGGCCCATACCACCTAAGTCATTCAGCGGGGAGTTGTCAAACTGGGCAATAAATGCAGGAGTCACGGAAGTCTGGAGGTGGAAATTCCCATCCACCAGATCCTATTCATGTTTTTCAACCTCCTACAAAACCGCCTCCAGAATTGACTATGCGTTTGCCAACCCCTCCTTGCTGTTAGACGTTATAGCAGCTACTTATTTGCCCAGCGGTTTATCCGACCACAGCCCCCTTGAGATCACCCTGCGCACTTCTGCCTCTCGTAGTGGCTCTATGTGGCGCCTGGGTGCTCAGTGTATTTCCCAACCTGATATAGCCGATCAAACCCCACTGGCCCTACGCAATTACTGGGACTCTAATGAAGGGTCATCCTCTCCTGAGATAGAGTGGGACGCCTTCAAGGCATATACAAGGGGCCATTACATCTCGGCCATTAAAGCGGTCAGGGTACAACAAGCTGCTACCACAGCAGCATTAGAGGGCGAGGTGGGGTTGGCTTCTGACAAATATGGAAGGGTCCATTCTACCTCAAACTTTGATGTGTTGCATGCATCTAAACGCAGTCTCCATCTACACATGACAGAGGTTACTAGACTGGAAATGTATAACGCAAAACAAAAGTTTTTTGAACAGGGAGACAGGAATGGCAGACTGTTGGCAATGATGTCTCACCATGACGCCCCTCATACCGTGATCCCCGAGCTTACCTCTCCCGCAGGTGAGGCCATCTCCTCCCCAGAGGCTATTCTACAAGCTTTCCATGGCTTTTATGAGTCTTTATATACCACTACACTGCCCTCTGGTTTACATCCGGAGAGGTTGGCATCTCTCCTGGACCCGATAGCCCTTGGCTGGCTTTCGGATTCCGAAAGATCTCAACTGGTTGCCCCAATTACCCCGGAAGAGGTTCAAGATGTAATTAATTCCCTATGTACTGGCAAAGCACCGGGCCCAGATGGTCTCCCGACCGACTTCTATGTAGCACACGGCAACGTGCTGGCCCCCCGGCTGGCCACCCTATTTACACACTGCTTGGATCAGGGCTCTCTCCCACCCTCCATGGCACACGCACATGTTATCCTCATCCCTAAGGAGGGCAAAGACCCCAAATTATGTGCCTCTTATAGACCTATAGCACTCCTTAATACGGACCTCAAAATACTAATTAAACTCCTTACCTCTAGACTTAACCCATTACTCCCCTCTCTCATTGACTCGGATCAGACCGGGTTCATGTCCCGCAAGTCTACAGACATCAACCTCCGTAGATTGTTTACTAACCTCCATGCACGACATGACAATCAGGGAACTAGAGTGGTTGCCTCTCTCGATATTGAGAAGGCTTTCGACTCGATTGAGTGGCCTTTCCTGTGGGAGATTCTTCGGAGAATGGGATTTCCTTTGGTATTCATTCGCTGGCTACAGACTATTTATCACTCGCCTACGGCTGCCATTCGCCTGGGGGGTCGTCTGTCTCCTGATTTTGAACTTTCCAGGGGTACACGACAGGGCTGCCCTCTCTCTCCGGCACTTTTTGCCATTGCCATGGAACCAGTGGCGGAGGCGCTACGTGTCTCGCCACATATCAAAGGTCTACGGCTGAGCTGGCTGGAGGAGAGGGTGGCCTTGTATGCAGACGACCTCCTCCTCTTCCTGAATGACGCTGGCCCCTCCCTACAGGGGGCTTTGTCAGTCCTGGAGGAATTCTCTGTGATGACTGGGCTTAAGGTTAATTGGGCAAAGTCGCAGCTGTTGGCTATCGATGCCGACGCTAAAAAAGAGGCCTCGGCATCTTTGCAGCTGCAATGGGTAGACAAGTTCACCTACTTAGGGGTGTGTATTTCAGGGAACGTGACTGACTTCATACCAATGAACTTGTCACCAGTCATTGACTCTGTCAAAGCCAAACTGAAAGCATGGGAGAACCTCCCTCTGTCCCCATTAGGACGTGTCAATCTCATTAAGATGAAAGTCCTTCCCAAGTTTACATACTTGTTTCGTAATTCCCCTCAATGGATCCCTAAGTCATTCTTCTCCCAACTAAACCAAATTTTTTCCTCCTTTCTTTGGGGTCCACGTCCCCCCCGCTTTAGGCTAACTACCCTAATGCGCCCTTGTTCGCAGGGGGGCTTAGCATTCCCGGACTGTCATAAATACTACATTGCGGCTCAATTAGTCACTGCATTCTGGTGGCTTGTTCCAGATAGATCCAACTCAGCTTGGGCCACTGAGGCTGCAGTGTTGAGATCTGCGGAGGCACTGTCAAATCTTCTTTTACGGGGTCCCAAGGCTCCATACGACCTAACCCCTTCCATGCGCACCACCCTTAGGGCCTGGAGGGAAGGTCTGGCCTGTGAAAAGTATCCCCAGAACGCTGTGTCCTCGAACGCCCCGCTCTGGAACAATCCCAACCTACAGCACCTTCTTGAGATCCCAGACCCGGTGGTATGGGCTAGGTACCATATCAAGGCTCTCTCTGACATCACTGCGGATCTTACGATACTCTCCTTTGACCACCTGATGTCTCATCACAATGTCCCGCTTTCACACAAATTCAGATATCTACAGTTGTCCCATGCTTTCAGAGCTCAGTTCAGTGAATGGCAGATGGTGCAGTCCGACCTCGAACGGATTTTGCGATTTGATTGTTCCGAAAAACCCACCTCAGTGTTATATGCACACCTCCTCCGGGTCTCTTCTCCTGGGCTGTCCGGGCTCCACCAGAAATGGGGCCGGGATGTTCCGGAGATGGACTCGGAGGATTGGGAGGACGTGTGGGACTTCCCATTTAAAATACTGGTTTCCTTGAGAGACCGCCTCATTCAATATAAGATTGTTCATAGGGCGTACCTTACTCCCGCTCGGGTGCATAAGATGAGGTCTTCTCTATCCCCCGAATGCTGGCGCTGTGACCATGCTCCCGGGGACTATATCCATATATTTTGGTCCTGCCCGGTAATTGCAGGTTTCTGGTCACAAATCCTTTCAGAGGTGAATGATCTGCTAAGTATCTCTATTGCTCCTTCCCCAAAAATATGCCTGCTGGGGCTGGTGGAGGACCTGGTACCCAAAGTGGCTGAGAGAACCCTATTGGGTCTCCTGCTGTTCTATGCCAGGAAATCCATTGTTCTATGCTGGAAGCGAAAGACTCCTCCCTCTATAGGCTCATGGAAATCACTTGTTAACAAGGTGATACCCCTTTACAGGGACACCTATACACACAGAGGTTGTCCGAAAAAGCATGACAGAGTCTGGAGTAAGTGGTTAGCGGAACCCTCCACTGCTGCAATAGATTAAGTGACTTCTCTACTATATGTTGGCCCTCCTTAGCCTCCTTATAGTACACACCGGGTTCGTAGGATAATCTTGGTGACCTAACTCATTGTTGGCCCCCCCCATGGAGCAAGAGCCTTGACAAATTCATTGCTGTCATTATGCTACGGTAGTCATTGATACTTTAATGCTTTTTGATACTATGACAATACTTTGTGACCCCTGCGTGGGTCCCTTCCCTGTTGACAGCCAGATGTTGGCTGTGCTGTTGTACGTCTGTATTGTTCTGTTTGTTAAGAAAAATAAAAAGTTTTTCAAAAAAAAAAAAAAAAGTCCCTTTTGTACCGGGGGGTACTAGCCTTTATATCTATATCTTTAGCTCAACCAGTTGCTCTCAAAGACCCTGCAGGTCACACAAGGTGACTCGCCTCACCCTCTCTCAAAATGGCTTATCGTCAGTCAATCAAATTCGACGTTGAGCGCTCTTGGCACAGCCCACATCAAAATCATTCTTGGAGAACATTTGAGCCTTATTCCTCTCTTCCCATGAATATGGGGAATATTTGGGCAGTGGATAGTGGTTCTTCCTCCATTTTCCTTCTAAACTACCTCATTCCCTCCTACTGGGGTGGCAGCACACATTTTTCCAAATTCAAAATATACAGTCAATCCACTTGTTGGTAATATTTTTTCAGATTGGATGAGCAGGATCACTGCATGGATCAGTTTGCCATAGCGTTACAAATGCTCCTGAGTCACATAGCTCACCTGGAATCTCCCATTGTGGCTGCTCTGGTTCAACCTGTGTTGCAAGCCATCCCTCCTGCTGCTTCAGTCTCTGTGCAGGCATCCGCCTTGAGTATTACCTCTGTAAGAGGTATTTCTGGTTCTGCTCTGCTTCCCCATCGATTTGGGGGTGATCCAGTCCAATGCAGTGGCTTTATCAACCAGGTTGAGATATACTTTGAGATGCTGCCCCAGGTGTTTCCCACGGACAGAAGCAAAGTAGGTTTCGTGATATCTTTGCTTTCTGAGAGAGCCTTGGCCTGAGAAAACCTTCTATGGGAGACCCAAAAACCTGTTGTCCTGAGTTACCCTGAGTTTGTGGATTCCTTTACAAGGGTATTTGACATTCCCGCATGCTCCGCTTCTGCTGCCAAGTGCCTCATGTCCATCGAACAGAGTACGAGAACTGTTGCGATTAAGCGATTGAATTCCATACTGAGGCCCTTGTGGCTGCTTTTTCTCATGGTCTCTCAGATACCATCAAGGATGAGATATAGCAGCCCAAGATATACCCACTAAGCTGGAGAAGTTGATCACGTTTGCCATCCTCATTGACTCCATACTCAGAGAAAGACTCTCTTTTAAGGAGGGCTTGCAGAAGCCTCCTGTATGTTTGTTTCCGAGCTTTGCAGTTCCACCCTTGCCTCCCTCACCCTCCCATGCCTCCTGGTACAGAGTCGGTCAGTGAAGGTGAACCCATGCACTTGGGTTTCACGCGTCTCTCTGTGAATGAGAGAACCTTTAGGAGGAGGGAGAGAATGTGCGTTTATTGTGGCAAGTAGGGATGGGCCCGGTGTTCGAATCGGACATCGGGCATTCGACCGCTCGTCGAGCCCGAGACTATTTGGGCCGCTCGCTGCAAATTCGTGTGATGCGAGCGGCCCGCAATGCACTGCACCAGTCGCAGTGCATTGCTGGCTGATTATTGGCCAAGCATGCACTGTGACCCCGCATGCTTGGCCAATCATAGAGCCAGCGGCGAGGAGAGCCATAATTGGCCACAGGCAGGATGCCTGTGGCCAATTATAGCTCAGGGTGTTTAGTACACCCCCCACACTAGAAAAGGCTGCCGAGCATGCGGCTTCGTGTAGTGTGTTCCGGCGTGTCAGTGACAGTATCTGCTGTGATCCATTCTGCAGTGCTGCTGAGTCTGACATTATCTGTGCTGTGATTCTGGGGATTAGTGTGTGCGTGCTGTTAGTACCGCATTGCAGTATCACATTAAACCCTTTACCCTTCTGGCCTGTTGTGTCATCTAAGGCAGCCATCTGCGGCTAATGAATTGCTGGCTCCCGTAACACAGAGAACAGTCATTTATTGAAAGTCATTGATAAAAAAAAAGTCATTGATAAAAAAAAAAAAAGCGTGGGGGTCCCCCCAAATTCAATTACCAGGCCCTTCAGGTCTGCTATGGATATTAAGGGGAATCCCAGCCCAAAAAAAGCCCAATCCCCAAAAAAATGGCGTGGGGTCCCCCTCAAAATCCATACCAGACCCTTATCCGAGCATGCAACCTGGCAGGCCGCAGGAAAAAGGGGGGATGAGAGCGCCCCCCCCTCCCTCCTGAACCAGGCCACATGCCCTCAACATTGGGAGGGTGCTTTGGGGTCCCCCCAAAGCACCTTGTCCCCATGTTGATGAGGACAAGGGTCTCTTCCCCACAACCCTGGCCATTGGTTGTGGGGGTCTGCGGGCGGGGGGCTTATTGGAATCTGGAAGCCCTCTTTAACAAGGGGACCCCCAGATCCCAGCCCCCCCTGTGTGAAATGGTAAGGGGGTACAAAAGTACCCCTACCATTTCACCAAATAAGTGACAAAAATGGTAAAAATTACAGGAGACGGTGTCACAAACAGGTGTGACCAGATTGTGTGGACGGCAAAGGAGAAACCCAAAACGCAAGTAAAAGTAAATAAGATTAACTTTTATTAAGATAAGTGATATATATAAATAAGTAGACACCCCAAAGTACAACAGTTCTCAGCCACAAACAGAAACCCACAGACAACAGATAAATATATACAGGCACAGGGAAGTACCGAAATCAACACATCAGCCAGGCCAGGGTCATACACGGGAAGATCAATAGATAACAAGGGCAGTCCAGAATCACAAACGTAGCCAGGCCAGGGTCATGCACGGGAGATCAGCAGATGAACAAGGGCAGGACAGGAGAGGGAAAATAAGGATGGGAAAGGCAACAAAGGAACAGGAACTCAGGAACACAGGATCAGGATCAGGATGGGATGGGTACAGGTTTCAGGTCTCAGGTTCGGTCACAGGTTCAGGGCACATGGAAGAGAGATACCAAGGCAAGTGTGTGAGGGCTGGTCCGGTATTTATAAATCTGCCAGTGATTGGCCTCATGTGACAGCTGAGCGCAGAAAGAGCTGTCTGCTCCACACTGCCAGGATCCATCCGCTGGTGGACACCAGTACTGCGGCCCAAAGATGACATCCCAGCAGAGAAGGCCTCTCCTGACAGTTATAAACTGCCAGGAGACACCTGCTGGTGGACCACAGTACTGCACGCCGAATGATTGGTCTTACCAGCGGACGGATCCATTCCTGACAGTACCCCCCTCAAAGGAGCGGCCTCCGGACGCTCCAACTAGCTGCTGCTGGGACAAGTCCATGGCACCGAGGTGGGCAGCGGGCACTTCAAGCTGGGCAGCAGGCACTTCAAGCTGGGCAGCAGGCATGGGCACATCGGGCTGG
The DNA here is from genome assembly GCA_028564925.1 of Lithobates sylvaticus. NCBI lineage: Eukaryota > Metazoa > Chordata > Amphibia > Anura > Ranidae > Lithobates > Lithobates sylvaticus. The sequence goes on from CM053031.1 coordinate 122,606,416, forward strand.
GCAGCAGGCACATTAAGCTGGGCGGCAGGCATGGGCACAGTAAGCTGGGCATCAGGCACATTAAGCTGGGCAGCAGGCACGGGCCCATCGGGCTGGGCATCAGACAGGAACTCATCAGGCTGGGCAGCAGACAGGAACTCATCGGGCTAGGCAGCAGACAGGAACTCATCGGGCTGGGCAGCAGACAGGAACTCATCGGGCTGGGCAGCAGACAGGAACACATCGGGCTGGGCAGCAGACAGGAACACATCGGGCTGGGCAGCAGACAGGAACACATCGGGCTGGGCAGCAGACAGGAACACATCGGGCTGGGCAGCAGACAGGAACACATCGGGCTGGGCAGCAGACAGGAACACATCGGGCTGGGCAGCAGACAGGAACTCATCAGACTGGGCAGCAGACAGGAACTCATCAGACTGGGCAGCAGACAGGAACTCATCAGACTGGGAAGCTGACAGCGGGTCATCAGACTGGGGAGCCGGCAGCGGGTCATCAGACTGGGAAGCTGGCAGAGGGTCATCAGACTGGGAAGCTGGCAGCGGGTCATCAGATTGGGAAGCTGGCAGCGGGCCATCAGACTGGAAGGCTGGAACCAGGACATCAGACTGGAATGCCGGGACATCAGACTAGAAGGCCGGGACATCAGACTGGAAGGCAGGCAGCGGGGCATCAGACTGGAAGGCAGGCAGTGGGGCATCAGACTGGAAGGCCGGGACATCAGAAGAAAAGGCAGGCAGCGGGTCATCAGACTGGAAGGCCGGCACCAAGACATCAGACTGGAAGGCCGGCACCAGGACATCAGACTGGAAGGCCGGCACCAGGACATCAGACTGGAAGGCCGGCACCAGGACATCAGACTGGAAGGCCGGCACCAGGACATCAGACTGGAAGGCCAGCACCAGGACATCAGGCTGGAAGACCGGGACATCAGGCTGGAAGACCGGGACATCAGGCTGGAAGGCAGGCAGTGGGACATCAAAGTGGAAGGCTGGAATGTCAGGCTGGAAAGCCGGCAGCGGGTTAGACTGGAAGGCAGGCAGTGGGACATCAAGCTGGAAGGCTGGAACATCAGGCTGGAAAGCCGGCAGCGGGGCATCAGACTGGAAGGCTGGGACGTCAAGCTGGCAGGCTGGAACATCAAGCTGGGGGGCTGGCACCAGGCCATCAGGCTGGATGGCTGGGGCATCAGACTGGGTGGCAGGCACTGGAGCGTCAGGCTGGGTGGCAGGCACTGGAGCGTCAGACTGGGTGGCAGGCACTGGAGCGTCAGACTGGGTGGCAGGCACTGGAGCGTCAGGCTGGGTGGCAGGCACTGGAGCGTCAGACTGGGTGGCAGGCACTGGAGCGCCAGACTGGGTGGCAGGCACTGGAGCGCCAGACTGGGTGGCAGGCACTGGAGCGTCAGACTGGGTGGCAGGCACTGGAGCGTCAGACTGGGTGGCAGGCACTGGAGCGTCAAACTGTAACAGGTTGGTTGGTGTGGAGGCAGGTTGGGTTACTGGCAGGATTGTGTGGGTCGGAAAGAACTTTCGCTTCTTTTTTGGTTTAGCCACTGCAGCTTTGTACATGGGTGCAGGGGTGTAGGAAAAGAACGTATCTGGGCAAAATGAAGACCAGGGAACTGTGGTTGGAGGAGGGTTTTGTGGGCTTGTTACAGGTAGAGGAGAAGAGGCAGGTGGGTTAAAGGCAGGATAGGTGCAGGGAGTAGAAACAGGGTATTGATACTTTGTGGGGAGCAGGGTATATTGGACGGTAGCTGAGGTTGCCCGGGGTGATGGGAGAAAGGACGTCTGAGCTGGCAGGTGTTTAGTAACGGGTCTGGGTTGAGGAGAGCTGACAGAAGCTGGGCATAACAGGTCTGACCATGCCTGAAGTATAGACAACACAAAAGTGGGCTCACATACCCTCTGTCTGACCAGGGACTGCACTTCAGCTATACAATTCTCCAACAATTGTTTGGGACAAACCGAATAGTGCTCCACAAAGGATGCAGCGTCATCCTCCAATAGCCATACCAAGGACGCAACCTGGTTAATGCTGAAGGGGGGAGAAAAGTCATCACGACCCTTTGGGATACAGGGCAGAGCCAGCTCCGTACATATTCTAATCAAAGGCTGAACATCCTCAAACAATATACTGCCCTGATCGACCGCAGTGTGAGCTAAACGGATAATCTCCAGCAGCTGATCACTGGACCACCCTTTCAATGTCTGCCGGAGGTAGTCAGAACTCTCTGTTGCCAGCAGAGCATAATAGACAATTACATCTGAATACATTCCAAAAAGGAATGGACTGCAAAGGAGAAACCCAAAACGCAAGTAAAAGTAAATAAGATTAACTTTTATTAAGATAAGTGATATATATATAAATAAGTAGACACCCCAAAGTACAACAGTGCTCAGCCACAAACAGAAACCCACAGACAACAGATAAATATATACAGGCACAGGGAAGTACCGAAATCAACACATCAGCCAGGCCAGGGTCATACACGGGAAGATCAATAGATAACAAGGGCAGTCCAGAATCACAAACGTAGCCAGGCCAGGGTCATGCACGGGAGATCAGCAGATGAACAAGGGCAGGACGGGAGAGGGAAAATAAGGATGGGAAAGGCAACAAAGGAACAGGAACTCAGGAACACAGGATCAGGATCAGGATGGGATGGGATGGGTACAGGTCTCAGGTCTCAGGTCTCAGGTCTCAGGTTCGGTCACAGGTTCAGGGCACATGGAAGAGAGATACCAAGGCAAGTGTGTGAGGGCTGGCCGGGTATTTATAAATCTGCCAGTGATTGGCCTCATGTGACAGCTGAGCGCAGAAAGAGCTGACTGCTCCACACTGCCAGGATCCATCCACTGGTGGACGCCAGTACTGCGGCCCAAAGATGACATCCCAGCAGGGAAGGCCTCTCCTGACAGTTATAAACTGCCAGGAGACACATGCTGGTGGACCACAGTACTGCACGCCAAATGATTGGTCTTACCAGCGGACGGATCCATTCCTGACAGACGGTCTTTGACAATTCCTTTATTAAAATCTTCTTTCATCTTCTTTCTTCTGGTCTTCTTCCTTCTTCCTTTCTTCATCCTTCGGTTTCTTCATCTTCTCCTTCCAGCATCTTCTTCCATCTTCTTCTTCCATCTTCTTCTTCCTCCAATCCACTTCTTCTTGCTCTGGTCTTCTCGTCCGGCATCTTCTTCCATGGCGTCGGCGTCTCTTCTTCTGTGTCGGGCCGCTCCTCGCAATGGGAGGCTCCCGCTGTGTGAGGCTTCGCTGCGTCTGACAGGTCTTTTATAACGGAGGGCGGGGCCACCAGGGGAATTCATGGGGACTTCCCTATGGCTTTCCCTATGATGTCAGAGGGGGGCGGGGTCACCAGGTGGCCCCGCCCTCCGTTATAAAAGACCTGTCAGACGCAGCGAAGCCTCACACAGCAGGAGCCTCCCATTGCGCGGAGCGGCCCAAGAAGAGACGCCGACGCCATGGAAGATGCCGGACGAGAAGACCAGAGCAAGAAGAAGCGGATCGGAGGAAGAAGAAGATGGAAGAAGAAGATGGAAGAAGATGCCGGAAGAAGAAGATGAAGAAACCGAAGGATGAAGAAAGGAAGAAGGAAGAAGACCAGAAGAAAGAAGATGAAAGAAGATTTTAATAAAGGAATTGTCAAAGACAGTCTCCTGTAATTTTTACCATTTTTGACACTTTTTGGTGAAATGGTAGGGGTACTTTTGTACCCCTTACCATTTCACACAGGGGGGGGGGATCTGGGGGTCCCCTTGTTAAAGGGGGATTCCAGATTCCGATAAGCCCCCCGCCCGCAGACCCCCACAACCACCGGGCCAGGGTTGTGGGGAAGGGCCCTTGTCCTCATCAACATGGGGACAAGGTGCTTTGGGGGGGACCCCCAAGCACCCTCCCAATGTTGAGGGCATGTGGCCTGGTACGGTTCAGGAGGGAGGGGGGGCCGCTCTCGTCCCCCCCTCTTTTTCTGCGGCCTGCCAGGTTGCGTGCTCGGATAAGGGTCTGGTATGGATTTTGAGGGGGACCCCACGCCATTTTTTTTTTATTTGGCGGGGGTTCCCCTTAAAATCCATCCCAGACCTCAAGGGTCTGGTATGGATTTTGAGGGGGACCCCACGCCATATTTTTAAAATTTTTTTTGGCCGGGGTTCCCCTTAATATCCATAGCAGACCTGAAAGGGCTGGTAATTGAATTTGGGGGGACCCCCACGCTTTTTTTAAAAAAATTTTATCAATTACTTTTTTTTATCAATGACTTTCAATGAAAGACTGTTCTCTGTGTTATGGGAGCCGACAATTCATTAGCCGCAAGTGATTTTAAATAGCTTTTTTTCCTGCAAAAATGACACTTTGTGCAGGGACAGTTCTAAGCACGGGAAACATGCGCCCCTTCACAGGCATACTATAGACACCCCCCCAGGTACGAAATTTAAAGGAATATTACACTTTTATTGTTTCACTTTAAGCATTATTAAAATCACTGCTCCTGAAAAAACGTCCGTTTTTAAAAACATTTTTTTGCATTGATACATGTCCCCTGGGGCAGGACCCAGGTCCCCAAACACTTTTTATGAGAATAAAATGCATATTAGCCTTTAAAATTAGCACTTTTGATTTAGAACGTTCGCGTCCATTGTAATTAATAGGGTTCTAATGTTCGCACGAACTTTAGGTCCGTTCGCGGGTTCTGGTGCGAACCAAACCCGGGGGTGTTCGGCTCATCCCTAGTGGCAAGGCAGGTCACTTATAGAAGTCTTGTCCTACCCATCCAGGGAACACCTGAACCTTGATGTCCTGTCACGGACAGGCCTTAGGTGGCGTTGTTTCATCCCCAGTTATCCAGAGGCACAACCCCTCTTTTGATTGGCTCTGTGCTGAGGTTCTCTCATGGTCGCCACAATGCAGTAAAATATGCTTCCAGAAGGTTGCCAAGGTCCTGTGCACCTCTTCACTCTCCTCCCTGCCGGAGGAGTACCGCGATTTTAGCAATGTCTTTGACAAAGGTCAAGCCGGAAGTTTGCCTCCACGGCGGTCGTATGATTGCGCAATTGACCTTCAACCTGATGCCATACCCCCTCGTGGCCGGGTTTACCCTTTGTCGGTCTTGAAGGATAAGGCCATGGAGGAGTATGTTGCAGGCGCACTGTCAGGTTTTCCGTCCGCTGCGCACTCTAGTGCGCAGGCGCACGGGTCCGGCTCCCCGGCTCATAGCCAGTGACAAGGAAATGATGCGGCGGCGCACGCGCACTCGCGTTCCCGCCAAACGGCGCGCGCGCATGCGCAGTAGCGCGGCATCCCCCCATGTGACCTCAGCGGCCCTATAAAAGAAGGGCCTCTGTGCCCAGACAGACGCTGGTTCGTCTGACAGCTGCTACCTGTTGTATCCTGTACTTGACCCCTGGAAGATTGTCTTACCTGCTGCCAAACCCGGATCGTCCTGACTACTCTGCCTTCTCCTGACCTTGACCTTCGGCTCGCCTATTGGATCTGTTACCTTCTCCTGCACTTGACCCTCGGCCTGTATCCTGGACTCTCCTCTCCGCTGCCTGTGCTAGACCCCCAGCCTGCCTTGGACTCTCCTGCCTATAGATACCTTGTTCTGTTACTTGTACCTGACCTACCAGTGTTTGACCCTCGGCCTGCATTCAGCTAACCTGTCTGTGTTTGATCCCCAGCTTGCTTGCTGTGCTTCTAACTAGTGATTCGTGGACCTGCTACCCAGTTCCAGTCTACCCTGCACTACAACACCTGAGCCAACGCCTGGTCACCATCCCACCGGTGGCTTGTGCCTCTTGGTGCCAACCGTCCCTGTGTCACCTTCAGGGCAGTGGGCGCCGAGTCGCAAGGGCAACCGCTCTCGGCATCTTGGCCTCGTTGTGTACCTAGTTCATGACAGTACGAACCAGCCATGACAGAGGCCAACAGAGCGGGTTCTCCGTTGGAGATGCTATGCCAGCAGGTGTCTGCCCTCATGGAAGCAGTACAGAAGTTACAGGAAGGCTATGCCCAAGTGGATACTCGTCTCCAGCAACTGGCCACGACCACTCCCCCAGCAAGTTCAGCGTCCGGGTCTACTAGTGGAACCTCCGCACCTCAGGCCCAACCTCCACCTGCCATGATGATGGCCGTGCCCGAACCCAAGGTACCAATACCAGAGCGATTTTCGGGCGATCGCAGGAAGTTCAGGTCCTTCAAAAATGCTTGTTCCCTGTACCTTGCCTTGCAACCCTGAACCTTCTCCTCGGAAATTGTCAAAGTCGGGTTCATGATCTCCCTATTATCTGAGGAACCCCAGTCTTGGGCTCACGGCCTCATGGAACAAAGGAACCCTCTCCTCAATACCGTTGATTCGTGGGTCAACTCTATGGGTCAACTCTATGATGACCCCCAACGTAAGGCCACGGCTGAGGCCACTCTGCATACCCTCTCCCAGGGTAAAAGGCCTGTGGAGGACTATACGGCGGAATTCCGCAAATGGTCTGCCGATACTACCTGGAATGAGGCAGCCCTTCTCTACCAGTATCGACTGGGACTAAGGGAGAGTCTGAAGGACGAGTTAGCCCGGGTTGAGCCCCCTACTTCTTTGGAAGAGCTAATCCAAGTAGCCACCAAGCTTGATCGACGTATGCAGGAACGTCGCTCAGAACGTGTACAAGGGTCCCGACCAATATGGGTTCCCCCAAGGATGCCAGCTGCTTATCCAACCGCCCCATCCGGTCCCTCGGCTTCAGAAGGGGAGCCAATGCAACTGGGCCTAGTTCGTCCCCGCCTTACCCAGGAGGAGCGGCAACGAAGACGGAGATCCAATCTATGCCTCTATTGCGGGGGTCCAGGACACTTCCTCCTGAATTGTCCCATCCGGCCTAGTAAGTTGCCATCTCAACCTTTCATGAACTGTCAAGCCATTAATCGGGCCCAGACTTACGTGACTCTCTCTGTTTCCATACAGCTGGCGGGAAGGAAGATTCGGCTACCGGCCGTGATTGATTCAGGTGCTTGCAGCTGCTTCCTGGATATCTCTACCGCCAAGGAATGGCATATTCCCTGCTTCAACAAAACAAACCATCTATTGGTTCATTTAGCTGATGGGTCCCTTCCACAATCTGGCCCAGTAACTCAGGAAACTTCACCCATCCTCACCACCACAGATTCCGGCCACCAAGAATTCCTACGATTTGATCTCATATCTTCCCCGATGTTCCCCATCATTCTTGGACTTCCTTGGCTGCAGGCTCATGATCCCCAAATTCACTGGGACCGGAAGGAAGTCTCCTTCTCATCACCATATTGTCACCAACACTGCATCTCTCCAACTCCCAGCTCCATCCTAACGGTTATCCCAGCACCAGAAAACCTTCAGCACATTCCCCCGGTCTATCAGGACTTTAAAGATGTCTTTGACAAAAAGAAGGCCGACCACCTACCACCACATCGGGCTTATGACTGCCCCATCGAATTGCTCACAGGCTCCGCAATTCCCTTTGGGCGCATATTTCCTCTTTCGGAAACTGAGCTAAAGGCCCTCAAGGCCTATATTGATGAAAATCTTGAAAAAGGCTTTATTCGGCCATCTACCTCTCCAGCTGGTGCTGGTATTTTCTTCGTTGGGAAGAAGGATGGCTCACTCAGGCCCTGCATTGATTATAGGGAACTTAATAAAATTACTATCAAGAACCGATATCCTCTACCACTCATCCCTGAACTCTTCCAGCAGTTCCGGTCAGCCAAAGTTTTCTCTAAACTGGATTTAAGGGGTGCCTACAACCTTGTCAGAATCCGTGCAGGGGATGAGTGGAAGACAGCCTTCAGGTCTCGCTTTGGCCACTATGAATACCTGGTGATGCCATTCGGCCTATGCAATGCTCCAGCCACTTTTCAGCACCTGGTGAACGACATTTTTAGAAAACACCTGGATGACTTTTTAGTTGTATACCTAGACGACATCCTCGTTTTTTCAGCCACTCTGGAGTTGCATCGGGAACATGTCAGGAAGGTCCTCACCATCCTCAGAGCCCACCAGCTCTATCTTAAAGCTGAAAAATGCGAATTTGAAAGATCCACGGTACAGTTTCTGGGGTTTATCATTTCCACCCAAGGCACCTCCATGGACCCACAAAAGGTCAAGGCAGTGGTAGATTGGCCACCTCCTAAAGACAAAAAAGCTGTACAAAGATTTATCGGTTTTGCTAATTTTTACAGCAGGTTCATCGCCGGATTCTCTGCCATTGTGGCCCCAATTAGTCACCTAACCCGCCTACACGGCTGTTTTCAGTGGTCCCAGGAATCCCAGGAAGCTTTTGTCAAATTGAAGACTCTCTTCACGTCTGCCCCTATCTTACGGCATCCAGACCCACTGCTACCCTTCGTTCTAGAAGTAGACGCCTCAGAGTCCACCACGGGTGCCATTCTCTCCCAACGACATGGGCCAAAAGCCCTTTTACACCCAGTGGCCTTCGCCTCCCGGAAACTCAATCCAGCCGAAAAGAACTATGATGTGGGCGACCGGGAGCTATTGGCCATTAAATCCGCACTGGAGGAGTGGAGATACCTCCTCGAAGGAGCAGTTCATCCAATCACCATTTTTACAGACCACAAGAACCTCGAGTACCTCCGCACTGCCCAACGGTTAAGACCCCGTCAAGCCCGTTGGGCACTTTTCTTCTCAAGGTTTACATTTCCTATTTCCTACCGGCCAGGGTCGAAGAACGGCAAGGCAGACACACTATCTCGCATCTCCCCATGGTCCTCCCAGTTATCAGAACCTAGCACCATTCTTACCCCTCAGAACTTTCTACTGCTCATACCCCCTGACTTGTCCTCCGTGCTATACACTTCTTCAGCTCACTGTAAAGACCCCATTCTGGACACCCTAGAAAGAGGCGAAAATCTATTTTGGCTCCAAGACAAGATCTTTGTCCCTACAGAAGTAAGACCTGTAGTCTTGAGAACTCTCCACAATCATAAACTGGCTGGTCACTTTGGGGTACGGAAAACAGCGGAACATATCTCTCGCACCTTTTGGTGGCCAGGCTGGAAAAAGGATTGATAAAAGATACGTGTCTTCCTGTATTACATGTCAGCGGAACAAGGGTCCTAAAACAAAGCCATGGGGGCTATTGAGGCCTCTACCCATCCCGGAACGACCATGGGCCGACATTTCGATGGATTTCATCGTTGAATTGCCTCCATCGGAAGGCTTCTCTACCATTCTAGTGGTAGTGGACCGGCTGTCCAAAATGAGCCATTTCTTGCCCATGATTGGCACTCCCTCTGCCCTGGAGACCGCCAACATTTTCGTCAAGGAGATTGTTAGACTCCATGGGGTACCCAGGAGCATTGTCTCGGATAGGGGTCCACAGTTCACCTCAAAATTTTGGAAAGAGCTTTGTAAAACCTTGGATATCAACATTTGCCTTTCATCTGCCTACCACCCACAAAGTAATGGACAAACTGAACGAACTAATCAAACACTCGAACAATACTTACGTTGCTTCTGTTCCTCCGCACAAGACGACTGGTCCTCTCTGTTATCTTACGCAGAATTTGCATATAATAACTCTTCCCACTCAGCCACGAATCAGACTCCGTTTTGGGCTAACTTTGGGTTCCACCCATCTTTTCTCCCTAATGTTCTCTCTGAATCACGGGTCCCCGCTGTACAAGAACGGATAAGTTACATTCAAACCAACTTCAAAAAACTTCAGGACACCATGCAACAAGCCCAGGAAGGATATAAAAAATACCATAACAAGGGGAGGAAGGAGAACCCCCCATTCAAGATTGGAGAGAAGGTATGGCTGGCAACTACCCATCTTAAGATCGCGTGCCCTGCACGGAAGTTGGGTCCCAAGTTTATTGGGCCATTCGAAATCAAAAAGATGGTAAACCCTGTATCTTTTGAACTTGCCTTACCTAGGACCTACAGAATACATCCAGTATTCCATGCCTCCCTGCTGAGACCCTTGGTCCCCAGTCCTTTTCCAGACAGAGAAGAACCTCCTCCTCCACCTGTCACAATTTATGGAGTAGAAGAATGCGAGGTGGAGTCATTACTTGGCTGCAGGAAGGTGGGTCGTCAGCTACAATTTTTGGTTAAGTGGAAGGGCTATCCACCAGAGGATAACTCCTGGGAGCCATCCAGAAACTTCCACGCCCCAAGATTAATCAAGATCTTTCGGCAAGAACACCCTGAATTGATGGAGAGCCTGGGCGTCCGGAGGCCGCCCCTCAGGGGGGATCACTGTCAGGGTTTCCGTCCGCTGCGCACTCTAGTGCGCAGGCGCACGGGTCCGGCTCCCCGGCTCATAGCCAGTGACAAGGAAAAGATGCGGCGGTGCACGCGCACTCGCGCTCCCGCCAAACGGCGCGTGCGCATGCGCAGTGGCGCGGCATCCCCCCATGTGACCTCAGCAGCCCTATAAAAGAAGGGCCTCTGTGCCCAGACAGACGCTGGTTCGTCTGACAGCTGCTACCTGTTGTATCCTGTACTTGACCCCTGAAAGATTGTCTTACCTGCTGCCAAACCCGGATCGTCCTGACTACTCTGCCTTCTCCTGACCTTGACCTTCGGCTCGCCTATTGGATCTGTTACCTTCTTCTGCACTTGACCCTCGGCCTGTATCCTGGACTCTCCTCTCCGCTGCCTGTGCTAGACCCCCATCCTGCCTTGGACTCTCCTGCCTATAGATACCTTGTTCTGTTACTTGTACCTGACCTACCAGTGTTTGACCCTCGGCCTGCATCCAGCTAACCTGTCTGTGTTTGATCCCCAGCTTGCTTGCTGTGCTTCTAACTAGTGATTCGTGGACCTGCTACACAGTTCCAGTCTACCCTGCACTACAACACCCGAGCCAACGCCTGGTCACCATCCCACCGGTGGCTTGTGCCTCTTGGTGCCAACCGTCCCTATGTCACCTTCAGGGCAGTGGGCGCCGAGTCGCAAGGGCAACCGCTCTCGGCATCTTGGCCTCGGTGAGTACCTAGTTCATGACACGCACTTTAAAAAATAATGAACGAGTGTGGGACTTTAAATGAGGCAGGTTCAAACACAAATATAAATAGAAAAACTGAAAGATGGTAAAGTCCACAAACTTACATCCCATTGGACACTGAACCCCAAAGAACCCGATATGCAGGAGTCGCCACGTCAAGCCTCACCGGGAGCTGAGGTATACAGTACTGCCCACAGACAACGGGCCCACACTGGAGGATCCCCAACCAAGTAACAAGTAGTAAATTGAGTATTATGCCCAAATTTGGCAAGTAAATCTGTAAGATATTAAAGGAGTCTTGTATGATGATATATCCGGCAGCACTATCAAGCTAGAAACCATAAGTAAAGGAGCATGAAGAAGAGGAGAGCGGCTGAAAGTATGTGGAGGATTGAAAAGTAAATGGAGACAAGGTGTAAGAAAACCAAGTGAGAGTAATGACAAAATGGTGGAGGAACGAGAAAAAATGAACAAGTAAAAGTGAGAAAAACAATCTAAAAGAAGATATGCCTGTAAAGCATACCTACACCTATAAGGGCGGTGTTAAAAGAAAGTGGATGTGAATTTGCAATGTGGAAAGTGAAGGAGTAAAAGATGTGAAGCTGTGACATATAGTATTACCTTGTAGTAGCCAAAGAAGGTTATGCAAGTGCAGTGGAGCGAGCAGTGCAAGCCGGTCATCTGAACAAGTGTGGGTGGGGACCTTCAGGTCTGCCAGTCATATAGGGCCGACAATACCTACGTCACGCAGGCGTGGTGACGGGCGGGGAGTGTCTGTCCGCCTAGGGCGCCAAACCTATTCCCGCCCTTGCACCAGCTAGATGTAAGATACCGCGAGAACAGAAGACGCCGATAAGGACGTCGCTGGTGCGGTATGTGCGTGACGCCGATGCGCACGAGGCCAGCCGTCCCCATGACACCCATCAAACACAAGGGCGGCGGGGGCGGCGTCTGGCGCGGATCGCAGCTCCCAGGAAAAGGAAGACAAAGGCAACCCCAGCACACCAGGCATGAGGAGCAGGATCCAATAGGGGCAAAAGGAATGTGGAACATAAATATAAAAACATTTTGAGTCATGTATAGACACAACGTGTCATAAATTCAATTGGATAATACCTAACATCCAAAGGGTGGGGATCAAGTGATCCCATCTATCCTGAGGTGGGTATATGGGCATGAAAAAGGTAGCTACATGCTGTCCAATGTGTTAGAGACTCTGCCTCCATCCCGGTTTCAACATACGACAAAAGAGGGGGGGAATGTATATCTCCATATACTGGGACTTTAAATGAAGCGCACAAGGAAAGGGGGGTAGTGCGCCTCCATCCCTATATTGAATTAAAAAATAATGAACGAGTGTGGGACTTTAAATGAGGCAGGTTCAAACACAAATGGAATTAAATAGTAGTAGTTTTAATGTACATAAGTTTCAAATTGCGCAAGGTTGCATACGTCAGACAGTCACTCAATGCATGTACAGGCATCTTAGAAATACATAGTATACATATCAATAAGGTATAAACACATAATTGCCATAACAGGGGAACAGTTTTGCAAGTTTCATAAATGTAGATCGTAATGTACATTGAAATTCATAAAAGTATAGATGGTAGTGTGAGGGGGCGTATCCTCACAAGCTCGACGCGTTTCGTCGGTTAGCCGACTCATCAGGAGCAGATAATGAATGTCTGTAAATAATAAGAGTTCTCAATCAAAAAAAGGGGAGAGGAGTGGCAAACAACCCATGATATGGAAAATATATGTAAAAAAGTATATATAGAAAAACTGAAAGATGGTAAAGTCCACAAACTTACATCCCATTGGACACTGAACCCCAAAGAACCCGATATGCAGGAGTCGCCACGTCAAGCCTCACCGGGAGCTGAGGTATACAGTACTGCCCACAGACAACGGGCCCACACTGGAGGATCCCCAACCAAGTAACAAGTAGTAAATTGAGTATTATGCCCAAATTTGGCAAGTAAATCTGTAAGATATTAAAGGAGTCTTGTATGATGATATATCCGGCAGCACTATCAAGCTAGAAACCATAAGTAAAGGAGCATGAAGAAGAGGAGAGCGGCTGAAAGTATGTGGAGGATTGAAAAGTAAATGGAGACAAGGTGTAAGAAAACCAAGTGAGAGTAATGACAAAATGGTGGAGGAACGAGAAAAAATGAACAAGTAAAAGTGAGAAAAACAATCTAAAAGAAGATATGCCTGTAAAGCATACCTACACCTATAAGGGCGGTGTTAAAAGAAAGTGGATGTGAATTTGCAATGTGGAAAGTGAAGGAGTAAAAGATGTGAAGCTGTGACATATAGTATTACCTTGTAGTAGCCAAAGAAGGTTATGCAAGTGCAGTGGAGCGAGCAGTGCAAGCCGGTCATCTGAACAAGTGTGGGTGGGGACCTTCAGGTCTGCCAGTCATATAGGGCCGACAATACCTACGTCACGCAGGCGTGGTGACGGGCGGGGAGTGTCTGTCCGCCTAGGGCGCCAAACCTATTCCCGCCCTTGCACCAGCTAGATGTAAGATACCGCGAGACCAGAAGACGCCGATAAGGACGTCGCTGGTGCGGTATGTGCGTGACGCCGATGCGCACGAGGCCAGCCGTCCCCATGACACCCATCAAACACAAGGGCGGCGGGGGCGGCGTCTGGCGCGGATCGCAGCTCCCAGGAAAAGGAAGACAAAGGCAACCCCAGCACACCAGGCATGAGGAGCAGGATCCAATAGGGGCAAAAGGAATGTGGAACATAAATATAAAAACATTTTGAGTCATGTATAGACACAACGTGTCATAAATTCAATTGGATAATACCTAACATCCAAAGGGTGGGGATCAAGTGATCCCATCTATCCTGAGGTGGGTATATGGGCATGAAAAAGGTAGCTACATGCTGTCCAATGTGTTAGAGACTCTGCCTCCATCCCGGTTTCAACATACGACAAAAGAGGGGGGGAATGTATATCTCCATATACTGGGACTTTAAATGAAGCGCACAAGGAAAGGGGGGTAGTGCGCCTCCATCCCTATATTGAATTAAAAAATAATGAACGAGTGTGGGACTTTAAATGAGGCAGGTTCAAACACAAATGGAATTAAATAGTAGTAGTTTTAATGTACATAAGTTTCAAATTGCGCAAGGTTGCATACGTCAGACAGTCACTCAATGCATGTACAGGCATCTTAGAAATACATAGTATACATATCAATAAGGTATAAACACATAATTGCCATAACAGGGGAACAGTTTTGCAAGTTTCATAAATGTAGATCGTAATGTACATTGAAATTCATAAAAGTATAGATGGTAGTGTGAGGGGGCGTATCCTCACAAGCTCGACGCGTTTCGTCGGTTAGCCGACTCATCAGGAGCAGATAATGAATGTCTGTAAATAATAAGAGTTCTCAATCAAAAAAAGGGGAGAGGAGTGGCAAACAACCCATGATATGGAAAATATATGTAAAAAAGTATATATAGAAAAACTGAAAGATGGTAAAGTCCACAAACTTACATCCCATTGGACACTGAACCCCAAAGAACCCGATATGCAGGAGTCGCCACGTCAAGCCTCACCGGGAGCTGAGGTATACAGTACTGCCCACAGACAACGGGCCCACACTGGAGGATCCCCAACCAAGTAACAAGTAGTAAATTGAGTATTATGCCCAAATTTGGCAAGTAAATCTGTAAGATATTAAAGGAGTCTTGTATGATGATATATCCGGCAGCACTATCAAGCTAGAAACCATAAGTAAAGGAGCATGAAGAAGAGGAGAGCGGCTGAAAGTATGTGGAGGATTGAAAAGTAAATGGAGACAAGGTGTAAGAAAACCAAGTGAGAGTAATGACAAAATGGTGGAGGAACGAGAAAAAATGAACAAGTAAAAGTGAGAAAAACAATCTAAAAGAAGATATGCCTGTAAAGCATACCTACACCTATAAGGGCGGTGTTAAAAGAAAGTGGATGTGAATTTGCAATGTGGAAAGTGAAGGAGTAAAAGATGTGAAGCTGTGACATATAGTATTACCTTGTAGTAGCCAAAGAAGGTTATGCAAGTGCAGTGGAGCGAGCAGTGCAAGCCGGTCATTTTCAATCCTCATTTTCAATCCTCCACATACTTTCAGCCGCTCTCCTCTTCTTCATGCTCCTTTACTTATGGTTTCTAGCTTGATAGTGCTGCCGGATATATCATCATACAAGACTCCTTTAATATCTTACAGATTTACTTGCCAAATTTGGGCATAATACTCAATTTACTACTTGTTACTTGGTTGGGGATCCTCCAGTGTGGGCCCGTTGTCTGTGGGCAGTACTGTATACCTCAGCTCCCGGTGAGGCTTGACGTGGCGACTCCTGCATATCGGGTTCTTTGGGGTTCAGTGTCCAATGGGATGTAAGTTTGTGGACTTTACCATCTTTCAGTTTTTCTATATATACTTTTTTACATATATTTTCCATATCATGGGTTGTTTGCCACTCCTCTCCCCTTTTTTTGATTGAGAACTCTTATTATTTACAGACATTCATTATCTGCTCCTGATGAGTCGGCTAACCGACGAAACGCGTCGAGCTTGTGAGGATACGCCCCCTCACACTCAAGGTTTCATCTGCAAATACTTGCAAAACTGTTCCCCTGTTATGGCAATTATGTGTTTATACCTTATTGATATGTATACTATGTATTTCTAAGATGCCTGTACATGCATTGAGTGACTGTCTGACGTATGCAACCTTGCGCAATTTGAAACTTATGTACATTAAAACTACTACTATTTAATTCCATTTGTGTTTGAACCTGCCTCATTTAAAGTCCCACACTCGTTCATTATTTTTTAATTCAATATAGGGATGGAGGCGCACTACCCCCCTTTCCTTGTGCGCTTCATTTAAAGTCCCAGTATATGGAGATATACATTTATGAATGCCTATCCGATTGATCTGAGACCTTGTATTGATTATAGGGGTCTCAATCATTTTACGATTAAGAATGCCTATCCGATTCTTTTGATTACGGAGTTATTTGACCGCATCAAGGGAGCAACGGTTTTCACAAAGCTTGATTTGAGAGGGGAATACAATATTGTGAGGCTTAAGGAAGGCGATGATTGGAAAACTGCGTTTAATACCAGGCCATTATGAGTACCTCGTAATGCCCTTTGCCCTTTGTAACGCCCCAGCAGTTTTCCAGGAATTTATTAACGATGTCCTCCGAGATTTGTTGCAGTTATGTGTGGTGATTTATTTCGACTATATCCTCATATTTTCCAAGTCCCTGGAGAGCCACCACACAGATGCCTGTCGTGTGCTTCAGAAACTAAGAAAAAATAATCTCTATTGTAAATTGGAGAAGTGCGAATTCCATCGCGAACAGGTTCAATTCCTGGGTTACGTCATTTCCACTGCTGGTTTTTCGATGGACCCAGAGAAACTTTCAGCAGTCTTAACAGTGGCCCCGACCCGTGGCCAACTATTATCGAAAGTTAATTCGTAACTTCTCATCTCTGGTCAAGCCCCTGACTGATATGATCAGAAAGGAAGGTAACCCACAGAGTTGGTCTCCGGAGTCCATTAAGGCCTTTGAGAGTCTCAAGGCTGCCTTTGTTTCTGCTCCTGTGTTGGCACATCCTGATCCTACGCTACCTTTTATCGTTGAGGTTGATGCTTCTGAGACTGGTGTTAGCACCCTTCTGTCTCAATGTCCTACCTCTGAGAGCGCTATGCATCCTTGTGGCTACTTTTCCAAGAAATTGTCACCTATGGAGGGCAATTACGAGATTGGTGACAGAGAGCTGTTAGCGATCATTTTAGCCCTGAAAGAATGGAGACAATTCCTCTAAGGTACCACTGTGCCGGTTCTCATTCTTACTGACCGTAGAATCTCACATACTTGTCTTCTCCCAGAAAGGTGCGATGGGCTTTTTTCTTGTCAAGTTTCAATTATATTGTCTCATTCTTACCCAGAATTAAGAATGTAAGGGCTGACGCCTTGTCACAAAAATTTCCTCCACTTCCAAGGTGGAGTCGGTTTCGGTTCCTGTGATTCCTCCTGATCATATTCTAGCTACGGTTCGCACCAGTCTCATTTCTTCTTTGGGTGACAAAATTCTTGCTGCTCAGGTCAATGCGTCTCCTGAGAAACCTTGTGACCGCTGGTTTGTCCCAGAGAGTCTCCGTACTACCATTCTCCCAAGGCTGCTGGCCACCCTGGGAAGAATCAACTCTTTTGGGCCATTTCCCAACAATGCTGGTGGCCTAGCCTACGTGCTGATGTAACCGCCTTCGTAGCTGCCTGTTCCGTGTGTGCTCAGAGTAAGACTCCACAACACCTTCCAGTGGGCCTCCTACAACCCATACCCAATGGAGAGAGGCCCTGGACCCACCTGTCTATGGATTTCATTGTGGAGTTACCCAACTCCCAGGGCAACACGGTTATCCTTATCGTGGTTGACCGGTTCTCAAAAATGTCTCATTGTATTCCACTTAAGAAGTTGCCCACTTCTAAGGAACTGGCTTCCATTTTTGCTCAGAAGATCTTTCGCTTACATGGGCTACCCAAGGTGATTGTCTCGGACAGGGGTAGTCAGTTTGTGTCCTGGTGAGCCTTTTGTGCACAGTTGGAAATTCAGCTTGCTTTCTCCTCTGCGTATCACGCACAGTCTTATGGGGCCACAGAAGGAGCCAGTCAGTCCTTGGAGCAGACCTATTACCGTGGTCAGAGTTTGCTCACAATAGTCCCTTGAATTCTGCTTCCCGATTGTCCCTGTTTATGGCGAACTAAGGTTTCCAACCTTCCATGTTGCCTGACTCATTTGTTCCACAGAGTATTCCTGCATTAGAGGAGCATCTCCGTAGTCTTCGTTCTACTTGGGCATAAGTCCAGGAGGCTTTGCGTCATTCTAGTGATAGGTACAGACTCCATGCTGACCACAGACGCCTGCCTGCGCCTTCCTACCAGGTTGGGGACAGGGTCTGGCTGTCATCTCACAACCTTTAGACTTTGTGTTCTGAAGTTCGCACCTCGGTTTATTGGGTCTTTCCATATTCTTTGCAGGATTAATCCAGTGGCTTACGCATTAGACCTTCCTTCTAATGTGCAGATCTCAAATGTATTTCATGTCTCCTTATTAAAACCTTTGGTCTGCAACCGCTTTTCCACCTCAGTGCCAGGTCCTCAACCTGTACAGGCTGAGAACCATGAGGAGTATGAAGTACAGTCCATTGTTGACTCCCGTAGGTTCAGTGGGCTCATACAGTACCTGGTGCATTGGAAGGGGTACAGTCCAGAGGAACGCTCTTGGGTCTCATCCACGTACATGCCCCTGTCCTCCTCCTTGATTTACATAGACGTTTTCCCCTCAAGCCTGGTGGTCCTCCGAGGGGGAGGGGTCGTAGAGGAGGGGGTACTGTCAGGGCTGGGCTCAGCCCTTCCTTCTCTGAGCTGGCCGCTTAGCTGTCGGCTAATTGCCAGCTCCTATCTCTCCACAGTTACTCACCTGTCGATGATATCCTGCTCGTCAGTCCTGCCAACTTAAGCCGTCCAGCCCAGAGGATCTCTACCTTCGCTTTGGTCAACATCACAGAGACTATCTCCTGTGTTCCTGTTAAAGACTTGCTTGGTAGACATGTGCGCCATCAATAAATTTGTTTTGTTTCGTTCCGTTCCGTTCCGTTTCGTATTAGAATTAATTCGTATTTCGTAATTCGTGTATGAAATTTCATGCGAAATAAAAATTTTCGTTCGGTTCGTAAACTTTTTGTAACAATTACAAATGTTCGTTATGATGAATTTATCATTGAGGGGCTCCCACCCACCCTGTGCTGTGCTGTGCTGACTTCCTGGGCTTTTTACTTTTAGCTTTGTTAACTTTTCGTAACAATTACGTATGTTCGTTAGGAATTTGGATCCGAAATTCGTAAACAAAATTTCGTATTTCGTACAGAATTCAGAAGCATAGCAATTCGTATTTCGAAAAACTGAAATTTGTACGAAACTAATCGCACATCGTCTATTGCTTGGCTGACATCCCTTCTGGCTCCAGATCCTGCTTGCTGTTCCACTACACTGATCCCTGACTTTCTGGCTTGGCTGACTATCCGTTCCGGTTACTGAACTTTGGCTATGTTTTGACTACGTTTGTTCTATTTACTTTTATTATTAAACAAGTGTGATTTAACTGTACTTCTGTCTCAGGCTGATTCATGGTTTCTGACAGGGCCTCACTAAGTTCTTGGATAGGTTTCTTACAGGCGACTCTATGGTTTGTGCCCTAGCTAACCACTTTGAAGGGCGTGTAGTTGGTTTAACTACTTGGTTGGTTGATTTCCTGCCCCATCCTCTATTCTCCGAGAATTTTTGTTTTTTGTGGCCCCCTTAGGTACAGAAGTGTTAGAGGGCACTGGGGGCTTGCGTCCCCCTTTCTCTTTTTCTCTCTTCTTGACTCTTTTCTGGTCTCTGGAGCACAGTTTCCCCTTGAGACTCTCAACTAGCTCCTTCACTAAGGTCCCTTGAATTTTTTTCCGCCTGCTTTGGGAAAAGTAATTTCTGTAAGACTCTTAGGACTTCGGTGAGAATATCATAGGAGCAGAGTAATGCAAGCTGGCAGCAGGCAGATGCAAGATCTCAGATGCGTAGTCAGATGGGCAGAGGATGACATCAGATGAACAGAGGACAGCAACAACTGGGCAGCAAGACTACAGTCAGGAACCAGGAGCAGAGTCAAAGCCAGGCCAGGGTCAGTATCAGGTGAGCAGAGGATGTACCTGAAACAGCAGGCAGGAAGCAGAGTTGGGTCACAAGCCAGAGACAGCAACAGAGGTTCAGGAACAAGCAGGGTCAACAAGCCGGGTCAGGATATGGATGTACACAGGATCAGGTCACAAGCAGACTGTGCACAATTCTATGGACCATTCTGCATGCATGCTTATTCCTTTGAGCATGGGCTTTAGCATGGGCTTGAGTACAGTTTTCTTGACAGGGGCCTTGTTAGGTTTAGGAAGAGAGTCGCCCGCTCGTTCTTTCCCTTTCCTGACCTGCCAGGCTGCATGCTTGGATAAGGGTCCGGTGTGGTTTTTGGGGGAACCTCAATTTGTTTGCTTGGGGTTCCCCCTTAATGAGGAAGTAAAGCCTCCTTTAAAAAAAAAAAAACGGACCCTGCAAGGCAAAGGCATAATGAGCTAGTATGCATAGCATACTAGCTCATTATGAATAACTTATCTGAGAACGAAGCCCCCGAAGCGACCCTCGTCCACGTCCTCCTCCGCCGCCGTCAATCCCGGAGTGACTTCCGGGTCTCGCTGCTCCAGCGATGTCATTCGCTGGAGTCACGATGAGGTCACGGCATATCGCCGTGATCTCAGGCATGCTCAGTACGCCTGCGCACCGCTGTCTACGGGGCATGCACCGTAGACAGCGGTGCCTGTTTTTTCTAAATATCTTCTAAACCGTGTAGGTTTAGGAGATATTTATTGGACCTACAGGTAAGCCTTAATCTAGGCTTACCTGTAGGCCAAAGTGGTTTGTAAGGGTTTACAACTACTTTAAAATCAATATCAGGCCCAAATGGTCTGGTATAGGATTTAGGAGGGGCCTCACACTGTTGTTTCCCTTTTAAATTCATACCAGACCAGGATTCCCCCCAGCCATGTAAGTAAATGGGGTCGGTGATGTTACTGGTTGTTAAGGACTCAGCAGTGCCTGCGGGTACCCTTAAAGTGATTGTAAAGCTTAGTTTTTTGTTTTTAAATAAAAAACATGTTATACTTGCCTTCTCTGTGCAAGGGTTTTGCACAGAGTGGCCCAGATCCTTGTTTTCTGGGGTCCCCCCATGGCGCTCTTGGCTCCTCTTCTTCTCGAGTGCCCCCACGGAGAGCCGCTTTCCATGGGGACACTTGTGCGGGTGCGCTCCCGAGTCCTGCTGCTGCTTCTATTGACACAGACAGCAGGACTAGGCCCCACCCCTTTTGGGCTCAGGGGTGGGGCTGCAGGGAGGGAGGGGGTTGGGGGAGGCTCGGGGGGGGGGGGTTGGGGCTGCAGCACAAAAGATTTTTCCCCTTAATGCATAGAATTACAGCCCCTTTAACAACCATTGGCAGTGGGTGGCTGTCGTGTATTAGCGAAAGTAATACCACTATTATGTAAGACATTCAGCTCTTGCTAAACTCGTAAATGTTAGGCATTCGTCCAAATACCCGAACAGCCGAAGTTTGGTCTGAACTTGTGTGAACTAGGGTGAAATAATTTTAACAAGAAATGTAATCTACAGATTACAATGTATTGTGCGTGATGTTTTTTGTAATTTTTTGAATTTGCCGCCGGGCTCCGCCCCCATGCGTCGCAATGCTAGCAGGAAACGGAACCCGGAAAACTTATATGATCAGGCAGAGGATCCTACCGAAGGACATTGCAGGATCCTAGGGACAAGGTAAATACCTGTACCTGGATACTGCGGTGTAATCCTGAGTGTGGCTGGGGGTTACCGTATTTGGTACTGAAAATTAACCCTGAGCCACACTCGGGATTACTTTTAGGAAGATTTAACAAAATAATCTTTAAAGTCGAGGTTTAGTGGTCTAAAAGGACCCAACAGACTCTCTTGAAATATAATGATATAAAAGAGTACAGGTTACTCAGTAACAGAAATTATGTTAGCACTAGAGTTCTTTTAAAAAAAAAAAATATATATACAGTATTTTCATGTTTTTTTATGTTCTTGCTCTGTCTTCCAGGATATAAGGACAACACTGTGGTCTCCTTAAAAACGGAACTATCACAGCCATGCAGGCATATTGCATCATACTATCCAAAAATGGCAACATTTACAATGCAAGGACCACGCATTTTACATAGATTACTGTTCTGCAGAATAAAACTATGATGATACCAAATGATACCAAATACCAAAATTATTATGTGAGTAAGTTTTCCACTTCCTGTGTTAACCAAGAAACTAAATTTTACACCCACTGCCATACTTACCTAGATTTAAATAAATGATAAAATGTAAGACAGTAAAATTATTAAATTGTTTTCCTTTATGAACAAATACAAAGAGGAATTTACCGCATTGGCACTAGAGATGGGCCGAACACCCCCCTGTTCGGTTTGCAGCAGAACTCCCAAACAGGGGAAAAGTTCTGCCCTAACATTGGCCATAAAATGGATAAGGAGGTCTGGATACTACCCTGGGGGACATGTATCAATGCAAAAAAAAATGTTTAAAACAATAGTTTTTTCAGGAGCAGTGATTTTAATGATTCTTAAAGTGCAACAATAAAAATAAAAAAATCCTTTAAATATAGTGTCTGGGGGGTCCGCTTAGTTTGCCTGTAAAGTGGTGCATCTGTAGCATGTATAGGACATCCTGCAGCAAAATTGACATTTCTAAAGAAAAAAGAACAAGGCAAATCACATTAACTCGCAGTTGCAATTGCACCTGGCTATTTTTAAAAAAAGAGGGAAAAAAATGTCCCTTTGGGTTTGGTATAGATTTTATGGGGATTCCCAATTTTATTTTATTTTTTTAAACGCCATGGGTTTCCCCCAAAATTCATACCAGACCCTTATGCGAGCACGCAGCCTGGCAGGTCAGGAAAGGGGGGCGTGCAAGTGCCCCTCCCTCCTGAACCACACCAGGCCACATGCCCTCAACATGGGGGGGTGCTTTGTGGCGGGGGCTCTGCCCCTCACACCCCAAGGCATCTTGTCCTAATGTTGATGGGGAGAAGGGTCTCTTCCCCACAACCCAGAGCTGTGGTTGTGGGGGGCTGTGGTTGTGGGGGTCTGCGGGTGGGAGGTTTATAAACCCCTACCCATTTACCAAAAAAGTTTCAAAAAGCAATAAAAACACAATTCCTTTATTAAAAAATAAAAAAAACAGTCTCTCCCCGATGTAAATCCATCGTCAATCACGACACCCGCCGCACCCCCCTTGAGACATCACAGACCGAACATGCACTGGTTGGTGATGTAACAAGGGGGGCGGTGCCACCAGGTGGCCCTGCCCTTACCTATATAAGAATTGTCATTGGTGTTTGCCTTCACGGCGGACGGAGCGTTTTATTTTTTTTCAGGTCGGCAGTGCAGCGGCATCGTGCTTGGCAGTGGAGGACATTGCTTTTTTATTTTATATTCTTTATTAAAAGAACTGTCAACAAACTGTCTCTGTGTTTTTATTATTTTTTTTACACTTTTTTAGTGAATGAATAAGGGTACAATATGTACCCCATACTCATTCACATGGAGGGGTAAGATCTGTGGGCCCCCTTATTAAAGAGGGCTTCCAGATAAGCCCCCTGCCCGCAGACCCCCACAACCACAGTGCAGGGTTGTGGGAAGAGACCCTTGTCCCCATCAACATGGGTGCAAGGTGCTTTGGGGTGGAGGAAGAGCCCCCCTGACAAAGCACCCACCCCCCATGTTGAGGACATGTGGCCTGGTATGGTTCAGAGGGAGGGGGGCACTCACTCGCCCCCCCCCCCCCTTTCCTGGCCTGCCAGGCTAAATGCTTGGATAAGGGTCATGTATGGATTTTGGGGGTGGCCCACGCCATTTTTGTAAGGGTTCCCCTTAAAATCCATACCAGACACAAAACTTTGCCCTATTAGGGCGCAGAATGCACTGTGCAACACTGTGCACCCAAGTAAATTTGGGTGTTCCCCGAATGGGGCGAACAACCAATGCTCGGGGCCGAACCGTTCACCCAACACTAATTGACAAATGGTTTGTCCAACTAGACTATGAGGGGTCCATTTATAAAGCAGTTAATCTGACAGTCACCAAACATTCACTGCAAGTGAATCTTCTTGTTGTATGTGTTTTAAAATGACAGTGATTAATTCATGTAAATTAAAGTGTCATTAAAACCCAGACTATGAAAAACTCCCATTACATGCTATATGCGTGCATACTCATAAAGCCGCTAAAGCATTTGTAGAGTGGAATACACGCGGTTGATTATGCCTTCAGCTCTACCTCCCATCCTCTCTGTGTACCCACTGCAGGCTAAAATTGTGTAGTATAGCTGGTGTCCGCTATGGAGCATGCTCAACTTCAGTTATCTTCTAGACTCTTAATTTTCCTCCTTTTCTTATCTGTGCAGCCCACATGACTATAGAGTCACACATGTGCTTGTATACAGAGTGGTTAATGACACTCCCCTCCCTCCCTCCACCTCCATGTCCTCCTATTGCTAAATTATATTGGAGCGAATATAGTATGGTATAGTATGATTGAATACCTTTACTAAATAACTCACAAAAATGCTTAGTTTTAATATAAATCAGTATTAAACATATCTAATGTAATTGCTAATACCTGTAAAGTAGAAAAAGGGCTTTGGCTGCTGATGCCTATTAATGCACAAAGAATACACATTTGATGTTCAATAAAGATTTATTTGGAGCTGTAAAACAGTTATTTGATATTTATAATCTAATTTGAATTCTGACTCCATGGGGAAGCCATGGGGAAGCCCCTGTGGTGTCAGAGAGGGGCAGGGTCACCCGTTTACGTCACCGGGTGGCCCTACCCTCAGCTATATAAGAACTGTCACCAATGGGAAGCTTCACTCGATGGGAGCCTCCCATCGAGGTGGACATGTTGCTTTTTTTTTCTTTTTTCGGCTCATCAGCGGCGTGATAGAAGAAGATGAATAGACATCACTGGACATTTTTTTTTTTTATCTTTTAATAAAGGACTTGTCCCAAGCTGTCTTTTCTACCATTTTTGACACTTTTGCCACCAATGTGACGGAACCTATCCCCCACACTCCGATTGAGTGCTTCCGTCAGTATACCGCTTCCTAGTCCTGGATCTAGCTATAGGGACCCCCAAGAGCCAGACAACACCAGTCTTGGTGTACATCATGAATACCTTTTATTTGAGATCTCACACAAATATATACAGCAGGATGACTAAAACCTAACCTAATTAGCATGAGCTAATTATCTATTCATTGACCCAGACTAGTTGACTGAGAGATAAGACTTTTCAGGGTAAGACTTCACGTCTCATAGCTCACTGACTGACTATTTAATACACATTACCATAAACATCAACACAGGGTTAGTTATCACAAACAACAATGTGTGGAATACTTTTACAAGCCAGACTAGGCTCATTTACACAACAGACAGGTGGCTGGAGTTGATGATATTAGCAGATATCTAACAGTTTGTGTCCCAACAGTATGATTCAGTCACTATTGCTAATATGGCATATACATATCCAGAGTCTGTGTGTCTTGGGGGGGACAAGGACCTGAATCCAAGTAACACCACCTCAGGGGTCCCCAGGCATACAGCTCACAAAGAGTACCATTCCCCCAAATGCCAGGGCCCATAATCGGTGGGCAAGAGGCTGGCATTCAGTCCTCTCCAAAAGTCTCTGTCCCGGGTGAGTCTGTCACATATTTGGTCTCGGACTTCCCAGAAATCTATACTATTCTAGACAGACCCCTACAGAAAAACCCAGTTTAAGCCCTCAAAATGTCCCCAAAATGTCTGACTGTACTAAATCAGCATTCAATTCAATCACCCGTAATTTTACGTCTGCAAAACAGATCATAGCTAGATCCTGGAGAAAGCCAAATACTCCCTATGAGGGGCTTAACTCTCACAGTAAGTTATGCATGACATATAAGAAAATGGGGTTACATTACATGATAGCTCCTCAAATTTCACAAAATCTTGAAGCCTTGGATTATACACCACTTTCCAGTAGACTTTGACTGTATCCTTCCCACTATTTAAGCTTGCTTAATGAGGCCCAAAACATCAAGAACTCATTCCAACGAGCACTGGTTACCCCTTCCCCTTTTACCACTTAACTCCACCCCCCAACTTCCTTGATCCAAAACCATTGTAGTTCATCTTTAATTGAATGTTAATAATTTTATTACAATAGATACTTTTACAAAAAAAAATAACATTTTGATTATGTGTATATATGTGTATATATTTCATTAAGCAAAATCCAATTTATTAAATGCTGGACAGTAGGTGGAACATTTAATATTCATAATTTCAACACCTTTATTACTTGTTAATTTTTTTTTTTTTTTTTTTACTGATTAGCTGGCATGTAATGTTTGAAGTAGAGAAGACATATTAATATAAACATTCTTAATATTTTATTTACCTTCCAACAGTGAGCATTGGGAAATGAGCATTCCAGAGCTGTAACTAACAAAATTATATAAAAAAAAAAAGCTTCATAGTAAGAATACATTAGTAATTTAAAGGTAATCCATCCCCATTAAAAATAGCTTTGACATACAGAAATGTACTAATTAAAATGTATCTAAAGTCAAAAATTCTTCTTAGTTAAAATGTGAAAGTGTATGGAGTATGAATTTTCTCCCAGGACATTCATGGGTTTCCTTTAGGCACTTAAATTTCCACCCATGCTCCAAAAACATGCTGATAGGTTAATTGGGTTCTAAATTAGCCCTAGTATATGTGTGCATATATATATATATATATATATATATATATATCAATATATATATATCAATATATATATATATATATATATATATATATATATATATATAGAGAGAGAGAGAGAGAGAGAGAGAGAGAGAGAGAGAGAGAGAGAGAGATAGAGAGAGAGAGAGAGAGAGAGAGAGAGTGTATAGCGCTTACTCCCGTAGGAGATACTGGAATTTTGCCAACCCCCACATCTCAGTGTTCTACAGCATTATGTTACCAAGAAGAAGAGTCTGCCATATATACAACTATAATGGGGTGGCCTGATAAAAGAATTGTAGGATCTGGTTATCTTTTTTTGGCCTAAATGGACAGTATTATATTGCTTTGTATTGTTTTTTATTGTCTTTTTTCACTGTGTACTGTACATTTGAACGTGAAAGAATTGATAAATAAAGTCTGAATAAAAAAAATTAAAAATAAAATAAAGAAGAGTCCTGCTGCATTCTCAATTTTTATTGTTTTATTCAGTCAAGATATTATTCTTAGAATTTCCAAATCAATAGATTTAGTTTCTAGATTACTATGCTGGTACTGAACTTGAAAGTCTAGTTCATCTTGCACTTCAGAAGACTCAACGTAATAGGAATTTTTAAAAGAACTGATATTTACATAAATTTGGATCAGGGACAACCCCATCTATTCTCAGAGTGCTTGATGTTTTAGTGGTTAGAATGTATGAAAATGTTGGGGTACATTCACCAATCTTGACTGAAGACATAAGGCCTTTTAACTTCCTACTCCACCCTGCCGCTGCTCTTTTATTGTCTTACTGTTAAATTCATGATCATAACACCTTAAAAATATTTTGTCAAAACTGTACATTATTTTTTTTTTTGAAAAGCGTTTATTTTTTGCAGTTACAAACTCACAAAACAGAGGCCACCCAAACCAGGGCGGTGGCAAAAAAGTTGGCTGCACAGAGCCCAAAAGATGGAACAACACAGCCTCAAGCAGGAATAAGTAGAGGCAATTTGTACCATATACAAGTATAGATCAATGTAGCCAACAACAGGAAAATAAACAAAAAACATAGAAACCATACCTGCAACCATTCAAAAAACACACACGGTGCTGTCCAGAACCAGAAAAAAAGATACTCATCCAACCCTTTTAAAGGATTGTGAAGACGCCAAATCCGCCACCTGAGATACGAAATTATCCAGGCAGGGTTGCCATATTTTAGTAATTTTTTTTCGGACAGGCATGCCCATTGTAGATAAGTTTATATAAAGGCATTATTTAAAGGCATTGCCTGATTAATTAGGCAATCAATATACGGCAATGCAGGGAGAGTGGGGTACTTCCAGTGCAAAAAAATCACTTTTTTACCATAGAAAAATTTTAAACAGAACATAATTATCAATGACACCAAGTAGGCCAACCTCTGGAGTCATAGGAGCTTGCAAACCAAGGTAATTTACCAATATATAAAACAGCGTAGCCCAAAATGAGGATAATCGAGGACATGACCAAAATGTGTAAAACACTAGCAGATATTTCTCTGCATCTAGGACAGCAAGTTTAATCCGTCAACCCCATACGATTCAGTTATGATAAAACCTTTTTATTAAGTAAATCAAATCATTTACAAATTCTAATTCCAATCTTTCAATGAAAAGAAACTGCTTCTGTAATATTTTTTCCTGACATAGCTTAAACTGCATAATCCAGTCTTAGCATGAAATGGCACTCTAATTGCATTACACTGTTTGCTGACATAATTGAAATGACTTAACTTTTTTATGTCTACAGACAATGCTCTCCAAGAATTTTATTTAAAATTTAGCAGCACTTTCCTTGCATACACAATAGGCTGTATATCAATGCTTGAAAATGTAATTTACCCAGCATTTGACATCTGGTCTCCCATGGAATAATTATATTAGGCTCCAAATGTATCACTAGACAAAGCAGGTCTGTGCAAGGAGTGCTAGGGTTTGAGGGATTCCTATTCCAAATACAGTAATTCCCCTCTTATCACCTATAGGACTTGTAGTGTGTTCGTGGCAGGCAGGCAGAGCTCCTATATTTTGTTCCCAGAAGCACCTATAGGACTTGTAGTGTGTTCGTGGCAGGCAGGCAGAGCTCCTATATTTTGTTCCCAGAAGCACCTATAGGACTTGTAGTGTGTTCGTGGCAGGCAGGCAGGCAGGCAGAACTCCTATATTTTGTTCCCAGAAGCACCTATAGGACTTGAAGTGTGTTAGTCCCATCACACAGACCTATATTTTCTTCCCAGAAGCACCTATAGGACTTGAAGTGTGTTAGTCCCATCACACAGAGATCATATATTTTGTTCCCAGAAGCACCTATAGGACTTGAAGTGTGTTAGTCCCATCACACAGACCTATATTTTCTTCCCAGAAGCACCCATAGGACTTGAAGTGTGTTAGTCCCATCACACAGAGATCATATATTTTGTTCCCAGAAGCACCTATAGGACTTGAAGTGTGTTAGTCCCATCACACAGACCTACATTTTCTTCCCAGAAGCACCTATAGGACTTGAAGTGTGTTAGTCCCATCACACAGACCTACATTTTCTTCCCAGAAGCACCTATAGGACTTGAAGTGTGTTAGTCCCATCACACAGACCTATATTTTCTTCCCAGAAGCACCCATAGGACTTGAAGTGTGTTAGTCCCATCACACTGAGATCATATATTTTGTTCCCAGAAGCACCTATAGGACTTGAAGTGTGTTAGTCCCATCACACAGACCTACATTTTCTTCCCAGAAGCACCTATAGGACTTGAAGTGTGTTAGTCCCATCACACAGAGATCATATATTTTGTTCCCAGAGGCACCTATAGGACTTGAAGTGTGTTAGTCCCATCACACAGACCTACATTTTCTTCCCAGAAGCACCTATAGGACTTGAAGTGTGTTAGTCCCATCACACAGAGATCCTCTATTTTCTTTGCAGAAGCACCCATAGGACTTCTAGTGTGTTAGTGGCATCACACAGAGCTCCTATATTGTCTTCTCAGCAGCACCCACAGGACTTCTAGTGTGTTAGTGGCATCACACAGAGCTCCTATATTTTCTTCTCAGCAGCACCCACAGGACTACCGACTACAATGGCTGGAAGACCGCCAAGGGGAGGCAGAGCGTGCAGAGCCAAGAACACAGGGCAGGCAGGCTCTGTTTCTAGTGGACGTGGCCGTGGCCGTGGTCGTGCATCGTCATCAGCACGTGGCCATGGGACACGCGCGTCTTTGTTTTCGGCAGCTGGACATGTGGAGCCGCATCATGCTGAAGGCTTGGTAGAATGGATGACCAAGCCCTCCTCATCCTCCTCATCCTCTCTCACCCAGGCTCAGGGTACTGGCAGAGCAGCTGCTAACGCGTACTCAATGGCATCATCAGCCACCCCTTCCCTAGACCCACCATGTCCTCCTGAGGAGTCCCCCGAACTCTTTGAGCACAGTGTTGGGTACATGCTCCAGGAGGATGCCCAACGATTCGAAGGCTTGGATGATGATACCCAGCTTGAGGAATCTGGCAGTACTGTTCCACCAGCTGCAGCTTACTGCCAGGTTTGCTCTAGTGGTGAAGAGGGAGGGGATGATGAGGTCACTGACTCCACGTGGGTGCCTGAAGGGAGAGAGGATGAGGAGGAGGAGGACGAGGAGGAGGAGGATGTGGCGTCACATGTCCAACGAGGCAGGATGCCCCCTGGAGGCCAGGTAGAGGCCAGCACAGCAACTGTACAACACCGCAGAGCTCCGCCTGTGCAGGGCGCTGCCTCTGCACGTTATCAGAAAAGTTCTTTGGTGTGGGCCTTTTTTGAGACGAGTGCATCAGATCGCACCACTGCTATTTGCAATATTTGTCTCAAGCGAATCTCGCGTGGCCAAAACATCAGCCGCTTGGGCACCACAAGCATGACCAGACATATGTCGACCTGCCATGCAGCTCGTTGGCAGGCACACATAAAAGACCCACACCAAAGAACTAAGCGGACCTCTCCTTGCTCCTCATCAGCTGGGATCTCCATCCCCACTACACCTTCAGTCCTCTCTGAAAGCTGCTCTGAGAGGACTGAAGGTGTAGAATTAGGTGTGTCACAACCAAGTACTTGCAGTACACCGACGTCCGATTGCAGCAGGCAAATTTCCCTGCCCCAGCTGCTGGACCGTAGAAAGAAGTACACTCCCAGCCATCCACATGCCCAGCGGTTGAATGCTAGCTTGGCTAAATTGCTAGCACTTCAACTGCTGCCTTTTCAGTTGGTAGACTCGGCCCCCTTCCGTGAGTTTGTTCAATGTGCGGTTCCTCAGTGGCAGGTTCCCAAACGCCACTTTTTCTCACGGAAGGCGATTCCGTCTCTCTACCGGCATGTGGAAGGCAATGTCCATGCCTCGCTGGACAGGGCGGTCAGCGGTAAGGTGCATATTACCGCTGACTCATGGTCCAGCAGGCATGGACAGGGACGGTACCTTTCTTTCACGGCCCATTGGGTCACTCTATTGGCAGCTGGGAGGGATGCAGGACAAGGTGCAGTAGTGTTGGAGGTTGTTCCGCCACCACGCCTCCAAAACGCTACTACTGCTACTGGTTGTGGCACACCTCTCTCCTCCACCCCCTCCTCTTCTTCTTCCTCCAGTGCTCTGTCCTTGGAACCAGCGGTGCTCCGTAGGCGTACAAGGGGCTACGCAAGTACGCAGGCAAAAAGATGCCATGCCGTGCTTGCGCTGGTGTGTTTGGGGGACAGGAGCCACACTGGGCCAGAGGTTCTGGCAGCTCTGCAGGGGCAGGCCGAGAGGTGGTTGACGCCACGTCAGCTTAAGCCAGGAATGGTCGTTTCTGACAATGGCACCAACCTCCTCTCCGCCCTGCGACAGGGGCAGCTCACCCATGTGCCCTGCATAGCTCACGTCCTCAACCTGGTGGTGCAGCGGTTCTTGGGCAGGTTCCCAGGCTTACAGGATGTCCTGAGGCAGGCCAGGAAAGTCTGTGTGCATTTCCGCCGATCTTATAATGCCAGTGCTCGGCTGACTGAGCTGCAAAAGGAGCTGAATCTGCCCAAGAACCGCCTAATATGTGACATGCCCACCAGGTGGAACTCAACGTTGGCCATGCTGCAGCGACTGCACACGCAGCAGAGGGCCATCAATGAGTACCTTTGCGACTACGGCACCAGGACAGGGTCAGGGAGCTTGTTTTTTTTTTCCCCACGTCAGTGGAGCATGATCAGGGATGCATGC
Source organism: Lithobates sylvaticus (assembly GCA_028564925.1). Taxonomy (NCBI): domain Eukaryota; kingdom Metazoa; phylum Chordata; class Amphibia; order Anura; family Ranidae; genus Lithobates; species Lithobates sylvaticus. The sequence goes on from CM053031.1 coordinate 122,638,143, forward strand.
ACTGTCCTCTCACCATTTGAGGAGGCCACGAGGATGGTGAGCAGTGACAGTGCATGCATCAGTGACACTGTCCCTCTTGTCCACCTGTTGGAGCATACACTGCGTGGGATAATGGACAGGGCACTTGAGGCAGAACAGAGGCAGGAAGAGGAGGACTTCCTTGCCTCTCAAGGCCCCCTTTATCCGGACAGTGTTCCTTCTGTCCCACCCATCACACAGGAAGAGGATGAGGAGGATTGTGTGAGCATGGAGGTGGAGCCTGGCACTCAGCATCAGCAGCAGCAGTCTTTTAGGGATGATGTACAGTCCCAACAAACCAGTGGACTTGTACGTGGCTGGGAGGAGGTGGCTGGCGATCATGTCATCCTCAGTGACCCAGAAGACTCCGGACCGAATGCCTCAGCTAACCTACGCTGCATGGCCTCCCTGATCCTGCAAAGCCTGCGGAAGGATCCTCGTGTTCTTCGGATCAAGGAGAGGGACCATTACTGGCTGGCCACTCTCCTTGATCCGCGGTACAAGGGTAAGGTTGCGGACCTTATCTTGCCGTCGCAGAGGGAGCAGAGGATGAGACATCTCAGGGAGGCCTTGCAGAAAGGTCTGTGCAACGCGTTCCCAGAAACTGGGAGGTTACAAACTCCTGGTCCTGGGCGACGAGTTGCTGAGGCTTCGGTCAGTAGCAGAAGGAGCGGTGGGGAAGGTGGACGTCTGACCGATGCGTTCAGACAATTTTTTAGTCCGCAGCCCCAAGGTATGATCGGTTCCAGCAACCATCGCCAGCGTCTGATATACATGGTGCAGGAATACCTTGGGGCAAGGTCAGACTTGGACACCTTTCCCACCGAAAATCCTCTGGCTTACTGGGTCCTGAGGATGGATCACTGGCCAGAGCTTGCACAGTATGCAATTGAGCTACTGGCCTGTCCTGCCTCCAGCGTTCTTTCCGAACGCACATTCAGTGCTGCTGGAGGATTTGTCACCGATCATAGGGTGCGCCTGTCCACCGCCTCGGTTGATCGACTGACCTTCATCAAAATGAATCAGTCTTGGATCACCACCAGCTACCAGGCACCTGAGGCGGATATAACCGAATAATTTTTAATGTCACATCCCTTCAAGACTGCCTATGCTGATGCTGAGTGACTGTCCTGTTATGTTCACTGACTATCCTCTTCCTCCTCCTCAATGATCCATGCCACCACACCAGTGCCTAAGGCACAATTTTTCAGCCCCTGTTTAACAGGGGCGTGTACATACAATTTTTATAAAAAAATGCTTCGCAACACGTGTGACTGCTGTGCTCCAAGTACAGTATCTGTGAGGGGTTGCAGTGTTGTGGCACCAGCACCAGTGCCTAAGGCACAATTTTTCAGCCCCTGTTTAACAGGGGCGTGTACATACAATTTTTATAAAAAAATGCTTCGCAACACGTGTGACTGCTGTGCTCCAAGTACAGTATCTGTGAGGGGTTGCAGTGTTGTGGCACCAGCACCAGTGCCTAAGGCACAATTTTTCAGCCCCTGTTTAACAGGGGCGGGTAATTACAAATCTTGATCTAATAGTTCACAGCAGGGCCCATTCCTGCGCCCACCAAGAGTAACTATGAGGGCCTACAGTCTTGTGGCAACACCGTCCACCACCACCGCCAAAGGCCCAAATTTTCTGCCCTGTTCATCAGGTGCTTGCAATTACAAATCTTGATCTAATAACTCACAGCAGGGCCCATTCCTGCGCCCACCAAGAGTAACTGTGAGAGCTTACAGTCTTGTGGCAACACCGTCCACCACCACCACCACCACCCCCAATTTTTCTGCCCTGTTCAACAGGTGCATGCAATTACAAATCTTGATCTATTAACTCACAGCAGGGCCCATTCCTGTGCCCACCAGTCTTGTGGCTACACCAACATCTAATAGGGCAAATTTCTGCAGAGTATATACGCCAGGCCCCTACTTTCAAACATCCAACTTACAAACGACTCCTACTTGCAAATGGAAAGAGAAAACAGGAAGTGAGAGGAAATCTACCCCTAGGAAGGGAAATTCTATCCTGTTAGATTTAATTTGGGAAAAAGGTATCTCCTCTCTACTGATACTTTATCACCAATCCTTGTTTCAATTAAAACCCCACTTTTTCCAAAAACATTTGTCATTGGGACGGAAAGTGAGGTGACATGTTCTGAACAGATGTGCAAAGACAGCAAATGTTACAGGGGTGATAACCCCTCCCTATGTTCTCCAAAAAGCTTAAAAATAGATTTTTTGGGGATGGAGCTACACTTCATAATGTACCTGTTCAGATTCTACTTAAGAACAAACCTAAAGCCGCAAGTGGTTTTAAATGGCTTCTTTTTTTTTCCTTTACAAATGTCATTTTGTGCAAGGACAGTTCTAAACACGGGAAACACATGCCACTTCACAGGCATACTTTAGACACCCCCCAGGGACCATATTTAAAGGAAAATTTCACTTTTTTTTTTTCACTTTATGCATCATTAAAATGACTGCTCCCGAAAAAACGTTAGTTTTTAAAAGTTCTTTTTGCATTGATATATGTCCCCTGGGGCAGGACCCGGGTCCCCAAACCTGTTTTATGACATTAACATGCATATTGGCCGTTGTAATTAGCAATTTTGATTTCGAACGTTTGCGTCCATTATAACGTATAGGGTTCGAAAATTCGCGCGAACTTTCGGTCCGTTCGAAGGTTCTGGTGCGAACCGAACCCGGGGGTGTTCGGCTCATCCCTACTGTACAGTTTGGTGGCCATGGCGCGCGTGACTTTGCGTAGCCGCACATGCGCCATAGCCTTTTAAGGCGCAGAAAGATTTGCGTCATACGCAAATACAGCGCACGCATGCACAGAACGTTCCGGCGCACAGCCAGCTTATTTAAGCTGTGTATGCCAAGCATGCAGTGCTTCCAGAAGGCAGCTGTGGGACACAGAGCAGGCTCAAAACCAGGCATTTGCAGTGGTTCATTTCTCCTTACCCGGGTCACGTGAGTCACCAGGTGTTGCTTGGCAGGCTAAAGGTGCTTAGCAAGATTGTTGCATAGGGGCTTGGTGAGCCCTATTAAAGGGTCTCCCTTCTGAGGTGTTAATACTACACCCAGGTACTCTTTTTGTGGCTAGTAAATGTCTTAAAAGAGGAGCGGGACTAACACTACAGGGAAGGGCACACCTATGTCAGTAGTTCCTGATGAACCTAGACGTATCCCTAGTGTTGTATCCCCTGAAAGACCAGAGGCTTCCAGGCAATCTGAGGCGCTGCACCTATCTGGTATTGTGCCTACAGTCAACGCTGCTGCTTTACCCAAGGAGGAACTGTCCTCGACCATAGCCAGGTTAGAGCACAGGATTTCTGGCATTAATGCCTCCATCCAGCAGGGCTGCAAGAAGCATGACAGATCCCCCTCCCCGGAGCCTCCTAGTTTGGAGCAGAAATGGGTTGAGGATGGGGAAGTGCTAAAAGCTTAGGATTCTGTGGAGGGCCTGGCTTTTGATCCAGACTCTTACCGAGATGGTTCGTTTTGCCTTTAATTTGCCTCTTACAGAGGTTACCGAGCCCCCCCCCCCCCCCTTGTCTTTGGGGCCCCTGAGGCCTCTTCAGGCCACACAGGCTTTTCCCTTACACCCTCTGTTTGAACAGGTGGTGTATGCTGAGTGGGAACATCCTGACAGTATTTTTGTTCCTTTTAAGAGGTTTTGCCTTTTATATTCCATGGATGAAAAGTTAATTAGGAAGTTGAGCATGCCAGCCGTAGATGCAGAAGTCTCTTCCTTAAACAAGAACTCGACACTACAAGAACCTTAAACAAGAACTCTTCCTTAAATCCCAACCACGACACTACCTGCCTGGAGTTTGCATGTTCTCCCTGTGCCTGCGTGGGTTTCCTCCGGGTACTCCGGTTTCCTCCCACAATCCAAAGACATGCAGGTAGGTTAATTGGCTACTGTCCAAAAAAAAATAATAAAAAAATTTAAAAAAAATTGGCCCTAGTATATGAATGGGGACCTTGGATTGTGGGCTCCTTGAGGGTAGGGACCAATGTGAGTGTGCAATGTACAGGGATAGGGACAATTGTAGACACTCAGGTTGAACTGGATGGACTGATGTCTTTATTCAACCTTACTAACTATGAAACTATGAGACTTGTCCAGTAGATAATGCACAGGGCTTAAAAGACCCTGTTGACAAGAAATTGGGGTCATTATTAAAAGCTTTCTTTTCTTTGGCCAGTTCATCTATTCAGCCAGCTGTTGCAGCAATTGGTATTTGCCAGTCTGTAAAGGATCAGGTCAGGCAGCCTGACAGGCCTAACCGGGAGGATGATCTGCCTGAAAATAAGACAGATATTCGAGTGCTGTGTTTTGCTGTTGACGCCTTAAAGGAGTCAATACAGCAGGTTTCTCGTTTGGCTCTCTTGTCTGTACATATGTGCAGAATTTTGTGGCTTAAGAACTAATCAGTCGAGCTTCCTTGTAAAAAGTTATTGGCAGGTTTCCCCTTTCATGGGGAACGTTTGATTTGGTGATCATTTGGATAAATATATCCAAAAGATTTGTGGAGGGAAGAGTTCTCTACTTCCTGTGAAGAAAAGCACCAGGCGTCCCTCGTTTAAATCTTTAGGGACTACTTCCTCAAATGTCTCAGCGCCAAGCCCGCCAAGTTCCACCGCCAACAGGGCGCTAGAGCCTGGGGCAAGCTGCAAGGCCAGGGCCAGAAAAAGCCCTGGGTCCAAAACTCTTCTAAACCACAGAAGATAGACGCCCCCACTCTATTGGGTGGGGGGAATGCTGCTGCACTTTGCAGTTTTTTGGAGAACAATAGTTCAGGACGAGTGGGTCACCTCAAATATATCCTGCAGTTACAAGCTGGAGTTGCGGGGGGTTCCCCCTCAGAGGTTTCTAAGATCCAGCGTTCGCTCAGATCCTCCAAAAAGACTTATTGCTTCAGGCACTACATCATTAAGTGCATCAAGGAGTTATTGTAGAGGTTCCTGTATCCAAAAGGGGTGGGGGGTTTTACTTGAACCTGTTTACGGTTCAAAAACCAAACTGGGACACGAGGCCCATTTTGGACCTAAGATCCCCGAACCAGTATCTACTGATCCAGTCCTTTTGGGTGGAGTCTGTCCGCTCAGTAGTAGCTTCACTCCAGATGGGATACTTTCTAGCCTCCGTCGATATAAAAGATGCGTATTTACACCTATCTTTCCACCTCATCAGAGGTTCCTGCGATTTACAGTAGAGCAACATCATTTTAAGTTTGTGGCTCTACCCTTTGGGCTTGCTACAGCTCCATGGGTGTTCACAAAGGTCCTAGCACCAGTACTGGGTCTTTTAAGGGCCCAAGGGATCTTGGTGCTCGGGTATCTGGACGACCTGCTCAGAGATCACTCACTACAGGCTCTAGAACAGAGCATAACATGCACAGTGCGGTTATTTGGAAACCATAGGCTGGATCATAAATACCAAAGGGTCAACCTTGAGACCAGCTCAAAGTCTAAAGTATTTAGGTCTGATCCTAGATACAGTCCAAGCAAGGGTATTTTTGCCTCCCGTAAGGATCTGTGCCCTGAAGGATCAGGTGCGTCAGATAAGGGGCACCAGACAACCCTCCATTCGGCTCTGTACGAGTTCTTCTAGGGAGGATGGTGTCCTCCTTCAAGGCAGTGCCCTATGCCCAGTTCCGTTCCTGGCCTTTAGCCAACAAGACATCTTGTTCGCTTGGAACAGAAGAGGACAAGCCTTGGATTATCCAATGTTATCTCCTCGGGCACATTTAAGCCTAAACTGGTGGTTGCAGGATCAGGAAATCAGGAAATCAGAAAATCCTTCCTCCCGGTAACTTGGCGAGTACTGACTACAGATGCCAGTCTCTCAGGCTGGGGAGCGACCCTAGAGGGGCTCAGGGGGAAATGGTTAAGGACAGAACAGATCCTGACCATCAACATCCTGGAATTACAGGCAGTGCGTCTGGCCCTATGGTCCTGGACGGTGGAGCTTCAGGACTGTCCTATCGGGGTTCAGTCTGACAATGCCACTGAAGTGGCCTATATAAACCACCAAGGCGGTACCAGGAGTTGTTCAGCTCTGAAGGAGGTGAACCACATACTAGCCTGGGCAGAGGGACAGGTGCAGATTCTATTGGCAGTTAATATCCCAGGAGTAGAGAACTGGAAGGCAGATTATAGCAGCCGGCAGCAGATCCGCCCAGGGGGGAATGGTCCCTACACCCTGGGATGTTCCAGGAAATTTGCCAGTGTTGGGGATGGCGCGAGGTTGAGCTATTGCCATCCAGGTTCAACAACAAGCTACAGCAGTTTGTCCCAAACAAAAGATCCTCTGGCAATCGGAGCAGATGCTCTGTTAGTTCCATGGAGCCAGTACTCCCTGGTTTATGCTTTCCCTCCGATCCCTCTTTTTTAACGTTTGTTGTGCAGGATTTGAAGAGGGGGTTCCAGTCATTCTGGTGGCACCAGCCTGGCCCAGAAGGCCCTGGTTCCTGTTGATTGTAAGACTGACAATAGAGGGGCTAGGGCCGATTCCACCTTGCCCCGATCTACTCTCTCACGGTCCTATATTCCACCCCAATTTATAGTTTCTAAATTTGGCGGCATGGCTATTGAAGCCAGGGTGTTAAAGGATCGTGGTGTCTACCCTAGTGAATGCTAGAAAAGCTGTCACTAGGAAGATCTATCATAAGGTCTGGAAGACTTGTATTGCTTGATGTGAAGCCAAAAAATGGCATCCTCGGAAATACGTGATTGGGAGAATTATCTCTTTTCTACAGTAAGCTGTGGAAATCAAATTGTCTTTGAGTACAATCAGAGGTCATATTTCGGCCCTATCAGTATTCTTCCAAAGGCCTTTACCCTCCAATTCGCTGGTCGGAGCGTTTTATGCAGGGGGCAACTCGTTTGCTTACCCCCGTTAGGTCACCTATGTGTCCTTGGGACTTGAACTTGGTGCTGTTTGTGTTACAGAAACAACCATTTGAGCCTATCAAGGAAATTCCATTAGACTTGCTGTCATGCAAGCTAGCCTTCCTGATGGCCATCACCTCGGCTAGAAGGATGTCGGAGTTGGCCCTTTCGTGCAGGGAACCATACTTGATCGTTTGCCACGACAGGGTTTTGTTACGACCTGTTCCATCCTTTTTGCCAAAAGTGGTGTCAGCTTTTCATTTTAATCAGGACATTATTTTGCCTATTATAATGCACACGATCGGAATTCTCGTTGGAAAAAGCTCTGATGGTTTTCCCGTCGGAAATTCCGACGGAATTCCGCTCAAACTGTCTTGCCTACACACGGTCACACCAAATTCCGATGGTCAATAACACTGCGACATACAACACGTTTGGCACTATAAAATGGAAGTTTAATGCTTCTGAGCATGCGTCGGAATTTTGCGTGTCGGAATTGCATACATACGATCGGAATTTCCGATAAAGTTTTTCCGTCTGAAAAATTAAGAACAGGCTCTCAATCTAAAGTCCTTCAGAAATGCTGACAGAAAAAGACCAATGGGCATACACATGGTCAGAAAATCCGATGACAAGCTCCCATCGGACTGCTTCCATCGGAAATTCCGGCCGTGTGTACGCGGCATTAGCCTCGTTTGGTGGAAAAGATGACTGCATTCCTTGGACGTTGTCCGTGCACTCAAGGTTTGTCTAAATCTGCGGAGATCCGAGGACTCCTTTTTTGTTTTACCAAAAGGACCCAAGAAGGGGCGGGCAGCTTCCAAAGCTTCCATTGCCAATTGGGTTCCGTCAATTGGTCATCCAGGCCTATGGTCTGAAACGTAAAGCTCCTCCCTTTAGCGTGAGAGCTCATTCTACCAGGGTTGTAGGAACCTCCTGGTCTTTTCGCTATCGGGTATCTGTGGCTCAGATTTGTAAGGCTGCTACCTGGTCTTCAGTGTATACATTCACAAAATGTTATCAAGTGGATGTTCGAGCAGACGAGGATTCGTCTTTCAGCCGCAGTGTACTGTCGGCTGCCGTATAAGGTCTGATGGCTATTGTTTGGCAGGGTGTCTCCCTCCCCTCCAGGCTATTGCTCTGGGATGTCCCAGTAGGTAATGAATATTAGCCTAACTCTGTGTCCCATGATATATGAAAAAGAAAATAGGATTGTTTCATCATAGTCACCTGTAAAAACCTTTCCTTTGAGTACATTGTGGGACACAGATCTCTCCCCCCTTTTTTTTTTTTTTTGGATTCAGTGCTTGCTACAAAACTGAAGTACTTCCTGTATGGTAGGAAATATATAGGGGATCACTTTCTGTCTAAAGACCTTTGTTCCACCAGTGTCCATTCAAATACAGATGAAGTATAACCCAGTAGGTAATGAATAGTAGCCTAACTCTGTGTCCCATGATGTACTCAAAAATAAGGATTTTACAGGTAAATATGACAAAAAAAAATCTAATTTTTTTTCTGTCATGGTCAGTCATCGTTTCAATATAAATGCAAAAGTTTCATGATTTCTGCCAGGGTATGCAGACTGTTGAGCACAAGTGTGTGTGTGTGTGTGTGTGTGTGTGTAGATATAGATTATATATAATCTATCTATGAGTATGTGTGTGTTTGTATATACAGTGCTCATCATAAGTGAGTACACCTTTTTTGAAAAGTAAGATTTTTAATCAATATCTCAATGAACACATGAACAATTTCCAAAATTTTGACAACTGAGTGTTCTAGAACATTTGTTTAGCTCAGTGTTTTTCAACCTTTTTTTTTCAACCAAGGCATTCTTTAAAATCTGGCAGAATCTAGAGGCACACCAACCAAAAATGTTGAAAAAAATGTAATTGTTACTTGCATCAATGGGATACTTAAGACTGGGACAATCCACACAACCGCTATAGTCTTCTTTTTTTTAATCACTTTTATTCCTATTACAAGGGATGCTTACATTCCTTGTAACAAAAAAGGATGACATGTCCTCTTTATGGAGAGATCTGGGGTCAAAAAGCCTGGACCGGCACTCAGGTCATAACATTGCTCCAGTCCTCCAAGGCTATATAGGCGATCAAAGAGGATCTACTCTTTCATCACCTCTGGGACTATACTGGGGGGAGAGGTGTGTCAGGAGCTACTCCAAAAGATGCCCCATGACAGAAGAATTAAATGGACTATCTCTGTAAAATATAATTTTTAAATTCAACTATTTAATCCCTATTAGACAGTTGAATATAAAAATTATATTTTATTGTACAAAAACAACTAATACCATATTTATCGGCGTATAACACGCACCCCAAGTTTAGGAGGGCATTTTAAGGAAAAAAAGTTTTAGGAGGGAAGCTTAGGGAAAAAAACTTACATTTAAGAGCCATTTGCAGCCTTGCCCAGCGTCCTTTGCATCTTGTCCGTGTCATTTGCCGCCTAGAAAGACCGCGTCGCCGGAAAAGACCGAGCGCCGCCGAAAAAGCCTGAGCCGTCTGTTCGGCTCCGCTCGCAGTCCCGCCTCCCTGCTGTTTCGGAAGCGAGAGCAGGGAGGCGGGACTGCGAGCGAAGCCGAACAGTCAGATCGTTTTTTTTCCGGCGGCGCTCGTTTTTTTTGACGGCGGACGCTATTTTTCGGCGCCGTTTGCTTTTTTTTTGTGTCACTTTTTTGGGGGATCGGCGTATAACACGCACCCACGACTTTCCCCCGATTTTAAGGGGGGAAAAAGTGCGTGTTATACGTCGATAAATACTGTACAGTGCCTTGCGAAAGTATTCGGCCCCCTTGAACTTTTCAACCTTTTGACACATTTCAGGCTTCAAACATAAAGATATAAAATTTTAATTTTTTGTGAAGAATCACCAACAAGTGGGACACAATTGTGAAGTGGAACTAAATCTATTGGATATTTTAAACTTTTTTAGCAAATAAAAAACTGAAAAGTGGTGCGTGCAAAATTATTCGGCCCCTTTACTTTCAGTGCAGCAAACTCACTCCAGAAGTTCAGTGAGGATCTCTGAATGATCCAATGTTGTCCTAAATGACTGATGGTGATAAATAGAATCCACCTGTGTGTAATCAAGTCTCTGTATAAATGCACCTGCTCTGTGATAGTCTCAGGGTTCTGTTGAAAGCGCAGAGAGCATCATGAAGACCAAGGAACACACCAGGCAGGTCCGTAATACTGTTGTGGAGAAGTTTAAAGCCGGATTTGGATACAAAAAGATTTCCCAAGCTTTAGACATCCCAAGGAGCACTGTGCAAGCGATCATTTTGAAATGGAAGGAGTATCAGACCACTGCAAATCTACCAAGACCTGGCTGTCCCTCTAAACTTTCAGCTCAGACAAGGAGAAGACTGATCAGAGATGCAGCCAAGAGGCCCATGATCACTCTGGATGAACTGCAGAGAACTACAGCTGAGGTGGGAGAGTCTGTCCATAGGACAACAATCAGTCGTACACTGCACAAATCTGACCTTTATGGAAGTGTGGCAAGAAGAAAGCCATTTCTCAAAGATATCCATAAAAAGTCTTGTCTAAAGTTTGCCACAAGCCACCTGGGAGACACACCAAACATGTGGAAGAAGGTGCTCTGGTTCGATGAAACCAAAATCGAACTTTTTGGCCACAATGCAAAACGATATGTTTGGCGTAAAAGCAACACAGCTCATCACCCTCAACACACCATCCCCACTGTCAAACATGGTGGTGGCAGCATCATGGTTTGGGCCTGCTTTTCTTCAGCAGGGACAGGGAAGATGGTTAAAATTGAGGGGAAGATGGATACAGCCAAATACAGGACCATTCTGGATGAAAACCTGTTGGAGTCTGCAAAAGACCTGAAACTGGGACGGAGATTTTTCTTCCAACAAGACAATGATCCCAAACATACAGCAAAATCTACAAAGGAATGGTTCACAAATAAACGTATCCAGGTGTTAGAATGGCCAAGTCAAAGTCCAGACCTGAATCCAATCAATCTGTGGAAAGAGCTGAAAACTGCTGTTCACAAACGCTCTCCATCCAACCTCACTGAGCTCGAGCTGTTTTGCAAGGAAGAATGGGCAAGAATTTCAGTCTCTCGATGTGCAAAACTGATAGAGACATACCCCAAGCGACTTGCAGCTGTAATCGCAGCAACAGGTGGCTCTACAAAGTATTAACGCAAGGGGGCCGAATAATTTTGCACGCCCCACTTTTTTTTCATTTTTTTTATTAGTTAAAAAAGTTTCAAAAATCCAATAGATTTCGTTCCACTTCACAATTGTGTCCCACTTGTTGGTGATTCTTCACAAAAAATAAAATTTTTATATCTTTATGTTTTGAAGCCTGAAATGTGGCAAAAGGTTGAAAAGTTCAAGGGGGCCGAATACTTTCGCAAGGCACTGTACATATTGATACAGATAGTATATTAAAAACATAATTGCATACAGAAGCAAGAAAATACAGACTTTACACAGTGAGGACCCCACAAAATAGTGGAGCCTCCAGAGATGTAGGTCCAAATTGAGATCCTCTACATGTTTTGCAAATAAACTTGCTTCCTCGGGAGGAATTGACCTTATACATCTAGGAGGAAATACAGTCTTTTAATTGATCACAAGATATTAAGAGGAGGAGAGGAAGGGGGGGGGGAAAGGAGGAATATACATTGAATACATTAATACTTGGAGTAGATTTGACACAGATGAGCCTGGCCTACCGATGAAAACCCATTTGGGGGTCACGGGCGCCCCCCCCCTATATATCATTGTCAATATAAGGATGATGGTACCTGCCCCAACCTCCATGTACTAATTTAGATTGAGGGACTCTCCTTCATCGCCTCTGGGACTAGCCGGCCGCACTAATGGATTGTTTCTTGGGTGAGCCGGTGGCAGAGTTGCCAACCCTCCGAAGCAAAATTTACTGGCAGGATGCCAAAAATTAGCAAACGGCAACAATTTTTTAATGGCACTGCAAAAAAAAGTACCTAAAATTACAGTTTTTAGTGCTAAACAGTACAAATATCAATATTTAAACTATAAACATATATCTAGTGCTATTAGAAATGTGTTCAAGTCTAACAAAAGTAAAAAAAACTTATTTCTACATTGACATGAAGGTCAGGTTACTATAACCCGGCCAGCACAGAGTTCCCCCATATATCAGAGTCTGCACGAAACTCTTATGTAAAGGGGAATGCTGCAAATCATGATCCAAGAGGGAACTCTGATGTAGAGGAGGGCTCTGGTGACCAGAGACCACCTTATATCAGAGTCCACCGTGTTCCCTTTACATCAGAGTTCCTAATTACATCAGGGTCCGCAGACTGAGTTCCCTCTCGCACTGTAAGTGGGAATCCTGCAGACTCTGATGTAAAAGGGGAACACCAGGAACTCTGATGTGGGGGGCACTCTGGTGACTAGAGACCACCTTCCGTACAGTGGATACACTAAGGTAAGGGGGGTTACTAATATAGGGAGACAGTCAGAGGCTGGAGACATCCCAAAGCAGACGGTCAGAGACTGCGGATATGCTACAGGAGATGGTCAGAGACTGTGGATATGCTACAGGAGACGGTCAGAGACTGTGGATATGCTACAGGAGACGGTCAGAGAGTGCAGACATGATACAGGAGACCAAAATGTGCTCACTACTACTTATTCAGATAAAAATATATGAATAAACACCTCAAGACCATCAAGCACAAATACATAATCAATTATATTATGAGCAAACAGTACACACAAACTATACAGACACCAATATACAGCAGCACTTTTCATCAGAAAATCAGCCAAATCATATTGCTTCTGCCTCCCCTCTCCTGATATGCTGGGATTTGTAGTGCCCCAGCCCAGACACATGAGGTGGTAACTCTGGAGAGGACTGAGGAGGCTGTGCCTGGACTGGACTGGTGAGCACTGCAGGTAATAGTTAGAGGTTGTGGGAGATCTCAGAAAACATCCTCCCTAGTCAGTTTAGAAACAAATAGCAATGCAGATCTGACACCCAAAAAAACGATGTACTGACAGTACTGTACACAACAAGCCTGCTACACAGACCATTCTCTGCCCCCCTCCTCCTGCCCACTAAGACAAGGCAATGAGAGACATTTAGCTAATCACTAGCTTATCCCCCTATGCTGGGCTGAAGACAGTCCGTATGGCTCCACTGCAGGCTGACTCCTCCCCCCCTCTCCTGTGCAGAAATCGAATAAGGCGCGCTGTGGAAGGAAGGGGGGGAGGTAACAAGACAAGTATCAGGCGCAGCAGTGATAGAAAGATCATTGGGATGCATCAGAGACTCTCGGCATGCTTCGGAACTGCACATGCGCAGTTCCGAGCCGGGACCGTCATATTTTTTACTGGCAACATTTTTTATTCACGGATTTTCACGGACATGAAAAAATAGCCCCGTTTTTACGGGCTGTCCGTAAAAACACGGACGTTTTGCAACACTGGCCGGTGGGAAGAGGGGACGTCCACTCCCGCCGCTTCTGAAAGTGTTCCAGTGGCTTATGAGCTGCTTGGAACGCTTTCATGAGAGCCAGACGCCGGCTGTAAAAAAAACAATACAGAGGTTATGGCTGATATCTTCAGCCATAACCCCGATAAACCATTTCAAAGCCACAACATATATATTCTGTATATAATGTTTACAAAATTACAGAAACTTTTTAGTAGTAGTATTAGCATGTAGCAATCACTATAAATTAAATTGTATTTATGTTGAAAATACTTCACCATGCAGGAATCAGCAGTGTTGTAGCTCAATGCTTAGATATCAAAGCACTCCCACAGTTAAGCAGTGATTATACTAGTGACATGAAGATGAATAGTTTATATTCAAAGCCTTATGCCTGGTATTACTTGCTCCCAAATAAATAAAAATAAATCAGAATTTTATTTTTGAAGTCTTCTTTATGCTGAGCTTTTTTTTAAATGAAAATGTTGGTTGCCTGGCTGTCATGATAGCCATGCAACAAGTGTTACATGAAGGAGTATGGGTTTCCTTTAATCTGCGATATTGCTTCAATTAGCCTGGCTGGCATCTCCATTATGCCTGGGAATGAAAAATGTTAGCGATTCTATTTTATTAGCTGTTTGTGTATGGGAATAGGGGAGACTTATGAAATGGAGACAGAATGTTTGCATGTACTTTAAAATCTCTGATCACGCGGGCGTAACCGGAAGCCAGCTTGGACGGACGCACTGAGTGAGAGCTCCTCACCAGCCCGCAGCTATTAGGCGACAAAACTGGGAGAATCCGCTCCCATCCATGGGTGGCTCACGGACCACACGACTCTCCACATCACGGGGAGCAACCCAACCCCCGCCAAGCTCATCCACGTCCTTCAGGGACTATTTCAAGAAGTCCAACATGCCCCCGGGCGAAGGGGACAAGATGGCGCCGGACAAAACGGGCTCCTTCCTCCCATCGCCACACAGGCAATCCCCACCTACGGGACAACCGATCGGCACAGACCCCAGACCCGGACCGAGAGGATACCCCGCAAACGGTGAGTTGCTCCCAGCGAGCTCTCCCCTCCCCTGCCCCACCACACGTGGAGCAGGCCGCGGCCTACACCCAGCATCAGCCTCCCTACACCCAGTGCGTGGATGCATACCCCAGGCTGCTCCGCACGGCATCTGATCCCGGCCTCCAAGACAACAGGTCTGCCTCCCCCACCCCCTTATATGGGAAAGAGGACTTTCCAGCCCTTCAGGGCTCCACACACTCCCATGCCTACCTGGACCCATTGGAAAGCAATAGGCCTCACTCCCATAGCAAGCCTGACAAGGCCGCCCCTAAGGCCCAAAGGCAATCACGCACCAATAGCACAGCGGGGGGCCCAGAGGTACCCCCATCGTATGCCCAAATAACAGGTGCCCAGGCCCACCCACAGAGGAGCAGCCATGCTCCACAGGCCTCCCACACTCCAAGCTGGTCTGAACCCTGGGACTCTCCACAACAGCCTACCCCCCATGGCCATGCTGCATTATCAAGAGAGTGAGACCCCTATCAACAGCCCTCGCCCTCCTCATCCTCACCCACATCGCACTGAGGCGATCTACCCTAATTCCCCCCTCCACCATGGCAATCCTATCTGCAAGCCATGCCGACAAAAGATGATTTTAAGCAGCTTATAGAGGACGTAAAAGCCACCTGCCGGGCTGAAATCCAGGCCCTTCACACCGGCCTCAAACACCTAGCTGACAGAATGGAAATGGCAGAAGAAGAGATACAAGAGGCTAAACTAGCAGTGCACCGTACCCAAATCCAGACCTCGGACCACGTCTTATGCTAAGAGACATGCAGCGCCATGTTGAGGACTTAGACAACAGAGGACGTCGCAACAACTTTCACTTACGAGGCCTGGTGGAAACAGAGGAAGATCTACAAACCTCCCTCCAGGCCTGTTTAACAACCTACTAGGGGAACCAGCAGACAAACATATCGAGATGGACAGAGCCCATCGTACCCTTAAACCCAAGGGTACACCCTCTAAACCACTCAATGTCATATGCCGTGTACACTCCTATCCATTAAAAGAGGACATAATGCACAAAGCCCGCTCCATTCGCAAGATGGTCTTCTACAACAACCCAATACAGATCTACCCGGACCTCTCCTCGATCACGCTCCAGAAACGGCGGCTGCTGCAATCCCCTTCTCTGCTCTCTACAGGACAAGGACATCATTTACAGATGGGGATACCCCTTCAGCCTGACTGCAATACACCAGGGGAAATCAGCTACTCTACGCTACCCAGAAGATCTACACACCTTCTGTGATACCCTAAATATCCCCATTCCTCAGTTACCAGAATGGGATTTGGTGGCCACGCCGCCCCCACCACCAGTGGTCTGGCAGAAGGTCCCTCCCCCCAAACGGCCCAGGGGTCCAGACCCTTCCCGTAAACCTCCTAAACATAGGAACAACTGACCCTATTGGACAGTACACCCCGGGGACTAGGTCCAAACCCTTGCTCTCTTCCAAGTTATCCCTTAATTTTTTTTTTTTTTTAATTTTTTTTTTATATGTATTTTAATAATTTTTTGATTTTTGTGCTACTTGTGCTCTCTGATCCTGGTCCAAAAGCCGCCCTGCGCCATTTTTTAGCACCACTCCCTGGCTGCCGTTGCTTCATTCCCTGATCCTTACAACGGGCATGTCTCGGCCGAGACATTGGGGAAGCTGACTTCCCGATTACCAACCCCCCCTTGGTTTACCAGCCAAAGTTCCTTCCCCAAAGCCCTTACAGTTGGATTCCTTTTTCACAATTATGTACCCCCCTGACCCCTGCTTTTTGGACTCTCTGGTCAGGAGGCCTTACAGGAACTTTACGGGCCCTGTGAACCTACGGGTCAACAGGACCTACCTGAAGATAGTTGTTATATTAGCTATGTCTTTGCTTGCTCTAACATCCCTCTTCCTCTCTAGATTCTCCTCTCTTTCCCGCCGCAGACCGAAACCTAACAGAAGCTTTGACGACTGTCGGGCCGCCACCCGGGATGCCATGCTCCCAGACCCAGATCTTCCTACCACAGACTCAGTTAAGTATAGACATCGTCCACCTCACCACACACGATGTCCAAGATTATGTCCTTGAATGTCCACGGCCTAAACTCTAACAAAAAGACACCTGGCACTTCGGGAATTTAAACAATCAGGGGCAGACGTCATCATGGTCCAGGAAACCCATTTTAACAAAGGGGACTCCTTTACATTTGCCTCCAGACAGTACCCCCAAATCTATCAGGCCATTAACCCACGGAAAAGGGTGGGCGTTGCTATATTATTTAAAAGGGATCCCCATTCACCTGCTCTGCCTCGTATCTGGACCCACAGGGTCACTACATTATTATCCATGGTCAATGGCAGACCCAATCGGTCACATTCTGTGCCCTGTACGCCCTGAATGTTCACCAACATAGTTTCCTAGCTAAGGTCCTTACACGCCTATCGCGAACACCCCACGACTACCTTGTAATCGGGGGAGACTTTAACCTCTCGCACTCTGTAGCCTGCGATCGCCTCATGGTGAAACCCCAGGCCTCACAGCCCCGAGCCCTGAGGGACTCTAGGCTCTTCCACCAACTCACCAGAAAACATGCTCTCTTTGATGCCTGGAGGGCTCTCCACCTGGGGGATCGCAGATACACCTTCTATTCGCCCCCTCATCGGACTACCTATTTGTTACTACTTTACCGAAAATGAGACACCGGACGTATCCCTCACCACCCTCTGGACTGCCCATAAGACAGTTCTCAGGGGCCGCTGCATTGACCTCTCCTTGGCTCTTAAAAACGATGCCAAAGCTGCCAAACTACAGGCCGGAACGCAACTTAAGGCCCTAGAGACTCGGCTCCAAACTTTCCCATCCCTACCACTCCGTAAAACGAATCACCTGCATACGGTCCACGCTCAGGAAACTTTATTACGACAAGGACAACAAGGCACAAGCCCTACTGGCCAGGAAACTGACGGATAGAACACTTACCGCCACTCCACACCAAATTAAGAACAGATCGGATGACCTTCTATCCCACCCCAGGACATAGCGAACGCATTTTCAGACTTTTACACTGACCTATACAATAAACTTGAGATTCCACACAACCCCCTCTCACCCGACCTAAGGGACAAAATGACACAATATCTAAAGCAGGCTGGAGTCCCCCAACTGTCGGCCTCAGATTTACTCACACTAAATGCCCCCATCACCGGTGAAGAACTCGCAATAACCATAAAAGCCCTGCCTGCCCACAAATCCCCCGGACCGGCGGACTGCCCTACGAATACTACAAAACCTTTCTCCCTCTACTACTCCCGTATATGACTAAACATTATAATGCCTTCCTCCAGCAGACTCCCATCCCGACCAACATGCAATGCTCCTACCTCACCCTAATCCCCAAGCCGGACAAAGACCGCTCCTCCTGTGCCAGTTATAGGCCCATAGCCTTACTAAACAAGGACCTAAAAATCTTCACAAAAAATCGACACGCCTGAACGAGATACTGCCCTCATTGATCCATAAAGACCAAGCAGGTGACAACATGAGAAAGGTCATAAACCTAATTGACGTGGCCAATAGAGATAACACAATATCCCTGGTCCTGAGCCTGGACGCAGAAAAGGCGTTTGACCACCTTGGCTGGCCATTCATGCTTGCCACCCTAGGCCACATGGGATTTAAAGGACCTTTCCTCCGAGCGATCCGACACCTCTATACTAACCCTACATCACAGGTAAAAACACCATTTGCTACCTCACCTACCTTCCTAGTGACCAATGGTACCCGCCAGGGAAGCCCGCTCTCCCCCCTGCTATATGCCTTATGTGTAGAACCCCTGGCGGCGACCATTCGCAGAAACCCAGATATTCGGGGCATACCTGTAAGAGGTAAAGAATTTAAGATATCTCTGTTCGCGGATGACATCATCCTTACCCTGACCCAACCCAGAATCTCTCTACCCAATCTACATGCCGAACTCAAATATGGCGAGCTATCGGGCTACAAAACAAATCCTGCAAAGTTCATGGCCCTCCCGCTTAACATCCCAGAGAAAGAACTCCTCCATCTACAGTCGGAATTTCCCTACAACTGGGAGCGAAGCTCCTTGAAATACCTGGGGGTTAAAGTGGATGTAAACCCCAACATTTTTATTTTATTTTTTTATGTCATAATGTAGAGAATAAGATTTCCTTTCATTTGAGCCCATTCTTGCCACACAGATTTACTCGCGGCCTGAGCAATCCTCTTTTATTGTTCAGTTAGAGAAATCTTGACAAACTCTTGAAAACTTTGTCAAAAATGCCCCCTTGCTGTGAGTGACAGGTGATTTACAGTGGTGTGAAAAAGTGTTTGCCCCCTTCCTCATTTCCTGTTCCTTTGCATGTTTGTCACACTTAAGTGTTTCGGAACATCAAACCAATTTAAACAATAGTCAAGGACAACACAAGTAAACACAAAATGCAATTTGTAAATGAAGGTGTTTATTATTAAAGGTGAAAAAAAATCCAAACCATCATGGCCCTGTGTGAAAAAGTGATTGCCCCCTAAACCTAATAACTGGTTGGGCCACCCTTAGCAGCAACAACTGCAACCAAGCGTTTGCGATAACGTGCAATGAGGCTTTTACAGTGTCCTGGAGGAATTTTGGCCCACTCATCTTTGCAGAATTGTCCTAATTCAGTTACATTAGAGGGTTTTCGAGCATGAACGGCCTTTTTAAGGTCATACCACAACATCTCAATAGGATTCAGGTCAGGACTTTGGCTAGGCCACTCCAAAGTCTTCATTTTGTTTTTCTTCAGCCATTCGGTGGTGGACTTGCTGGTGTGTTTAGGATCATTGTCCTGCTGCAGAACCCAAGTTCGTTTCAGCTTGAGTACACGAACAGATGGTCGGTAGGGATGAGCCGAACACCCCCCCGTTCGGCTCGCACCAGAACCCGCGAACGGACCTAAAGTCCGTGCGAGCTTTAGAACCCTATTAGTTATAATGGATGCGAACGTTCGAAATTAAAAGTGCTCATTTTAAAGGCTAATATGCATGTTAATGTCATAAAAAGTGTTTGGTGACCTGGGTCCTGCCCCAGGGGACATGTATCAATGCAAATTTTTTTTTTTAAAACGGCCGTTTTTTTCAGGAGCAGTGATTTTAATAATGCTTAAATTGAAACAATAAAAGTGTAATATTCCTTTAAATTTCGTACCTGGGGGTGTCTATAGTATGCCTGTGAAGGGGCGCATGTTTCCCGTGTTTAGAACTGTCTCTGCGCAAAGTGTCATTTTAGAAAGTAAAAAAGCTATTTAAAATCACTCGCGGCTAATGTTAATTCACGGCTCCCGTAACACAGAGAACAGTGATTCATTGAAACTCATTCATAAAAAAAAGTCATTGATAAAAAAATAAAAAAAATGAAAAAAAAAGCGTAGGGGTCCCCCTCAAAATCCATACCAGACCCTTGAGGTCTGGTATGGATTTTAAGGGGAACCCTAGCCAAAAAAAATGGCGTGGGGTCCCCCTCAAAATCCATACCAGACCCTTATCCGAGCACGCAACCTGGCAGGCCGCAGGAAAAGAGGGGGGGACGAGAGCGGCCCCCCTCTCGCCTGAACCGTACCAGGCCACATGCCCTCAACATTGGGAGGATGCTTTGGGGGTCTAAGACCCCTAAAGCACCTTGTCCCCATGTTGATGAGAACAAGGGCCTCTTCCCCACAACCGTGCCCGGTGGTTGTGGGTGTCTGCGGGCGGGGGGCTTATCGGAATCTGGAAGCCCCTTTAACAAGGGGACCCCCAGATCCCGCCCCCCCCTGTGTGAAATGGTAAGGGGGTACAAAAGCATCCCTACCATTTCACCAAAAAAGTTGCAAAAATTGTAAAAAATGACAGGAGACAGTCTTTGACAATTCCTTTATTAAAATCTTCTTTCTTCTTTCTTCATCCTTCGGTTTCTTCATCTTCTCCTTCCTTCATCTTCTTCCATCTTCTTCTTCCATTTTCTTCTTCCTCCGATCCGCTTCTTCTTGCACTGGTCTTCTCGTCCTTCTCGTCCGGCATCTTCTTCCGTCGGCGTCGGTGTCTTCTTGGGCCGCTCCGCGCAATGGGAGGCTCCCGCTGTGTGAGGCTCCGCTCCATCTGACAGGTCTTTTAAAACGGAGGGCACCTGGTGACCCCGCCCCCCTCTGACATCATGGGGAAAGCCATCATGGAATTCCCCATGACGTCTCTGTGCGTCAGAGGGGGCGGGGTCACCAGGTGCCCTCCATTATAAAAGACCTGTCAGATGGAGCGGAGCCTCACACAGCGGGAGCCTCCCATTGCGCGGAGCGGCCCAAGAAGACGCCGACGCCGACGGAAGAAGATGCCGGACGAGAAGGACGAGAAGACCAGCGCAAGAAGAAGCGGATCGGAGGAAGAAGAAAATGGAAGAAGATGGAAGAAGATGAAGGAAGGAGAAGATGAAGAAACCGAAGGATGAAGAAAGAAGAAAGAAGATTTTAATAAAGGAATTGTCAAAGACTGTCTCCTGTCATTTTTACCATTTTTGCCACTTTTTTGGTGAAATGGTAGGGGTACAACCCCTTACCATTTCACACAGGGGGGGCGGGATCTGGGGGTCCCCTTGTTAAAGGGGGCTTCCAGATTCCGATAAGCCCCCCGCCCGCAGACCCCCACAACCACCGGGCACGGTTGTGGGGAAGAGGCCCTTGTCCTCATCAACATGGGGACAAGGTGCTTTAGGGGTCTTAGACCCCCAAAGCATCCTCCCAATGTTGAGGGCATGTGGCCTGGTACGGTTCAGGCGAGAGGGGGGGCCGCTCTCGTCCCCCCCTCTTTTCCTGCGGCCTGCCAGGTTGCGTGCTCGGATAAGGGTCTGGTATGGATTTTGAGGGGGACCCCACGCCATTTTTTTTGGCTAGGGTTCCCCTTAAAATCCATACCAGAACTCAAGGGTCTGGTATGGATTTTGAGGGGGACCCTACGCCATTTTTTTTTTTTTTTTTGGCTGGGGTTCCCCTTAATATCCATCCCAGACCTGAAGGGCCTGGTTATTGAATTTGGGGGGACCCCTACGCTTTTTTTTTGTTTTTTATTAATGAATGACAGTTCTCTGTGTTACAGGAGCCATCAATTCATTAGCCGCGAGTGATTTTAAATAGCTTTTTTCCTGCAAAAATGACACTTTTTTGCAGGGAAAGTTCTAAGCACAGGAAACCTGCCCCCTTCACAGGCCACCTATAGACACCCCCCCAGATGTGATACTGCAATGCTGTTCTAACAGCATGCACACACATATCCCCAGAAATAGAGCACATATTGTTGTCAGCAGTCAGCAGCACACTGACACGCTGACACTGACTGAAACATAATATGCGAGGCCGCCGGCGCGGCGGCCTCTTATACCGTGGGGCGTGTACTAAAGCCCCTGAGCTATAATTGGCTACAGGCATCCTGCCTGTAGCCAATTATGGCTCTCCTCGCTGCCGGCGCTGTGATTGGCCAAGCATGCGGGGGTCACAGTGCATGCTTGGCCAATCATCAGCCAGCATTGCACTGCGCGGGCCGCAATGCATTGCGGGGCCGTTCGCATCACACGAATTTGATGCGAGCGGCCCCAATAGTTCTGGGCTCGCCGAGCGAGCGAACACCCGGTGCTCGATTCGAACATGGGTTCGAATCGAACACCGGGCTCATCCTTAATGGTCGGACATTCTCCTTCAGGATCTCTTGGTAGACAGCAGAATTCATAGTTCCTTTTATCACGGCAAGTCTTCCAGGTCCCGAAGCAGCAAAACAGCCCCAGACCATCACACTACCACCACCATATTTTACTGTTGGTATAATGTTCTTTTTCTGAAATGCAGTGTTCCTTCTACGCCAGATATACTTGGACACACACCTTCCAAAGAGTTCCACTTTTGTCTCATCGGTCCACAGAATGTTGTCCCAAAAGTCTTGGGATCATCAAGATGTGTTGTGGAGAAATTGAGACGAGCTTTGATGTTCTTTTTGCTCAGCAGTGGTTTTCTCCTTGGAACTCTGCCATGCAGGCCATTTTTGCCCAGTCTTTTCCTGATGGTGGAGGCATGAACGCTGACCTTAACTGAGGCAAGTGAGGCCTGCAGTTCCTTGGACGTTGTTGTGGGGTCTTTTGTGACCTCTTGGATGAGTCGTCGCTGCGCTCTTGGGGTAATTTTGGGAGGCCGGCCACTCCTGGGAAGGTTCACCACTGTTCCATGTCTTCGCCATTTGTGGATAATGGCTCTCACTGTGGTTCGCTGGATTCCCAAAGCTTTGGAAATGGCTTTATAACCCTTTCCAGACTGATAGATCTCAATTACTTTCTTTCTCAATTGTTCCTGAATTTCTTTGGGTCTCGGCATGATGTGTAGCTTTTAAGGATCTTCTGGTGGACCTTACTGTGTCAAGCAGCTCCTATTTAAGTGATGCCTTGATTGTGAACAGGTGTGGCAATAGTCAGGCCTGGGTGTGGCTAGAGAAATTGAACTCAGGTGTGGACAACCACAGTTATAGTATGTTTTAACAAGGGGGCAATCACTTTTTCACACAGGGCCATGATGGTTTGTATTTTTTTTTAACTTTAATAATAAACACCTTCATTTACAAATTGCATTTTGTGTTTACTTGTGTTGTCCTTGACTATTGTTTAAATTGGTTTGATGTTCCGAAACACTTAAGTGTGACAAACATGCAAAGGAACAGGAAATGAGGAAGGGGGCAAACACTTTTATACACCACTGTACATATCTCATGCTCTAGCCTGAGACAGGTTATCATCAGATCACTGGACGTTCTACTCTGCCCGGCTCTGTCTACATACATGTCCCCTAAATCACTTGTCTGTCTATAGTCTGCTGACTTTTCACTGCATCCCATGATGAGAAACATCCAGTCAAAACACAGTAAAGCTGGGAGATCTGGAGGGGAGGGGGATGTGAATTGTGAACATTTTACACAGGATGTGCCTGTCTCAGGCTAGTGCATGATATGTAAATCACCTGTCACTCACAGCAAGGGGGCTTTTTGACAAAGTTTTCAAGACTTTGTAAAGATTTCTCTAACTGAACAATAAAAGAGGATTGCTTAGGCCTCGAGTAAATCTGTGTGGCAAGACTGGGCTCAAATGAAAGGAAATCGTATTCTCTACATTATGACATACAAAAAAAAAAAAAATTGGTGTTTACATCCACTTTAACCTTACCCCATCCTTTGACTCCCTATACCAGGCTAATTTCCCTCCCTTGTATAGGTCAATTAGAGAGCTGACAAAAATAATGAAAATCACACTAAATATCCCTCTTAGGGCGAATTACAACTGTCAAAATGGTCCTACTTCCTAAGCTCCTATACTTATTCCAGACCCTCCCTATCCCGCCCCCTACAGCCACCTACGCAAACTACAGGCTGACCTCCTCCACTATGTGTGGAACCACAAACGACACAGGATCCCACGCTCAGTCATGACAGCGGCTCGCACTGAGGCCTTGTATTCCCTAACCTGGTTAGATACTATCAAGCGGCCCAAATACGAGCAATAGTCTCCTGGTTTCCCCAAAGGTCCTATAACAAATGGACAGAGATAGAAAAAATTTGGTTAGCGCCTGTCCACCTGAATAGCCTCCTTTGGAACGCAAATGCAAAGGTGGAACATGGCCGATTGTTAGGGTCCATGTCCTAGCTCCGACGGGTGTGTCAGAAGCTATCCCGTGAATATGAGCTTAAATCTGAATGCTCACTGATGACCTCCTTTTTGTGTAATCCCGAAGTGCCATCTAGTCTCACCCATCAAATGTCATGGCCTTGGGCCTCACAAAACCTCTTTCACTATGGACATCTGGTGGACCCCAGGTCTCGGAAGCTGCTCCCGTTCTCCGAGCTACAATCCAAACATGACCTTCCCAGACAAGTATTTTACAGCTACTTACAGATACGACACTACGCCCAAACTATAGCCCCACACCTGCAGTTCTCTGTACCCTCTCCGTTTGAATCCATACTGGAGGGCAGATCGCGCAGAGGACTGATATCTGACATATATCGAATCCTTAATAAACACTCCATACAAACTCAGGGCAAACATGCATACATGCTCCGATGGGAAAAAGAATTGGGAGAAGAAATCCCGGAGGAGACCTGGAGAGCGGTCTGGAGTCAGGCTGCCAAGAGCTCCCTGTGTACCCTGTACAAGGAAAATGCCTATAAGATTCTCTTCTACTGATACCTGACCCCAGACACACTCCACAAAATATACCCCTCCACTTCCAATCGCTGCTGGCATTGCCAGCAAACCAGAGGCACACTCTTCCACATTTACTGGACATGCCCCTTAATAGTCCCGTTCTGGACCTCCACGCAGCAACTGCTGACTCCCCTCTTCGAAACACCCATACCTTTGACTCCGAAACTCTTCTTGCTAGGTCTCTTCCAACCGAAAATAGCTAAACCACACAAAAAACTACTTTGGCACGTTCTTACAGTGGCAAGGTGCTTAATAGCCCTCCACTGGAAGAAAACCGTGCCCCCATCTCAAGAGGCCCTTTATGCTAGGGTCAAAGACGTGGAACTAATGGAGAAGATGACAGCCAGGCCGGCGGGAGAAACTGGACGAACACAATGGTGTCTGGGAGCGATGGCATTCTCGGGAGGACCCGTTATGACCCAGAGTACAGAGGTATCCTAGTACTTTTTACCTATGCACATATTCTTTCCAATATGGTCTGCCCTACCCCCCCCGTTCTTTTCCTCCTCCCTTTTTCTATTTCTATCCATCTGGATAATTACATACAGTTAAACAAGACATCGGACTCAAGGTACAATACACTATATACGCAAACCGAAGCAAGGGTATTCTTGTTGAATTATGCGATGCCAAACACTGCAGAAAGACCCTCTACTGTCTGCCTGATAGGCATGCTCAAAAATGCACCCCTGTATATGTCCGTGTACCATATGTTTACCATATATGTACCTATGTACTGCTGTCTTATTCTTTTTGAAATAAAACGTTATTTGAAAACAAAAAAAATAAATCTCTGATCACCCCTGGTATTCTGGGGGGATTGGGTGGCAGTTTCCATATTGGAACAAAAAGGCAAAGTGGGGGAGATCGCACTAACACTGATTGTTAGTATGGCAATCTTCTTTTTTTTTTTCTTTCAGCCTGTTGAGTTGAACAAAAAAAAAAAAAACTTCTCGTGTGTAGACAGCTTAACACACCATGACTCTGTGTTGATCTGTGTTGTCCTATGTGATAGATAAGTTCACATATCTGTGGGTTTAAACCTGTTGAAATTACAGTCCATCAGTGGCGGCGCGTCCATAAAGGGCGCAGGAGCGCCGCCCCCCTCTCCTGTCACTCTCTATACACCATAGATAGATTCATGCATTGCATGAATCTATCTATGGTCGCTGCTGACACCCCCCATTCAGGTGTTCGGCCCCTTTTTGGTCACCGGGCACCTGAATTACAGCGGTGGGGGTGTTTTTTGGAAACACCTGATTAGCACCGTAGGCGCTAATAGACGTCCAAAAAAGTGAGAAGCGGGTACAACGCTTTGTGTTCCTTGTCACTCAGCAGTATGTTAGCAAACCAAAGGAATTCGGTTTGCTAACATTGTACGGCCCCTTAGCCAATCAGGAGCACAGGTCTGTGTTACCTGTGGCCTGATTGGCTGAAACGACAGGCGCTGTGATTGGGCGCCTATCAGGCGTCCAATCATAGCAGAGGATGAGAGGAGGAGCAGGCAGGAGAAGAGATGGAGGACACCGCTGCCGCCGTCACCCGGGACAAGGTAAGTGCAGGGCGGGGGGGGGGGGGGGCACAGTGGCAGCTTCTTTGCAGGGACAGCTTTATTTTCTGCTTTTTATAGCAAAGTGGCTGTGTTTCATGGCAAAGTAGCTGTGTTTGATGGCAAAGTGGCAAAGTGGCTGCGTTTGATGGCAAAGTGGCTGCGTTTGATGGCAAAGTGGCTGCGTTTCATGGGCACAGTGGCTGCGTTTCATGGGCACAGTGGCGGCGTTTGATGGGCACAGTGGCGGCATTTGATGGGCACAGTGGCGGCGTTTGATGGGCACAGTGGCGGCGTTTTGATGGGCACAGTGGCTGCGTTTTGATGGGCACAGTGACTGTGTTTGGTACAGTGGCTGCGTTTGATGGGCTTTTTTTTTTTTCAGAATTTTTCAGTTTATTTGCGCCCCCCCAAATTTTTTTAGCACCAGTCGCCACTGCAGTCCACAGTATGTAATGACAAAATTCCTTCCTAATGTTGCATATTTTTGATGAATATCCAGGCTGATCTCTCTTTTTGTATATTGGTATATACAGTATCTCACAAGAGTACTCCCCTCACATTTTTGTAAATATTTGATTATATCTTTTCATGTGACAACACTGAAGAAATTACACTTTGCTACATTGTAAAGTAGTGAGTGTACAGCTTGTATAACGGTGTAAATTTGCTGTCCCCTCAAAATAACTCAACAGCCATTAATGTTTTTAACTTCTGACAACAAAAGTGAGTACACCCCTAAATGAAAAATGTCCAACACGGGCCCAATTACCCATTTTCCCACCCTGGTGTCATGTGACTCGTTAGTGTTACAAGGTCTCAGGTGTGAATGGGGAGCAGGTGTGTTAAATTTGGTGTTATCGCTCTCACTCTCTCATACTGGTCACTGGAAATTCAACATGGCACCTCATGGCAAACTCTGAGGATCTAAAAAAAAAAAGAATTGTTGCTCTACAAAGTGTAACTTCTTCAGTGTTGTCACATGAAAAGATATAATAAAATATTTACAAAAATATGAGGGGTGTACTCTTGTGAGATACTGTATATATGTGTGTGTGTGTATATATGTATGTATGTATGTATGTATGTATGTGTGTGTGTGTGTGTGTGTGTGTGTGTGCGCGTGCGCGTGCGTATATATATATATATATATATATATATATATATATATATATATATATATATATATATATATATAAAATATACAGGTGATACTCGAAAATTTAGAATATCGTGCAAAAGTTAATTTATTTCACTAATGCAACTTAAAAGGTGAAACTAATATATGTGAGAGACTCGTTACATGCAAAGCAAGATAGTTAAAGCCGTGATTTGTCCTAAGTGTGATGATTATGGCTTACAGCTCATGAAAACCACAAATCCACAATCTCAGAAAATTACATGCAATCAATAAAACAAGGATTGTACATAGAACAATATCGGACCTCTGAAAAGTATAAGCATGCATATGTACTCAGTACTTGGTTTGGGCCCCTTTTGCAGCAATTACTGCCTCAATGTGGCGTGGCATGGAAGCTATCAGCCTGTGGCACTGCTGAGGTGTTATGGAAGACCAGTATCAGAGACGGCTCTTTAATTAGGCGCCGCCTAAGGCCTCCCACTCACAGGGGCCTCGCAGCCACCTAATTTTCCTGTGCTCAATCACTGTTGCTGATGCCAGCGGCCTCTGTGGCCCAGGGGCTAACTGACAAAGCGGGTACTGCCTCAGGAATAGCGGCCCCAGAATGGAGTGGCTGCATTCTGGTCTGGTGGCAGCAGGTGCGGGGAGCGGGACAGTAGAGGCCTCTAGGTGGCAGCAGCGGCCGGATGACGGCACCTGTCTCCAGGTGCCATCTCTTCAAGGCGTGTGTGCGGCGGCATGTCCATGTGGGAGCCGCAGCTAAGCTGCTCCTTCAGCCTGCGCCACTCACCCGCCCTCTCCGCACCTGCCTCCAGCTGAGCTGTCTAGTGACTGAAGATGAAGGAGCTCCGCCTCCAATCTCCTGATGCCACCTGGCAGACCAGAGAGAATGTGAGTGCCCGTGCAGCCTCCCTGTGAGCCTGTGTAGGAGGAGCGGTGGGTGGCTGCATATAGAGGGATTGATATTTCTATATTCCTTCTGCAGCCGCTGAATGTCTGCAGGAGGGAGAGGAGGAGGAGAAGTGAGTATCCAGTGGCTGCAGGAGGAATATGGAAAAATCACTTCCTCTATATGCAGTCGCCCACTGCTCCTCCTATCTAACTTCTTCTGCATGCCTGTACTCTCCGCCCCTTCCTTGTGCTCTCTGGCTTCCCCCATGCTCTCTGGCCCCTCCTTGTGCTCCCTGGCTCCTCCCCCAGTGCTCTTCACCCCTGCTCTCCAGCTCCCCCTGCTTTCCACTCCCATTCTTTCTGACTCCACTCCTCTCAAGCTCCCCCCTAGCGCTCTCCAGCCCCCACCCCTTCTATGCCCTTCACCTTCCCCAGTGCTTTCTGCCCCCACCCCCCAGTGATCTCCAGCTCCTCCCTGCTCTTTGCCCCCCCCCCCAGTACTCTCTGCCCCCACCCCCAGTGCTCTCCAGCTCCTACCTGTTCTTTGCCCCCCCCCACTCCTGCCCAGTGCTTGCACAGACTGGGACATGGAGCACAGAAGGGTATGCAGACAGGGACAGGGCTAAGGATCTCTCTCATGCCCTTTCCCTCACCCCCCCCTCTTTCTCACCTCCTCCGATCTCTCTCTCCCACTCCTCCCTCTCACCCCTCTCTCTCCCCCTTCTCCCTCTTTATGTCACCCTCCTTTCTCTCATCCCTCATCTTTCTCTCTCGCATTACCCCTCTCTTCCGCAAGCCCTCTCTCTCACCTCCATCCTCTGGGTCACCCCAGTCTCCCTCACCCCCACTCACCCCTTCCCACTGCTCACTCCCTCTCTCTCTCTCCCCCTCTCTCTTCCCCCTCCCCTCTCTCCCCACTCCCTCTCTCTTCCCCCTTCTCTCTCCCTCTCTACCCCCTCCTCCTCTCTCTCTCACCCTCCCTTTCTCTATCCCCTTCTCTCTCCCTCCCACTCTCTCTGCACTGTGCTGGGATCCCCCCACTCTCCTTCCTCCCAAGGCATAGGAAATTCTTAGAGGGGTGGGTTGCCACCTTGCTGGGTCCCAGATGTTTTATTGGCTGCATATGTGTGATGGGTAAGGAGGGTGCCCTGAAAGTGAACTGTGTGCTAGATCTGTGCATCTTTATGCAACCATTTTTAGTGCTTGAATTTTTTTCCCCATTATGGGCATGAGTACGGCCTCATGTGTAAGTTTTGCCAAAGGCCTCACAAAGCCTAGAGCCACCTCTGACCAGGATGCTTCAATAGCGGCCTTCAGCTCTTCTGCATTGCTTGGTCTCATGTCTCTCATCTTTCTCTTGGCAATGCCCCATAGATTCTCTATGGGGTTCAAGTCAGGCGAGTTTGCTGACCAATCAAGCACAGTAATCTATCCCACGGTCATTGAACCAGGTTTTGGTGCTTTTGGCAGTGTGGGCAGGTGCCAAGTCCTGCTGGAAAATTAAGTTAGCATCCACATAGAGCTTGTCTGCGGAAGGAAGCATGAAGTGCTCCAAAATCTCCTGGTAGATGGCTGTGTTTGACCCTGGACTTAATGAAGCACAGTGGACCAACACCAGCAGATGACATGGCTCCCCAAACCAACACAGACTGTGGAAACTTCACACTGGACTTCAAGCATCTTGCAGTGTGTGCCTCTCCATTCTTCCTCCATACTCTGGGTTCTTGGTTGCCAAATGAGATGCAAAATTTGCTCTCATCAGAAAAGAGGACTTTGCACCACTGAGCAACAGACCAGGTCTGTTTCTCTTTAGCCCAGAAAAGACGCTTCTGACATTGTTGTTCAGGAGTGGCTTGACCAGATGAATACGACATTTAAAGCCCATGTCCAGCATCCATCTGTGTGTGGTGGCTCTTGATGCACTGACTCCAGCCTCAGTCCACTCCTTGTGAAACAAACTCCGCCAACACTTTTGAATGGCCTTTTTCTGACAATCCTATCCAGGCTGCGATCATCCCTGCTGCTCGTGCACCTTTTTCTTCCACATTTTTCCCTTCCACATAACTTTCTATTAATGTGGGAACATCCAACTTCTTTTGCAATTACCTTTTGAGGTTTTCCCTCCTTATGGAGGGTGTCAGTGATGGGTTTTCCGCACAACTTTCAGGTCAGCAGTCTTTCCCATGATTGTGATTCCTACTGAACCAGACTGAGAGACCATTTAAAGGCTCAAGCTCCCTTTGCAGGGGTTATGGCTTAATTGGCTGATTAGACTGGGACACTTTGAGCCTAGAATATTGTACCTTTTCACAATATTCTTATCTTCTGAGATTTTGCATTTGGGGTTTTCATGAGCTGTAAGCCATAATTATCACAATTATGACAAATCACGGCTTGAACTATCTTGCTTTGCATGTAATGAGTCTATCTCGTATATTAGTTTCACCTTTTAAGTTGCATTAGTGAAATAAAAAGGAAAATTTATTATCAATACTTACCGTAATTTTCCTTTCCTGATGGACTCCATGGCAGCCTACGTGTGGGTTAACCCGCCTCCTCTCCAATGCTATAGGACCCCATTCCCATAAATGAACACTCACCACTCCATACTGTGTTCCGTAACTAGCCTACTCATATGACTCATGGGTGGGAACTCCGTCTGCCATGGAGTCCATCAGGAAAGGAAAATTACAGTAAGTATTGATAATAAATTTTCCTTTTTCCTGACAGACTCCATGGCAGCCTACGTGTGGGAAATAACTAGCCGACCACACGGGTGGGTATGCTGAACAAAAAATATTTTAATTTGACCTATCGGCCGATAGGACCTTCAAACCAAAGTTTACAGAAGACAGAGCTGCTGGTTCAATACAATAATGCAACATAAACGTATTAATAGAGGCCCAAGAGGCCGCCTTGCATATTGTGTCCGGAGCCACATGTCGAGCCGCCGCCCAAGAAGCTGCCATTCCCCTGGTGGAATGGGCCGTCACCGCCTCAGGAGGAGCCAAGCCCTTAGCCCTGTATGCTTGCTGTATGGTCCATACAATCCAGGATGCCAGAGTCCTGGTTGAAGCCTTGTTTCCTTTATTGCTGCGTGAATGCAGAATAAATAGATGGCCAGGACGTCTGAAAGGAGCAGTGATTTGAAGATATTCCTTTAAAGCTTCACCAACATCCAAAAGGATGAATATCAGAAGATCCCGGAGCCTTGAATGTGGGCAGGACGATTTCCTGATTCTCGTGGATACCTTTGGGTTGGAACCCAGCATGGGAACGAGGACAACCCGGTCCGGGAAGAATGTCAAGAAAGGCTCTTCAAAACCTAAAGA
Source organism: Lithobates sylvaticus (assembly GCA_028564925.1). Lineage (NCBI taxonomy): Eukaryota > Metazoa > Chordata > Amphibia > Anura > Ranidae > Lithobates > Lithobates sylvaticus. The sequence goes on from CM053031.1 coordinate 122,669,785, forward strand.
CCCAATTTCTGAGACTCGCTTGGCCGAAGTGATAGCCACCAAGAATACCAACTTTGCTGAAAAGTCCTTAATGGAAAGAGGGGAAGGCCCCGACATGCTCAGTCCAGTAATAGAATCAAGAACCAAGGGAAGATCCCATTTGGGGAATCTAGGCTTCCTTTGGGGCTTAAGCCTTGCTGCCCCCCTGAAAGAACTGACGGATCAATGGCTGAACTGCCCATGATATGCCGGAGAAGGCTGACAAGGCCGATACCTGAACCCTGAGGGAACTTATTGATAGAGGAAGATCAAGGCCGGTTTGCAGGAAACTAAGGATGTCCTGGACTCCTGGGTGCTCAAAAGATCTATCCGTAGAAGAACAGAATTCCACAAACTTGGTCCAAATTCTTCCATAAACCTCGTTTGTGCTTGACCTTCTTGAGCTCATAAGGGTGGAAATTACTCTTGAGGCACAACCAATAGATTCTAACCTCCTCCTCTCAAGAACCAGACCGTCAGTTTCAGAAGTGCTGGGCAGGGGTGCAGAACGGCACCCTGAGAGAGAAGGTCCAGCCTGAGAGGTAGCGGTATCGGATTCCGAACACAGAGCCGGACCAAGAGGGGAAACAAAGGCCTGTTGGGCCAATAGGGAGCTATTGTTACAACGTCCACTGCTTCCCCCTGGAGTCTCTGAAGGAACCTGAGTATCACTGGAAGTGGGGGAAAGGCGTATGCCCTCCTGAACCTCCACTCGTCCGTCAGAGCATCTGTTCCGAAGGCCTGGCAGCAACGGCCTCGGGTGTAGAACTTCTCCATCTTGAAATTGCAGGGGGAGGCGAATAGGTCCACCTGGGGATTGACCCCTAAGGACAGGATCCACTCGAATGTTTGAGCATGAAGGGACCACTCGTTGTTGTCCAACTGAGAACGTGACAGGAAGTCCGCCTGAGAGTTCTGGACCCCTGGGACAAAGACTGCTGAGATGTTCACCAGATTCCTCTGTGCCCATGATAGGATGGGTTCTACTTCTCGGAGAAGAGTAGAGCTCCGAGTGCCACCCTGCCTTTTCACGTATGAGACCGCCGTGGTGTTGTCCATCCTTAATAATACTGAATTCCCCTTCAGGAGATGAGAAAAGTGTTGGAGAGCACACCAGGCTGCTCGGAGTTCCAGGACATTCGAACCCGGAACAGGGAGACATGCATCCCACTTGCCCTGAGCAAGGTTCGATCCGCAAAGAGCTCCCCGACCGCTGGCATCGGTCGTAACTGTGACCCACGAGATGGGAGCGATGGAGTGACAAGACAAGAGATTCTTTCGTTGGAGCCACCAGAAGAGACTGTTCCTCATTGCCGTGGTTATGTGTATGTTTTGGTTTTTGTCGCCTGACTTCCACTGTCTGATAAAGCCCGACTGGAATGGGCGTAACCTCCACAGGGCCCACTTGACCATAGGAGTCGTTGAGACCATTGTACCTATTATTTTGAGGCACTGAGAGGCTTTCAGAAACTGGGTGTGCAAGGCCCGAGAGATCCTGTCTCGTATAACTGGAATTTTTTCCAACGGAAGAGAGATGGTTTCTTGTAGAGTGTCGAACTGAGCCCCTAAATATATTAGCCGTTGGGTTGGCTCTAAGTGACTTTTTGCCAAGTTCAGGAGCCACCCAAAACTGGACAGGGTGGAAATCACTTGTTCCCGATGTACCAGCAACTGCTCTCTGCTTTGGGATAGCACCAGGAGGTCGTCTAGGTAGTGGTACAGACGTATGCCTTTTATCCTGATAAGAGCCACTATGGCCAGGAGCACCTTCGAAAAAACACGGGGGGATGTCGTCAACCCGAAGGGGAGGCAAATAAACTGCAGATGATCTTGACCGACACAAAATCTTAGAAATTTTTGAAATTCCTTTTCTACTGGGACGTGAAAATACGCGTCCTTTAGGTCGACTGAAATCATCCAATCTCCTGGCTGTATAGCCTGCTGAATCGTCGAGAGTGTTTCCATCTTGAACCTTCCGTATTTTATAAACCTGTTTAGGTAGGTCAGGTCTATGACTGGGCGCCAAGCTCCACTTTTCTTCTGCACCAAAAATAGTGGGGAGTAGACTCCCTGAGACCGCTCTTCCTCTGGCACTGGAACCACTGCACCTTGAGTTTTCAACGGGTCCACATACGACAATAACACCTGCCTCTGCTCCGCCGAGTGAGATAGAAGGGTAGACAGGAATCTGGGGGGAGGAGTACTGGAGAAGGTCCATCTGTGACCTGACGAGACTGTCCGGACTACCCAGTAATCCGAGATCGAGGCCACCCAGACGTGCCGGAAGAGGGATAGACGGGCCCCCACCCGACCCGCCTGGGCGGGCGTGATCTCAGAAGGACTTGGCTGGATCACGTCCACTGGATGTCTGACCCTTAAAGGGCTTACGAAAGGATGTCTGTCCTCGGCTCCAATTCCTCCTGAAGTCCCGTCCGGGCTTGTAGGAGCGTGCGTCTCTTGATCGATCTGGGCTGCGTCTTTTAAACTGAGGTTTCTTTTTCCCAAACCCACGTCTGTCCTGGGGAAGGAAGCCAGACTTACCGCCCGTAGCCTGCGATATGGCGTCGTCCAGCTTGTTGCCAAATAGAGAGGACCCTTCAAAGGGGATCTTACACCAAGCTTGCTTGGAAACCGGGTCAGCCAGCCAGGGACGCAACCACAAGGCTCGCTTAGCCGTGACCGAGGACAACATAACGCGTGCCAAAAGGCGGATCAAGTCAATGGATGCTTCCCCCAGGAAGACTGCCGCGAGCTTTAGCTCTGCTGCTGCCGAACTTTTAGCCAACTCTTCGGACACACCCCTGAGAAAGGAGTCCACGTTCTCGATCCAAGCTTCCATGGCCTTGGACATGGCTGCTAGTGCTAAGGCCGGTTTACAGGCCATACCGGCCAGCCCGTAGATCTTTTTAAGGTCCTGGTCGATTTTCCTCTCGAGACCATCTTTGAAGGACACTGAATCTTCCAGTGGGAGAGTCACATGTTTGGCTAGGCGCATTAACGCTGCGTCCACAAGGGGAGCATTCTCCAGGTGTTTTACTTCTTCCATCTTGAAGGGATACAACCTGGCAGTTTTATTTGTTATGGAAGATTTTTTATCCACTTTACTCCACTCTTCCTCAATGATATCCTTCAGCTCTGTCAGAAGAGGGAAAATTTAGGCGCTCCTTCCCCAGCTGCTTGAAGAATTTCTTCTGTTTAGCTGGCGGGGTAGAAGAGTCTTCCCACTTTAGGACCTCTTTAATTGCTTTGATTAGAGGTGAGACCATAGTGAAGTCAAAGCCCCCAATATCCTCTTCACCCACGAACTCCTCGTCCGAAGACTCGTCAGAAGCCACATAGGGCTGTGAGGTACCCGGATCCTCGCGGGCTGAACCAACCTGAGAGCCAGTAGCATTTGTGGATTGGCTCAACGTGTGCGCTGTATCCATATCTCTCAGCGACTGCTGCACCACACGTTTTACGAGGGATTCCATGCGCTGGCTTTCAGACTCTTTTTCCCCGACCGCCCGGGCATAACATCGGTCACACAAGGACTTGCCCTCCGGGACTCGAGTCCCACATCCCCAGCAGGCTCTTCGACCAGAGCGGCTATCATGGCGGTGGGAGCGGTGTCTGGAGGAGGAATGTGAACATCTCCTCTGGTGGTGAGATCCATGCGGAGAGTCTCTTCTGGATCTTGATGATGAGTGGTATTGTGGCCTGGCAAGGTCTGTATCCTGAAGATCCAACCTGGAAGGGCTGAGGACAAAAAATAGAGGGGGGAGGGGAACATGGCATCAGGAAAACAACGCAAACAATGCGGCTGTATTTCAACCCCCTCCCTCACCCGCACATACCTAGTGCGTGAGGGCTGGCCGCTTACAGGCGGTGATTTGTCCATACTCTCAGGACTGAGAACGTCACACTACAGGCTTTTTGGTCTGAAAGAAAAAGAAACGTGGACCTAAAAACCACGGTATGCAGAGCATCCATGCGTAGAGCATTAATGTGCAAGGTATTAGGGATGAGCCGAACACCCCCACGTTTGGCTCGCACCAGAACCTGCGAACGGACCTAAAGTCCGTGCGAGCTTTAGAACCCTATTAGTTATAATGGATGCGAACGTTCGAAATTAAAAGTGCTAATTTTAAAGGCTAATATGCATGTTAATGTCATAAAAAGTGTTTGGGGACCTGGGTCCTGCCCCAGGGGACCTGTATCAATGCAAAAAGAAGTTTTAAAAACGGCCGTTTTTTCAGGAGCAGTGATTTTAATAATGCTTAAATTGAAACAATAAAAGTGTAATATTCCTTTAAATTTCGTACCTGGGGGGTGTCTATAGTATGCATGTAAAGGGGCGCATGTTTCCCGTGTTTAGAACTGTCTCTCCGCAAAGTGTCATTTTTGAAAGTAAAAAAGCTATTTAAAATCACTCGCGGCTAATGTTAATTGACGGCTCCCGTAATACAGAGAACAGTCATTCATTGAAACTCATTCATAAAAAAAAAAAGTCATTGATAAAAAATAAAAATAAATGAAAAAAAAAAAAGAAGCGTAGGGGTCCCCCCAAATTCAATAACCAGGCCCTTCAGGTCTGGGATGGATATTAAGGGGAACCCCAGCCAAAAAAAAAAAAAAAAATGGCGTAGGGTCCCCCTCAAAATCCATACCAGACCCTTGAGGTCTGGGATGGATTTTAAGGGGAACCCTAGCCAAAAAAATGGCGTGGGGTCCCCCTCAAAATCCATACCAGACCCTTATCCGAGCACGCAACCTGGCAGGCCGCAGGAAAAGAGGGGGGGGACGAGAGCAGCCCCCCCTCCCGCCTGAACCGTACCAGGCCACATGCCCTCAACATTGGGAGATGCTTTGGGGGTCTAAGACCCCTAAAGCACCTTGTCCCCATGTTGATGAGGACAAGGGCCTCTTCCCCACAACCCTGGCCATTGGTTGTGGGGGTCTGCGGGCGGGGGGCTTATCGGAATCTGGAAGCCCCCTTTAACAAGGGGACCCCCAGATCCCGGCCCCCCTCCGTGTGAAATGGTAAGGGAGTACCCCTACCATTTCACCAAAAAAGTGGCAAAAATGGTAAAAATGACAGGAGACGGTCTTTGACAATTCCTTTATTAAAATCTTCTTTCTTCTTTCTTCATCCTTCGGTTTCTTCATCTTCTCCTTCCGTCATCTTCTTCCATTTTCTTCTTCCTCCGATCCGCTTCTTCTTGCGCTGGTCTTCTCGTCCGGCATCTTCTTTCGTCGGCGTCGGTGTCTTCTTGGGCCGCTCCGCGCAATGGGAGGCTCCCGCTGTGTGAGGCTCCGCTCCGTCTGACAGGTCTTTTAAAACGGAGGGCACCTGGTGACCCCGCCCCCTCTGACGTCATGGGGAAAGCCATCATGGAATTCCCCATGACGTCCCCGTGCGTCAGAGGGGGCGGGGTCACCAGGTGCCCTCCATTATAAAAGACCTGTCAGACGGAGCAGAGCCTCACACAGCAGGAGCCTCCCATTGCGCGGAGCGGCCCAAGAAGACACCGACGCCGACGGAAGAAGATCCCGGACGAGAAGGACGAGAAGACCAGCGCAAGAAGAAGCGGATCGGAGGAACCTGCCCCCTTATACCATGGGGCGTGTACTAAAGCCCCTGAGCTATAATTGGCTACAGGCATCCTGCCTGTAGCCAATTATGGCTCTCCTAGCTGCCGGCGCTGTGATTGGCCAAGCATGCACTGTGACCCCCGCATGCTTGGCCAATCATCAGCCAGCATTGCACTGCGCGGGCCGCAATGCATTGTGGGGCCGCTCGCATCACACGAATTTGATGCAAGCGGCCCCAATAGTTCTGGGCTCGCCGAGCGAGCTAACGCCCGGTGCTCGATTCGAACATGGGTTCGAATCGAACACCGGGCCCATCCCTAGTATTAATGTGAAGAGTAATTACTGTGCAGATCATCACTTGTGCGAAACGATCAATGTGCAGGGCCGTAATGTGCAGAGCAAATAATGTGCAGAGCAAATAATGTGCAGGACAAATAATGTGCAGGACAAATAATGTGCAGGGCAAATAATGTGCAGAGCAAATAATGTGCAGAGCAAATAATGTGCAGAGCAAACCAATGTGCAGTATAAATCAATTAAGCACTGACCTGAGCAAGGCTGGGGAACTGGCTTCGCTGTCTCCAACTCTCTGACAGAACCCAGAGAGACTGAAGCAGCAGCCGGTTTTTAAATTCCCCGCCCGTGACGTCACCGCCTCTTCCGACGCGCGACTGCGCCATGGGAAGACGGATGTACGGCGCCTGCGCGGCCGCCGACCGGGGAGGGGAACATGGCATCAGGAAAACAACGCAAACAATGCGGCTGTATTTCAACCCCCTCCCTCACCCGCACATACCTAGTGCGTGAGGGCTGGCCGCTTACAGGCGGTGATTTGTCCATACTCTCAGGACTGAGAACGTCACACTACAGGCTTTTTGGTCTGCAAGAGAAAAAACGTGGACCTAAAAACCACGGTATGCAGAGCATCCATGCGTAGAGCATTAATGTGCAAGGTATTAATGTGAAGAGTAATTACTGTGCAGATCATCACTTGTGCGAAACGATCAATGTGCAGGGCCGTAATGTGCAGAGCAGTAATGTGCAGAGCAAATAATGTGCAGAGCAAATAATGTGCAGGACAAATAATGTGCAGGACAAATAATGTGCAGAGCAAATAATGTGCAGAGCAAATAATGTGCAGAGCAAACCAATGTGCAGTATAAATCAATTAAGCACTGACCTGAGCAAGGCTGGGGAACTGGCTTCGCTGTCTCCAACTCTCTGACAGAACCCAGAGAGACTGAAGCAGCAGCCGGTTTTTAAATTCCCCGCCCGTGACGTCACCGCCTCTTCCGACGCGCGCCTGCGCCATGGGAAGACGGACGTACGGCGCCTGTGCGGCCACCGACCTGACCGCGCCACTGCGCATGTGCGAACCAAGCCTCGGTTTCGCCGCGGTCAATGCGCACGCGCAGTACGCTGAGGTGCCCGTAATGCGGAAGCGCCATAGCAGACTGGAATAGCGTTCCGGCCGCCATAGGGGACAGCATAGGATGCCACAAAACACACTACACATATCAGACAAAAAAATATGACTGCCATGGAGAAATAAAACGTTGATGCATCCCGTTCGGTCGTCTGTTGGGCATACAGAGGCGACCCCCCACACCACCATAGGGTACCGTCCAGCCTCTAAGCTTCCCGCCCGCCCATGGCTGGGCTCTGAGCTGCACCGCAAGGTATGCCAAAGGATCCGAAGTCCATCCGGACGCGAACAGCATGCAGGTCCATGGAGGAGGACAAAAAAGGAACACAGTATGGAGTGGTGAGTGTTCATTTATGGGAATGGGGTCCTATAGCATTGCAGAGGAGGCGGGGTTAACCCACACGTAGGCTGCCATGGAGTCTGTCAGGAAATTAACTTTTGCACGACATTCTAATTTTTTGAGTATCACCTGTATATAATCTATCGTAACCCACTACCAAAAAATATATAAAAATAAATTCTCTTTCTCCGGATGTGCAAAGAAATACTACAAATGTGTGCATTATTTGTAGTAAGGGCCAGAGACAATGGTGCACATTTTGGCTTCATGAACATTCCTGGCTGCAACATTGATCACGTGATGGGGAGCCCATCCTCACCATCTTTTTGTGATCGAAAGTTGTGAGTGACAGTGCTGTCAGAGTGCTGGGGGCATGCAACTGCGCAAGTTTCTGACACAAAACCGCAACAGATATGTGGTAGCATGGAATAAGGGGTCCATTCTGTGCAGCCGCATATGTGTAAGATTAGCGCTCTCTCCCTTGTCATAGACCATTGGCTTCCGTTGCTGTCAATCACAGCCAGTGAAGAGGGGGCAAGGCTGAGCCATGCTCTGTGTGCCAATGGACATACAGAGCCCACTCAGGAGCGAGCCTGCATGAGCGCCCCCATAGCAAGTGGCTTGCTATGGTGGGAACTCAGTAGTGGGGACAAGCCAGGAGCGCAGGTGGGGGACCCAAGAAGAGGAACACCAGGGTGCTCTGTGCAAAACGATTGCACAGAGCAAGTAAGTATAACATGTATATTATTTAAAAAAATGAAAGGTTTACAGTCACTTTAAAGCTTGGAGTACCCCTTACGCTCACCATACACATTACAATCTGATTGTACAATCTAATTGACATCTACCTACAACTCTGTAGTAAAAGTGTAAGGATGGGGAGATACGAACTGACTGGAAAGAATAGATAGGTCCCAGGGGTCAAGTCCCAGGGAAAAAAGTGTGGGAACTCCCACCCAAGATCCACTTGTCCACCAAAAAAATAAAAATAAATGATACGCTCATATGCACGAACGCTTCAAAAGTGGTATTTTTTTATCCAATTTTCGTATTGTGTGTATGAAGCTTAACTGTTAGTACATAAAAAAAAACAATCCTCAATAAACATAAATACGGTAATTCTCTGAATAATCGGCATTCGTTCAATTGTGCTTCCATGCAAATGTGAACATCATGTTCTGATCTTTATTGGGGAATTTTATTTTGTATATAGAGTGTTTATGTGGTAAGTTTACACTTTTCATTGAGCAGAGTTTGGATAACACAGGGTTAAATGGAAAGGTCATAAATGAACTGCACATTATCTGGACAGAATGCTTGGGGAGATAGTGATGTGTTCTGGCTTAGGAGATGTATGTTAGCTTGGGGGGCTGCAAACTATGCAGGGCTCCAACACACATTCGCTGCTATTCCAACCCTTCACATATTTCCACATAAACTTCCCTCCTGGTATTAAACTTTGCCAGGTATTGTGCTCAGCTTACCACCCCAAACTGATATTCCTCCCTCAGCTCACCTCTCTCCCTGCATGTCCTGTGAGCAGAATAGCTGTGCTCCTGCTCTGGGTTCTCTCATAATATGGCACTGAAGATAGGAGGGGGGGGGATTCAGCGGGACACACAGAGCAAGTATGCAGGAGACTGGGGGGGGCGGGGGAGATGGGGAGACAGAAAATCAGGAGGGGCTGGCAGGGAGGAGCGCATCACGAGAGGTCTGACTAAATACAATCTCTTAGCAGCAGGGACCTGATCTACCTGTCAGCTAGCTGTGATTGATAGGTAGATCGAAGCGGAAGCTGTCATGGGAACCCCTACTGGCAATGCCTGAATGGTCAGGTGTGCGGCACTTACTATTGCGAGCTGTGTCGGCAGCTGCTGGTGTAGCACCTGCCACACAGCTCGCATACTTCAAAGTCTTGCAGGACATGGCTGCTAACGGGAACTGAGTTCCTGTTGTGGAAAAAGTACAGGAACTCCGTTCCCACAGGACTTGAGCCCTGATAGGTCCTCATTACATAGTTTTGGTAAATCTAAAGTTTTGTGTGCAAAGATTTTATGGTCTGATTGTAATGTGTATGGTGACCTGTTTTCTACAGTCCAGCAGTTTAGAGCAGGGGTGACATCTAGTGGTGAAGTGAATGTTATATGTAACACATTTAAAATTAAAAGGGGAGATGAGGCCACAAGCCTTTGGGACTTTTTAAATGGTATCGTGATTCTTAATGATAGTAATGAGGAATAGCGATGTAAATAAAATATAAATTTTTATTTCCACAACATTTGGACAGGTAAAGACAAAAGGACACAAATAATATATCCAAGAATACAGACATATGTGTTATTCAGACAGAATATATATAAAGCGCTACCATACTCGACATGTTTCACTCGTGAGAGTTTCTTCAGGAGATTCAAAGGTATAGCTCATTGATATTCTGAAATAACAAAGTAGCATGAGAGTGCATCCTTTACAGGTACAGTTTTAGTGTACAAAACCAGATTATTATTCAAATTGGCTTTGTATATACATCAACAAACCAAGCAAAATGATTTATACAGATATTGAGGTATTTACAAACATGGGGCATAGGAAGCAAACGAAGAGCCAGATTCGGCAGATTGGTTTTACCACATATGCTCAATCTTCATAGGAAATGGTGGACATACAATATGTCCAGGGCAGGACTTAGGGTGGTGGGGGCCCCTGGGCTTGAGTCACTTTCGGGCCCTACCTTCTATACATTATCGTATTTATCAGCGTATAACACATGCCCCAAGTTTAGGAGGGAAGTTTAAGGAAAAAAAACGTACATTTAAATGCCCATCAATGCAGCCTTGTCCAGTGTCCATCTGCAGCCTTGCCCATCCATCTGCAGCCTTGTCCAGTGTCATTTGCAGCCTTGTCAGTGTAGCCTTGTCATTTGCAGCCTTGCAGCCTAAAAATGGCGCCGCTGTGATACAGAGTCCTGTGTATCTCTGGTCCTCTTGGAGGCTCTCGGGTCCTCTCAGCGGCTCTCGGGGTCTCTCGGTGGTTCTCAGGTTCTCTCAGCGGCTCTCGGGGTCTCTCAGTGGGTCTCGGGTCCTCTCGGCTGTTCTTGGGTCCTCTCGTGGCTCTCGGGTCCTCTCAGCGGCTCTCGGGGTCTCTCGGTGGTTCTCAGGTTCTCTCAGCGGCTCTCGGGGTCTCTCAGTGGGTCTTGGGTCCTCTCGGCGGTTCTCGGGTCCTCTCGGCGGTTCTCGGGTCCTCTCGGCGGCTCTCCTGTCCTCTCGGCGGCTTTCGAGCAGCTCTCGGATCCTCTCGGCGTCTCTCGGGTCCTCTTGCAGTCCCGAGCAGAGCCGAGAGTAGCCAATTGTACTTGGTTCGACTCACAGTCATGCCAAGTCCCTGTTTTATGTCCATCATAGGGAGGGACTGGGCGTGACTGAGTGGAGCAGAGCCAAGTACACTCTGCTCTGTATCTTGGCAGGGCCCCCTATTGGGCAGGGCCCATGGGCTTGAGCCCAGTCAAGCCCAATGGTAAGTCCTGCCCTGAATATGTCAATTTTAAAAGCAGGTTTAGGCATTATACAGTTAACCCAGGAAGGCCATAAGTCTAATTGCTTGCAGAGAGGAACACTAAAAGATAATAAAGTAGATTAAACATATAATATAGGGCTATAGAAGGTCCCAAAAGGGAACGTAATAGTTTCCAATGGGGAAAATGTATAACAATAAACAGGTTACCTTGGCAGGTTAATTGGTGGAAAAAGAGAGAAGTGAAAAAGATATACACTTCAATTCGGTTGTTGGACAACAGTGTTCATTGATGGACATGTAGCTCGCAGTTACATTACAGCTGCTTGCTTCCAAGAGTGGAATAAGAGTATCTGAAGTGAAAATAAGGGCGGAATAATCACATAAAGTGACAGATTAAATAAATGCTAACAATATGATGCATTGAAGGAAAGAATCTTACCCAGTAGTAGTGTTGGAAAAGTAAAGGGCTCAGCGCAGGGGGAGAGGACGGTGTAACAACCGAGTTCCTTCTCGTGTAGGCTCCTGACAGGGAATGATAGCAGGGGGCAGCTGCCTTAAATAGTGCCTCTACGGCTCGGCGGCGTCTGTCATCACCGCCGAGTCGCGGGAGCTTAAACGGCACAGTTAGGAAATAACAGCCTGAATGGTGGTACTGCGCATGCGCGGGCGACGAGCCACGTCGCCGGCGCTCCGCGTCAGCGGCGCATCGCGGCCATCTTGGAAGGTCCTTTGCCCTTACCCTGCGGACAGAGGAAGAGATGGACACATACCCACAACGGGGAGCAAGCGGATTTAAATCCCACTGCTTGTTGGTGTCCATTAGGAGGCTTGAAAGGGGGCCGAGGGTGTCTAACCTAAGACGGGCCAAAAGGAGGGGAGGTTCAAAGGTCAAGGGTAGTTGGTTTATAACCCGAACACCTCAAAACAACCCCTGGGCGCCCGTACAAGCAGTTTAGACTTTAATTAGGCCATAAAGGGTAACTGTATTACATGGATGAAAAATGTTCATTGTATATATGCATAAATCATTTTGGTTATATTATGAGTATAATTCAGAGCATTTGTGTTGGCAGACCAGCCTGCCTATTATCCCCTTGATTGCTTTTAACATTGATACATCAATATAGAGTTAGGTGTAATATAAAGTAACAAACAAGTTATGCATTAAAATAATTTGGCAATGAAAAAAGGAAAAAAAGTTAGAGGATAGATAGAGAGGAGAGGGCCCCTAGACCCTTTTAGGCTAATCTACAGAAAAGATTTAAAACTAAGAGCATCATTTACCCCTGGAAGTGTCGTTGCCTTGAGGTCAAAAATCCAATGAGCCTCTCGTTGTAATAGGGTACGATCATAATTGCCACCCCTTTCCCCTGGGGGTACATGTTCTAGTGCAAAGAAATGCATTTTTTGATCGTCGTGGTTATGAAACAACCCCATATGACGACTAATGGGGGTTTCCATTTTTTTCCCCCATCAACAAATTTAGACAGCTGCTTAGTTCAGCTTTTTACCAGGACCTCATCACCAAAAAACACCTATGATTTTCTGAATATTCTAGCTCCAAAAACCCACAAGAATGCCACTAACCGATGCTTAACCGAAAATGCAAGTGCTCTAGTGGATGACTTTCTTCGTCCACACGTTGAGGGACTTGTCTCTTACTTGCAGGACACTCGTGATCTGCTAAGAGCTTTAGATGGGATTTCAATACCTATCGACTCGTGGCTCGTGGCTCTCGATGTTGAAGCCCTCTACAACTCCATTCCCCATGATTTGGGGGGCAGAGTTGTGGAGGGCTTCATTTCTGAGAGCACCGAGTCCCCTAGAAAATATAATGAATTCATTTTAAAGTTGCTTGAATTTATTTTGAGCAACAACATTTTTCTCTTTGGACGCTCCCACTACCTCCAGATACAGGGTGTGGCTATGGGGACCAAATGTGCCCCCTCATACGCCAACCTGTATCTGGGGGGGTGGGAGCGACACTTATTCCATAGAGATGACATGCAAATATTTTTGGACCAGATCCCCATTCGGAGAAGATACATCGATGATGTATTCTTCATTTGGACAGGTACCGAGATGGACTTGGTCTTTTTTGAAAGACTTAAGATCAACACGTTCAATCTCAAATTTACAATGGAGAGGAATCGATCGCATTTGACCTTTCTGGACATTCAAATTTTTGTGGACCAAGATGGCAACATTGGAACCATTCTTTACCGCAAGTCGTCAGCAGCAAACACTTTGCTGCATGCAACCAGTTCCCACCCTAGCCCATTGGTATCCAGTGTACCCTATGGGCAATACCTCCGTATCAAACGCAATTGGAGTCAAGACTCTCATTTTGAAATGGAGGCCAAAAAACTGCAATCGCGTTTGCGACATCGAGGATATAGCAACAAATGCCTAAAAAAATCTTATCTTAAAGCCAAGAGACAAAATAGATCGAGCCTCATTCATGGGAAAAAATCCCTTACAACTGATCCAGGAATCAGAATAATCACCCGATTTTCAGGCCAACATGCTCAGGTGCGAAATTTTTTTGGAAAATATTGGTATCTTCTTAAGGCTGATCCTTTGGTGTCCAAACATCTGGGAGACCATCCCAAAATCACCTTCAGAAGATCTCAGTCTTTGAGAGATACCTTAGTGCGAAGCCATTATGCCCCCGCTCTACCTGATCAATTGAATAAGAATTTTGGAACAAAACCCTGTCATAAATGCAATTTTTGTCGCTATATTTTTGCATCAAAACAGATCGCATTACCTAACGGACGCATCTACAAACCAAAATTTTCTGTCAATTGCCAATCCATTGGTGTGGTATACATTATGGTATATGATTGTGAAGCCTTTTACATAGGAAAAACAAAACGTCCTTTTTTCCACCGCATCAGGGACCATGTTTCCCTGGTGCGGGGGAAAAAAAATGGAAACCCCCAAAATGAATATTTTTCATCCATGTAAAACAGTTACCCTTTATGGCCTAATTAAAGTCTAAACTGCTTTGGGGTTGTTTTGAGGTGTTCGGGTTATCAACCAACTACCCTTGACCTTTGAACCTCCCCTCCTTTTGGCCCGTCTTAGGTTAGACACCCTCGGCCCCCTTTCAAGCCTCCTCATGGACACCAACAAGCAGTGGGATTTAAACCCGCTTGCTCCCCGTTGTGGGTATGTGTCCATCTCTTCCTCTGTTCGCAGGGCAAGGGCAAAGGACCTTCCAAGATGGCCGCGATGCGCCGCTGACGCGGAGCGCTAGTGACGCGGAGCACCGGCGACGTGGCTCGTCGCCCGCGCATGCGCAGTACCACCATTCAGGCTGTTATTTCCTAACGGTGCCGTTTAAGCACCCGCGACTCGGCGGTGATGTCAGATGCCGCCGAGCCGGAGAGGCACTATTTAAGGCAGCTGCCCCCTGCTATCATTCCCTGTCAGGAGCCTACACGAGAAGGAACTCGGTTGTTACACCGTCCTCTCCCCCTGCGCTGAGCCCTTTACTTTTCCAACACTACTACTGGGTAAGATTCTTTCCTTCAATGCATCATATTGTTAGCATTGATTTAATCTGTCACTTTATGTGATTATTCCGCCCTTATTCTCACTTCAGATACTCTTATTCCACTCTTGGAAGCAAGCAGCTGTAATGTAACTGCGAGCTACATGTCCATCAATGAACACTGTTGTCCAACAACCGAATTGAAGTGTATATCTTATTCCACCAATTAACCTGCCAAGGTAACCTGTTTATTGTTATACATTTTCCCCATTGGAAACTATTACTTTGTTTGGGACCTTCTATAGCCCTATATTATATGTTTTCATCTACTTTATTATCTTTTAGTGTTCCTCTCTGCAAGCAATTAGACTTATGGCCTTCCTGGGTTAACTGTATAATGCCTAAACCTGCTTTTAAAATTGACATATTGTATGTCCACCATTTCCTATGAAGATTGAGCATATGTGGTAAAACCAATCTGCCGAATCTGTCTCTTTGTTTGCTTTCTATGCCCCATGTTTGTAAATACCTCAATATCTGTATAAATCATTTTGCTTGGTTTGTTGATGTATATACTAAGCCAATTTGAATAATAATCTGGTTTTGTACACTAAAACTGTACCTGTAAAGGATGCACTCTCATGCTACTTTGTTATTTCAGCATATCAATGAGCTATACCTTTGAATCTCCTGAAGAAACTCTCATGAGTGAAACATTTCAAGTATGGTAGCGCTTTATATATATTCTGTCTGAATACCACATATGTCTGTATTCTTGGATATATTATTTGTGTCCTTTTGTCTTTACCTGTCCAAATGTTGTGGAAATAAAAATTTATATTTTATTTACATCGCTATTCCTCATTACTATCATTAAGAATCACGATACCGTTTAAAAAGTCCCAGAGGCTTGTGGCCTCATCTCCCCTTTTAATTTTAAATAATTTACCTTGGGATGTTGGTATCTTTAGTTTGACTACTCCATCTTACATTTTATACGTTATATGTAACACACTTTTGAATATCGGGAAGTAATGTACGTCTTCACAATATCTATAAGCATCCATTTGAAAGTAGTAGCAATTATCTTTTTTGCCTCTCAAGACCAGACACTTTTGCACTCTTTTTTGTAAATTTGCTTTTAATGCAACAGTGCAAATAAAGGGGGCAGAGAGGGAAACTTGGAGAATCTACAGGAAACGGATGGGGGAAAAAAAACGATTTGAAAAAAAATATATATATATTTTTCTGAAGGCTAAAATTCAGTTGTGTGCATAATCAGAGTATTTACTATGGGATAATAAGGGTGGATGTGGCTTATAACTGTAATAAAACTTATTTCCCAAATATTTTATGATGAAAGCAAAAGTTGGCTATTTTTGAAAATCCTTTGTGTAGCTCAGTGGTGCCCATTATCTAGCCCACAGCTGCAAAAAAATGTTTGGCTTGCTCCTTATTGCAATTCTATGGTGCTTCCTTCATCTCTCTCAATCCTAGCATGGTATGTTTCTTCTTAAAACCGACCAAGTATTTGGTCGGTCTGTTTTTGCAACAAGTTTTGTTTTATAAAGTGTGCCAATTAATCACTCCCAAAACAAATGAACCATTTTTTCTTTCTCTTATGACTATTGCTGTGTATTAAGAACTCATGTAAAGAGTCGAAATAAAACAGGCATTAAAGCACAGTTTGTTGCATTGTTTGAAATGACCAGCGTTCAACTGTTCCAAAGCATAATAAAGTGACTGGGAAGTGGTACTGATAATGCGCCATGGAACATACAGTGGATTGACTGAAGTTGATAAATACATTGGTACTGCATAGAGCAATAGAAGGCAACACGCTACATATGTGGTAGCTTAAAGGAAACAAATGGTTTTGGGTCATTTTTTATTCTGTTAAAACTAGCAAATGTGTGCTTGTTCCCGAAATAAGTGTATGGAGACGAGCAGAATGTAGTGTAGACGATGGGGAACAAAGGCAGCAAGTGGGGATGCTTGGGGATGCTTGTAGAGCAGAGGAGCTGTTTATGTGGATGAAGTGGAAGAGGTAGTTATGACAGTGCAGCAGAGACTATGAGCTGGAAGGAATGCACTCATACCTCCCAACTTTTTGAGATGGGAATGAGGGACACCCATCAGCAAACGTATTCAGGCATAGGACACACCCCTTGCAACGCCCCCTTAAAGGAGAATTGTACAAAAAAACTAGATTGGTTAAACCCACAAGTGCTTTTTTTAACACTATTTCTTTATATTGTTTTTTGGAAATTTACAAATGCAGCAATTTAGAAATCAGATGAAAAGTTTAGGGCTGGAAAACACTGATAGACAGTCTGGGAACATAGCAAAAAAGTAAAGTGTTAGTAATTGGAGGGAGAGGAATTATGGGGGGGGGGGGGGATTTAACCAACAAGGAGGCATAGTTACATTTAGGAAGGTGGAGAGAGGAGGCCTTGTGATCAGGGGGGTAACGTGGATGGCAGGGAGATAGTGTAATCAAGGGAGAGGTTGGTTGGAGGGAGGTGCGTGGGATGGGGCGGAGTGGACAGGGTTAGTTGGGAGGTTCGGTGATAAGGGGGTAAGGTAGGTGGTAGGCACTATGGTTGATCAGCGATTTGGGTGCAAGGTGTTTCAATGGGGGAAAGTTAAGTGGATGGAAGGCCCTGTGACAAGGCAGGGGTTAGGTGGGTGTCAGGCACTGCAGAGAAGGGAGGTGTGTGTGTGTGTGTCGGGTGCTTTTGGGGATTTGTAGGGAATCGGGATGAATTGGAAAGTTGTTTAGGAGAAAGGTTGTATGCACTGTGCTGCTGAAGTGTGGCATAGAGGTTCTGATGCTGTTTAGTTGCTGTGGAAGTGACTCTGTGCTACCTTCTTCAAGCTGCCTGAATGGAGGTGTGCTGAAATAATCGCACACCTACATTAAGGGAACTGCCCCAGCAGCCAAACGGCATCAAGGGAACATAGCTCTCCTATCCTGAACTTCTGCAGCACAGTGCAGGGGGGCATATCACTGCCAGCAGCATGATGTAGGATGTGTGTGAGGTCTAAGCAGTGCCAGAAAGGGGATAAAGAGGATAGCTCTGGTCCCAGGCTCACCATCCACTTCCAAGAGCCTGGAACCTCAGCTGCTCCCTGTGTGCTACAGGTATGTGGGGGGTCCATGGTATGTGCTGCAGTGAATGTCTTGGCTCTGAGTAGCAGTCTAGGACCAATGCACACTGAAGCTTGTATGTATGCGTTAGGACCATTGGCAAAACAATTGAGAAAGTGTTGCTGCCTAAGGACTGACCCACCTGGTTGTTTTGAGTAGGCCAGGTGGTAGCATGCTTTGCATAGACATTCTGAGAATCGGAGGAAAATCTGAGTAGGCATCGAGTCTGCCTGTCATTTATTGCTACCCATTTCCCCACTAGGCAGATTTGACCTCTCTGTTTGACTTGCAGTTTGGGGCTGCATTTCTGCATATGAAGTTTGAGATTTGGTCAGGAGCAATTGTCCTCAATGCTGAAAAATACAGGCAGATATTTATCCATCATGGCATACCATCAGGGAGGCGTGTGATTCGCCCCAAATTTATTCTGTAGCAGGACAACGACCACAAACAATACAGCCAATGTCATTAAGAACTATCTTTAGCATAAAGAACAAGGAGTCCTGGAAGTGACGGTTTGTATCCGACAGAGCCCTGATATCAACATTGAGTCTGCCTGGGATTACATGATAAGACAGAAGGATCTGAGGCAGCCTATATCCACAGAAGATCTGTGTTTTGTTCTCCAAGATGTTTGGAGCAACCTACTTGCTGAGTTCCTTCAAAAAGCTGTGTGCAAGTGTACCTAGACGAATTGATGCTGGTTTGAAGACAAAGGGTAGTCACAGAAAATATTGATTTACATTTTTCTTCTGTTTGCTCGCTTTGCATTTTGTAAATTGATAAAAATAAACAAAATATATATTTGAAAGCATTCTTGCTTTACAGCATTTCTTCACACCTATCTAAAACTTTTGCACAGTCCTGTATATATTATTGCTTTGCCTTGTGATGAGATTGATTGTCCTATTAGGTAGCTTTCTTTTTCATACATCATGGGACACAGAGTTAGGCTAATATTCATTACCTGCTGGGTTATACTTCATCTCCAGGTGAATGGACACTGGTAGACCAAAGGTCTTCAGACAGGAAGTGATTCCTTATATAACCCCTCCCATACAGGAAGTACTTCAGTTTTTTTTTACCAGCGTCTGCAAGGTGGAGGGCACGGTTGTTTTGAGCTCTCTGAGCTCCAGGTCTCTAGTCCCACAAACAGTTCTTAAATGAATCAAGGGCTTGACTGATCAAATCCATTTGACACAGGCTTTATATGCTTAGATAAATGGTACCCGAGCCTTGCAAAGAAGACTCAAGATACTGCTAGGTTTTGCCTTTAATGCGGCCTCCGGGCGCTGGACCCTGCGAAGTGGAATCCTGGATGCTACGGGCTAAGGCATTCCTGCAGGGTGCTGTACAGGTCCAAGGGTGTGGACCCTAAACATGAAAAGGGTACCCAGTCCTTGAAGGTCCTCAAGTGACAGGAACCCGCCGAGAAGGGTGAAGCTTGGGCTCTTGGTGTCCCAGGGATTGTAACCATCAGTCAAGCTAGCTAGAGGTTGGACACCTGTGTGCGGTGACCATACAGGGGAGTTTTTGGCTAGTTTTGGGCTAGTTTTGGGTGTTTGCAAAGTGTATCTTTTTAGCTTGCTGATGGCCATCACCTCAGCTAGAAGGGTGTCGGAGTTGGCGGCACTTTCATGCAGGGACCCGTACTTGATCCTCCACCATGACAGGGTCGTGTTACGATCTGTTCAATCCTTTTTGTCAAAAGTGCTGTCGGCCTTTCATTTAAATCAGGACATTATTTTGCCTTCTTTTTTTTTCTCTCAGCCTTGTTAGGCGGAAGAGAGACAACTTCATTCTGTTGTCCGGGCAGTCAAGGTTTATTTGTCTAGATCTGCGGAGATCCGAGGATCAGTCTCCTTTTTTATTTTACCAAAGGGACCCAAGAAAGGGCAGGCAGCTTCCAAAGCATCCATTGCCAACTGGGTCTGTCAATTGGTCATTCGGGCCTATGGTCTGAAACTTAAAGCTCCTCCCTTTTAGAGTGAGAGCTCATTCTACCAGGTGTGTAGGAGCCTCCTGGGCTTTTTGCCATCAGGTATCTGTGGCTCAGATTTGTAAGGCTGTTACCTGGTCTTCAGTGCATACGTTTACAAAATTTTATCAAGTGGAAGTTTAAGCAGCCGAGTATTCGGCTGCAGTGTACTGTGGGCTGCTGTATAAGGTCTGATGGCTATTGTTTGGCAGGGTGTCTCCCTCCCCTCAAGGCTATTGCTCTGGGACATCCCAGCAGGTAATAGGTATTAGTCTAACTCTGTCCCATGATGTATGAAAAAGAAAATAGGATTTTTTTCGTCATACTTACCTGTAAAATCCTTTTCTTTGAGTACATCATGGGATGCAGAGGTCCCTCCCCTCTTTTTGAGGATTCAGTGCTTGCTACAAAACTGAAGTACTTCCTGTATGGGAGGGGTTATATAGGGGATCACTTCCTGTCTGACGACCTTTGGTCTAGCAGTGTCCATTCACCTGGAGATGATGTATAACCCAGCAGGTAATGAATATTAGCCTAACTCTGTGTCCCATGATGTACTCAAAGAAAAGGATTTTACAGGTAAGTATGACAAAAAAAAACGAAGTTACTTACGGTAACGTTCTTTCCGGGAGTCTTTCAGGACAGCCACCTGAGAGACCTTGGCTCCTCCCCTCTGTAGGAAACACCTGCGCCAGCTTGCTATAAATTTCCTCCTCCCCTGCTGCTCCTCAGTTCTTTGAAGAGCACCTCCAGTTTGCTGGGGAGACACAAGAAACATATGATACACATATAATAATTTATATCACATTTCCTGTAAGGAAACCTCATACTTGATATACATTTGGGTGGGTACCCGGCTGTCCTGAAAGACTCCCGGAAAGAACGTTACCGTAAGTAACTTCGTTTTTCCCCTATCGTCTTTCAGGACAGCCACCTGAGAGGATAACCGAGCACTTACCCCTAGGGCGGGACCACAGCTTGTAAGACCTTACGTCCAAAGGTCTGATCTTTAGCTGACCATAAGTCCACTCTATAGTGTCTTACAAAAGTGGCAAAGCTGGACCATGTTGCCCCTTTACAAATCTGTTCCGGCGTCGCTCCAGCTCTCTCTGCCTGTGACGCTGCCATTGCCCTTGTGGAGTGTGCCCTGATTCCTTCTGGGATCTGCATACCCCCTATTTTGTAAGCCTGCTCTATGGCTTCCCTCAACCATCTGGCTATTGTACTCCTTGAAGCCTTGTGCCCTTGCCTGGCTCCAGTGTATAAAATAAATAAAGACTCCGTCTTTCTGATTGACTTTGTTGCCTCTAAATAATGCAGGATGCATCTCCTGACATCTAAACTATGAAATTTCACTTCCTTCTCCTGAGAAGGATTCGGACAGAATGATGGTAATACAATTTCTTGACCCCTGTGAAATTTTGAGGCCACTTTAGGTAGAAACCCCGGATCCATTTTGAAGACTATACGATCCGGAAAGATCTGGCAAAATGGGGGTCTGATAGATAGGGCTTCCATCTCACAGACCCTTTTGGCTGTAGTAATTGCTACCAAGAAGATTGCTTTAAGTGTCAGCATCTTCAGGCTGCAATCCTTTAATGGTTCAAAGGGATCTGCTGTCATAGTTTGTAACACTAATGACAGGTCCCACTTGGGAAAGGCTGTGCTTTGTGGCGGCCTTTGTCTGCTCACGGATCTAAAGAGTCTGATTATCCAGGGGTTTGAGGCTAAACTCCTCTCCTGGTAAACTGACAGTGCTGACACTTGACTCTTTAACGTGCTGAGGCTTAGTCCTTTGTCTACACCACTCTGTAGAAACTCTAGGACTGCTACTGAGCTTTGTGTTCTAAAGTTGTTCTCTGTACACCAACGATTAAAACATTTCCATACCTTCTGGTAGATGTTACGTGTCTCAACCTTCCTGCTTTTCAGCAGTGTGTCTATCAGACGGTTTGAGAACCCTTTGGCTCTTAATAGCTGTTCCTCAGATACCAGGCGGCTAGTTTCCACTTTCCCACCTGTGGACAGTGCACTGGGCCCTGGGCTAGCAGATCCTCTTGGATTGGTAGGAACCAAGGAGGCTCTATGGCTAGTTCTTTGAGCATAGAGAACCACGGTCTCCTGGGCCAGTGAGGTGCTATAAGGATTAATGACGTGTCTTCTGTACGAAATTTCCTTATTACCGCGGGTAGTAGTACTGGTGGGGGAAAAGCATAACATCTGCTGAACGCCCACTTCTGCGCCAATGCGTCTACCCCGAGTGCTCCCTCCTCCCTTTTTAGGGAGAAGAAGGCTTGGACTTTCCTGCTTTCTCTGGAAGCAAATAAGTCCACCTGAGGTATTCCCCATTTTTTGGCAATCTGGTCGAATACCTTTTGTTTTAGCACCCATTCTCCTTCTCTTACTTTCTTCCTGCTGAGAAAGTCTGCCACTCTGTTTAAGTCTCCTTTTAGGTGTACTGCTGAAAAGGAGAGTATGTTTTTCTCTCCCCATCTCAGGATCTCTTCTGCTAGGGCCCACAGAACTCCGCTTCTGGTTCCCCCTTGCTTGCTTATGTAAGCTATTACTAACGAGTTGTCTGATCTGATCTGAACATGATGTCCTTTTAATTCCTTCTGGAAGGACTGGAGTGCGAACCATACCGCTTTCAGTTCCTTCCAGTTGGACGATCTTGTCCGTTCTTCCCTCCCCCAAGCACCTTGTGCTAACTGGGAGTCCAGGTGTGCTCCCCACCCTACACCGCTTGCGTCTGTGGTTAGGATTCGGGAGATAGGTAGGATCCATAACCGTCCTATGTCTAAATTTTTTGTCTTTCTCCACCACCATAAGGACTTTTTTACCTTTGCTGGTATTGATACCTGCAAATCCAGAGACTCCTGCCTGTGATCCCATATCCTTAATAGGAACATTTGCAGTGGTCGGAAATGCAGGTTTGCCCACTGAACTGCTGGGATTGCAGATGTTAGCAACCCTAGTGTTGACATTATTTTTCTTATAGAACAGGGTATACTGGTCTGAATTGCCTTTATTTCTTTTTGAATCTTTGTTATCTTTTCCTCGGGTAGAAAAACTCTTTGCTGAACCGAGTCTATTACATAACCCAGGTATTTTAACTGTTGTGTGGGTTGTAGACTTGATTTTTCCACATTCACCAACCAACCTAGACTTTCTAGGAATACCCGAGTGTACTCGAGGTTTTCTAATAACCTTTCGGGTGTCCTTGCAAAAAGAAGAAGGTCGTCTAAATAGGCAATAATGGATATGCCTTTTAGTCGTAGTGGTGCCAAAGCTTCTGCCAGAACCTTGGTAAAGATTCTTGGCGAAGATGATAGGCCAAAGGGCAGAGCCTGAAACTGAAGATGTACAGCTTCTTTTCCTGTTTCTATTGCTAGCCTTAGAAACTTCTGGTGATTTGGGTGTATGGGTATGTGCAGGTACGCATCCTTTAAATCTAGCGACGCCATATAACAGTTTGGAGGCAACAGGGCCTTCACTGAATATATGGAGTCCATCCTGAACCTTTTGTAGGTTATGGATAGATTTAGTGGTTTGAGGTTGAGGATCGGTCTGACCTTTCCTGAGGGTTTCTGTACTCCAAATATATGGGAGTAGAAGCCCTGTCCTCTTTCTGCCCCTGGTACCCTGATGATTACACCCTGTCTCCTGAGGTCCTTTATGGATCTCATTAACCCTCTGGCTTTTTCCTTGCTGTTTGGCAGCTTGGTGATGTACAGTCTGTTTGGGGGGAATTTTGAGAATTCTAGGGAATACCCGTCTCTTATCGTCCTTAAGATGTATTGACTGGAGGATATTTTTTCCCATTGTGAGATGAAGGCCCCCAGTCTTCCTCCCACTGAGAGGACTTCAGTCCTTATTGCGGGTCTGCTCAGGAGGGCGAAATATTGCTCCTCCTTTGCTATTCCCTCGCTGACCCCAAGGTTTCTTTTGATTAGTTGCCTTGGGTACTGAAAACCGGGACTTGGTGTCCCTCTTTTGCCTCTTTCTATTTTGTAGAGGCTGGGCCCAGGGTGCTTTCCGTTTCAGCGGAAAAGCCTTCTTTTTGTCCGCTGTACGGTCTAACACTTTCTCTAATCCTGGCCCAAATAACAGGTCTCCCGTAAACGGGATCCCGCATAACTTGGCTTTGGATGCAGCATCCCCTTGCCAAGTCTTTAGCCATAGGGCCCTTCTGGTAGAATTGGCTAGAGCCGAGGATCTGGCTGCCATGCGTACCAGCTCTGCTGATGCATCTGCTATGTATGCAATGCCTTTGAGAAGAGTGGGAAAAAGAGGACAAAATCTGCTCCTTCGCAGTACCTTCCTCAATATGTGCCTGTATACGGTTCAGCCAAAACTCTACATTTCTGGCTACCACCGTGACCGCCATGGCTGGCTTTAGGCTTCCCACTGTGGAGTCCCATGACCTCTTTAATAGGGTATCCATTCTTTTGTCCATTGCTTCAGAAAGGACCCCCATATCCTCAAAAGCTAGATCGGTGTGCCTGGAGACTTGTGAGAAGGCAGCGTCTAGTTTTGGGATTTTATTCCATACTGATGACTCATCATCTGAAAATGGGAACCGTCTCTTTAAGGCTTTAGAAAAGAATGGTTTCCTTTCAGGTTCCTGCCATTCTTTCTTAATTGCCTCTATTAAGACGTCATGAACAGGAAAATTTTTCTTTTCCTGTTCTCCTAAACCCTCATACATCTGATCATGCAGGGATAAAGGTTTCTTTTCCGTCTGTATACCCAGCGTGGTATGAATGGCTCCCAACAGCTGGTCTACCTCTTCTAATGAGAGTTTGTATCTAGAGGGTTTTCTGGAATCCCCTTCCAGTGCTTCACCCTCAGATTCTTGGGAGCCGGACGCTGTGCTGTCAGGCTCGTCCTCTGCCTCCTCTCTAGGAGTAACTGAAGGACCGGCACTAGTGGAGGGTAGTGCCTGTGCTTTTCCTAGTACCGGTAGTACTGGTGGGGGGGCAGTTTGCAGTTGAGGGATCTGGAACCCTTCAAAAAAGGTTTTGAAGGCTACAAAGGTACTTGATAGTTCCTTGACAGATGCCGCTAAATCACTGCCCTGCTCTGTGGAATGTTCTTGCACCAACTTGTGAATACATTCCTTACATAATGCTTTCCCCCAGGAATCTTTCAGTGTGTTTTTACAAGAAGGGCACCTCCTTTTTGAGTTATGAGAGGGCTTAGACTTGTCAGGTTTCTGAAAAGACATAAAGAGAAACCCCACACATATTAATACTGACATAAGCTTCCTGCAACTTGCAGGTGCACAGCGTCTTTCATATGGGCTTACCACACTAGGGGCCCAATGAAAAATAACCCTCTGACACAAGAGGGACCTACCCACCCCCCCCTTGCTGAACCCTTGAGGGGGAGGGGGATGGGTGGTTGATATAGGCCAGGGGAGGTCCTCCCCAGGTTCCCCTTACCTTTACATGGCTGGAGCTGGTCTCTGTCGTAGCAGTCTGGTCTCTACCTTCTGCGTCCGACATGCTTGTGTCACCACCGGAGCTTTAGCTGACACTACAGCATGTGTAGCTCCTCTCCTAGCCCATGCCTGGCCTCCTTTTCAAGACTCGCGGCCGGAACCGGAAACCGCGAACCCGGAAGTACACGCCCCTCTTGCCGGATGTGACGTCACCCGTCACTGACAACGCCGGTCCCTATACCCAGCGTGTTCCGCGCTGCGAGCGCCACACGCCGCTGGAGGTATGGAACGGCAGGACCTGTACCTGTGCTCCGCACTCGGAGCTGAGAAGGAAACCCCCCTGACCTCCGCTTGCACTCAGGGATGCAGGGGCGGCAGTCTCCCCAGGTTAGTTACCTGGTCTGTTTGTCCAAAAGGAGCCGCTGCTGCTTCGTTTGTGGACATGTATCCTTTGCCTGAGCCCATACCCCCTGGTAATCCTGACTCTTTCTGGCTGGTTCCAAAAAGGTGTCTCCCCTCCTGGAGGAAACACAAATAACTGAGGAGCAGCAGGGGAGGAGGAAATTTATAGCAAGCTGGCGCAGGTGTTTCCTACAGAGGGGAGGAGCCAAGGTCTCTCAGGTGGCTGTCCTGAAAGACGATAGGGGAAAAATCCTATTTTTGCTATCCAGCTATCTGCTTTGAGGCACATTTGAAAGAAAATTCTGACTAAACCATTAGGCAAGGGATGTGGGATTCACTGACTGTGTGTAAACTGCAGCTTGAGCTATTGAGTTCTGTAAATAAACTTGTGTTGTGTAAATAGATAGTGAGTCTAGGCACTGAGCCAAAAAGGGAATGCAAATAAGGATGCATATATTTAAGCGTTTGATGCAAAAATATTTTGCAATATTTTATATTTCCTGGATAAAAAACAAAACAAAATGTTTGTAGTCCTGGTTATAATCTATTTGCAAAGCCGATATACATCTAAGAGCCAGAGGTTGGTGAAGACAAATATACTGCTTGCCCATGTAAACCTTATCTGTGAAAAGTAGTTTTCCTGATAAATCATCATTAAAGTGTAACTAAAGGCGAAAACTTTTTTTTTTTTTTTTTAGTTTTGGATGAAGTGGAGATGCTATCTGCATCTCACCCTGCTTATTAGTCCCGTTTACCATTTTCACTGAAAGTGAATTTGAATCTTTTGGGTTGTCTCCAAAGCTGGAATAGAGGGGAAATCTTCCAATGGGGCTAGTTCTGGTGACAATCATGGATTCTATTACTTTGGAGGGATTTCCACTCACTTCCTGCTTTGGCTTTGTGATATAGATAGCAAAAAATAGAGGCTTTATCCAAAATGGTTTTGCCTTTAGCTCTAATTTAAATTGATGATAGCTTGTTGTTGTATTTGCTGGCTGTCTATGACACTACAAATGTAAGCCAATGGGGACCATCTTGAATTTAGTTTTTTTTCTCAGTGACAAATCCTAATGTCTACTAATCATCACAGTCTTTTTTTCTTTTTTTAGATCATCGGCAAAATCGCTGTAGTAGGTATTTTAAATGAAATGGTAAATTGAAGTCCTATCCAAAAATGCAGTGCTACAGCAACATTAAACAAGTTTAGGAGATTATATATATATATATATATATATATAATTATATATTCTCCTCAAAAGCAAGATTGGGAAGGTTTTCCAGATTCCTGGCGTTAAAGTGGTATCTGCCCAGTAACCCACCTCCTGTATTAGTGTGCCCCCAATTTGCATGAATGAGCACAGGCACATTTTGATAGCAGCATTGTCAGTCTGGGGGCGGGGAGAGGAGTGTTAGATGTACTAGCAAATTTTAAATACACTAACAAATTGAAACCAAGCTCCTGCTCACTCAGCAGTTACACAAGTAGCTACAGCAAACAGGTTTTTCTATTTTAGGATAAAGGTTTTATGTAAATACAAGCTAATAATTATAAGCACCCCTGTCAGTGGTAAATTGTTTGGTTAATCCTTGTAACTGCAAGAGAGCTTGTTCTTTTGAAAAACATAATTTCTGTCTGGATCACCAGATAAAAATAGAAGAAAGACTAAAAAGAAAACAAGTGCAGGCATCACATCTAAGAATTGGTAAGCTGCAATATGTTTGCTTTTTGGATTTAAAACTGGTTTAAAGAGAAACTGCAGTCTGCTCACATAATTTGTAATAAAAACATCTTTGCCATTCTGAAGCTTCACTACAACCACTTTTCATATTATTTTATATATACTGTGATTCTGTACTTGCCAAATATGCTGCATAAATCTCTCTCCACTGAGTCTGGCTGCATCTATTTTAACTGGGCAGCTGAAGCCTGTTCGCTTCCTGGATTTACACAGACACACCTCCAGCTCTGCAGCTTTCATTGGCCCTCTTATGACTCAACCCCCTCCCTGGCAATGCTCACAAGAGAGCGCTCTGCATGAGGTCATAAACCTAGGCTTTTATTTTTATTTTTTTACCAGACAAGAAACGGGTTGTATAAGGTATTTCCTGGCAGAAAAAAAATGTTTTACTATCCAAAGTTAAAACAACAAGAGCAGAGGATGTAATAGATGGATAGTTGAAAAAAATGACTGAAGTTCCGCTTTAAGGTTCTGGTGTATATATTGAATAGACTAACCTTCTCCATTTAAAAACGTTAAACATTCCTTAACCCTTAAATTACATTTATCTGATCTAGTTGTAGAATATAGCAACCACAATTGTGAAAAAATAAATAAAAAAATCTATCTAAGCTTTAATATTCTTTGTTGTCCATATTTACATACAAAATGGAAATTCTTTTCGCAAAGACTGCAGTCCACAAATCACTACTTCTAGATACAGTTAAAAAGCGCCACTTGATCGGCCTGCAATATCTATTTATATATACATCCATTGATCCTATCAATACCATGTTGAAAATCCTTGTTGATTGGTTATACAGTAAAACGTTGGTTTGAGAGCGTTTTTGCAAGACGAGGAATTTTTTTAAATAAATGTTGACTTGATAAACAAGCGATGTCTTGATATACAAGTAGCGCAGGTCACAACTGAGTATAAAAGAGTATCAATATGGTATAACCTATCACAATGCTATAATATTTATACGTACTATAAACAGAAAGACCTATAAATAAATTGTTGCGGAACTAATCATCTGAGTTTCCATTATTTCTTATAGGAAATTTGCTTTAATATAGGAGTGCGTTGGATTACAAGCATGTGTCTGGAATGAATTATGCTCGCAGTCCAAGGTTTTACTGTACAAGCTTAGCCAAAATAAAAAAAAAATAGCCTTTAGGCTTTATGCAACATCCTGTGCTCCATAAATACTGACGATTTATTAAATGACCACAAGATGGCGAAAGAACCTAATGTACAACCTCCCAGATTAATGAATGAGTTCTGCTTGTAGAGCCATGCACAGAGAGAAAAAGAAACAAAGAGCTGTGCTTTTATTCATGAATGTTGCACATAACAGGCTGCAGGATTAGGTCTTAGGGGAGCTGAATCCCTGCCATCAATTAACCATAGCTGTTCTAAGTCTTGGGCCTTCAGATTTTCACATGCAACAGCTCATGAAGAGGATTTACTGAGCTGGGTATACCACCAATGCTGGCTTTAAAGACCTGGATTTCCTCATATGAAAGAGATGATACTACAAAAAAAAACACCCTCTTCCTAATCGTACAGTAGAGGACACAGGCTTGCAATAATAAAGACCATGGGGGTATATGCTGACACCTACAGGTGAGGATACTGGCAAAGTTGTTGAGAGCCCATATAACCGCTCCCACTCCCAGCAATCTGTCTACTAGCGTTCTCAGGTGATGGGGGACCTGTCTACTGTAAACATATTTCTAGCTTATGCTGACTTCTACCTGGGAGATTGGCAAGACTACATATTATACTTCATACAAAGCAGTTCTTTCTCCACTTAGCTGCAGCTATAGCCACTGAGCCCAATTCTTGCGCCTTCCAAATTAGTATCCCCTCAGCAAATCACCAGGGAACTAAATAAAAGCCAAACCAAAATAATTCAGTGTTACTTATCTGCCCATAACACCTTTTTCCACGTGGTCTCAGAATCTTCAAGGTGTGTTTACGGTGGTCAGATGAGACTAAAATTTAACTATTTGGCCCCAACCCCAATAGATATGTCTGGCAGAAATTCAATACAGCCCACCATCCAAATAACACCATTCCCACAGTAAAGCATGGCAGTGGTAATATCCTGTTATGAGGTGTTTCGCTGCAACAGGGACTGCGGCACTTGTCAGAATAGAAGGAAAAATTCCACCATATTCCTCAGGAAAATCTGCTGCCCTCTGCCAAAAAGTTGCCAATGGGAAGAAGGTTCATCTTCCAACATGACAATGACCCAAAGCACACAGCAAAAACGACCACACAGTGGTTGAAGGAGAAAAGGGTGAATGTCCTTGCATGGCTTAGTCAGAGCCCAGATTTGAACCCCATTGAAAATCTGTGGAATGACTTGAAGACTGCAGTCCACAAACGATAAACATCAAATTTAACAGAACTTAAGCAGTTCTGCAAAGAAGAGTAAGTATTGCAAAGTCTGGATGTGCAAAGTTCGTAGAGACATCCCAGCAGACAAAAGGCTGTAATTCAAAACAACAAAAATACTGACATAAAAAGGGGGGGGGGGGTGGTGCTTTTTCCAACTCAGTAATTCTGTTTTTGAATTTTTTTTTCTGACATGTTGGTGTTATATCTTCCACTTGGATATTATAAGTTGTACTAGTAAATACAGCTGGATAAAACAAAAACTGTGTCTGTCTTCGTTTCAGGTTGCAAAGCTACAAAATTTGATTATTTTAAAGGGGCGATTCTTTTCTATACCCACAACCATATTGTGTGGCTTTCTGTTGCTATATGCTCCACACTTTTGAATGCGGCTCTTTATGTAGACCATAGTCACTATCACCACTGGTATTGAGCTATACAAAGAACAGAGAAGTCCAGCAGCTAAGCAATTATACAACATGGAAAGTGTGCATGTGTAACCACTTGTCCCCCGTATGACCAGAGCATATTTTTGCTATTTGGCATGGTGCTACTTTAACTGGCAATTGAGCGGTCATGCAACACTGTACCCAAATAAAATTTGCCATTATTTTTTTTTTTTACACAAATAGAGCTTTCTTTTGGTGGTATTTGATTTTTTTTTATTATATAAATAAAAAAAAAGAACAAAAATGTTAAACACATTTCCTACTTTCTGCTATACAACATATCCAAGAAAAAAAAAAAAAAAAAAAAAAAAAAAAAAAATCGAACTTTTTTTTTTTTCTTTTTCTTGATTAATCTTAATTTCATTGGAAAATCATTATACAACTATGCATACATTAATAGTATAATCATACCAGTAAATTTACAAATACATTATACAAGCTTAAATAATAAAAAACAAAACAAAAAAACACAACAACAAAACATGGGGGAAAATGATGGCAACACATAAAGCTCATGTTTTGAAAGATTATTATGTCTTATTTAGTTTCTGCTTAAATTACCATAAATCATTCTAATTTCCTGATGACTCCCTTTAAGTCCTCCAGGGGTCCCATACCTCACGGCATTTTTCATATGTATCCAATTAATGTGCCAGGATGGTCTCCATCTTCTAAATGTAATCCATTCCCATTATCCATTCCTTCACTGATGGCGATTGTATTCATCGCCAATGTCGCAGGATAACCAATCTTGCTAGTGTTAACCAGTGTCTAAGTAGACCCTTTTTAATATTTTTATAGTAGCCTGGGGGAATTGATACAGTCATTTGTGGTGTATTGGGGACTAGCACTCCTGTAACTGTAGTATGCAGCTTCATGATCTTGTCCCAAAAATTATAAATTTGGGGGCATTCCCACCAAATGTGTATCAAAGAACCCTTAGCAGAATGACACCGCCGATATATGTCAGATTCATCTGGGTATATATGCTGCAGGGATGCTGGACATCGATACCAACGAGAAACAAGCTTATAGCTTGTTTCTTGGGCTTTAGTTGTCGGTGACAAGCAATGTGTGAGAATAAATGATTTCTCCCACTCTTCTGCTCCAATTTGAACATTAAGATCGTATGCCCATTTATTTGTAAATTCTGGGGGCTCGGGATGTTTTTTTGCAATAAGAATCTTATATATTGCTGAAAGAACATGTTTTGGTTTAGTACTTTGTAACAAAATAGACTCAAGCAAATAATCAATTTTCTTCATAAATTTAGGCCAAAATGTATTCTGCTATTTGTCTTTGGTAAAAAAAAAAAAAAGTGTATATTGACTGGTTTGCTTAAAAGTTATAGCGTCTACAAATGATGGTATATATACTGGAATTTTTTATTTTATATTAGTGAACTACTTCCTGTATAGTAACAGTTTTCACGTCTTAAGGGCCTTCCCAGGCGTTAATGAAGACGTTTTTTTTTTATTATAGCATCGGCACTAACGTAAGGGCTGTGAAGGATAAATAGAAAGCTTTTTTTATTTATGCAAAAGAAGTACATTCATTCTATACTGGTACATAAGGATGCTGAAATAAAAAAGTTGAACTTAGTTTTTAATCAAAACCTATTGAGATACTCCTATAAACTTCCAATATAGGACTATGGGAACCCTGTGGTCCACAGCTTTGGTGAGTGAATCAATCAGGCGCGCATCCCATCAGGGCCGGACTGGGGCAAAAATTTGTCCCTGGACTTTAACCATTCCGGCCCACTTTAATTTTGCAAACATGCACAAACAGTATATAAACTATACACAATTGCACAAAAAAAAACATTTTTAGTAGCATAACATAAGGAGTCCTCACTCACCTCTTTATTATTTCACTTATTCTCCTCTGTATTATTCTCCTCCTTCTCACAACACTGCATGAAGTGGAGGGCTAACATCATGCAGAAACATTGCTACAGCCTCATTGGCTGGGATTTAAGAAACCAGCATTGCTGCACAGCCATTGGCTGCCTTTCAGCAATGCAGGCTGAGGCGGACCTGGGTTGCGCACTATGAAGTGAGGTGATGGGCAGTGCGGATGACAGGTCTCTCCCATACCGGCCGGCAAAAAAATCCAACCCCGATGGCCACCCAAGCCCCCCCTTCACTGGCCATTAGCCATTCTACTTTATTTCTCTTATAGGCAGTGCCAGGGGCATTGCTAGGTCTACAAACGATCTGGGGCTAGAGCCAATAGCAGCGAAGTAAAAAAAAGTCATACGCTTGGGCGGGCATACACATGTATATTATATGTGTGTGTGTGTGTATATATATATATATATATATATATATATATATATATATATACAGTGGTGTGAAAAAGTGTTTGCCCCCTTCCTCATTTCCTGTTCCTTTGCATGTTTGTCACACTTAAGTGTTTCGGAACATCAAACCAATTTAAACAATAGTCAAGGAAAACACAAGTAAACACAAAATGCAATTTGTAAATGAAGGTGTTTATTATTAAAAGGTGAAAAAAAATCCAAACCATCATGGCCCTGTGTGAAAAAGTGATTGCCCCCTAAACCTAATAACTGGTTGGGCCATCCTTAGCAGCAACAACTGCAACCAAGCGTTTGCGATAACGTGCAATGAGGCTTTTACAGCGTCCTGGAGGAATTTTGGCCCACTCATCTTTGCAGAATTGTCCTAATTCAGTTACATAGAGGGTTTTCGAGCATGAACAGCCTTTTTAAGGTCATACCACAACATCTCAATAGGATTCAGGTCAGGACTTTGGCTAGGCCACTCCAAAGTCTTCATTTTGTTTTTCTTCAGCCATTCGGTGGTGGACTTGCTGGTGTGTTTAGGATCATTGTCCTGCTGCAGAACCCAAGTTCGTTTCAGCTTGAGTACACGAACAGATGGTCGGACATTCTCCTTCAGGATCTCTTGGTAGACAGCAGAATTCATAGTTCCTTTTATCACGGCAAGTCTTCCAGGTCCTGAAGCAGCAAAACAGCCCCAGACCATCACACTACCACCACCATATTTTACTGTTGGTATAATGTTCTTTTTCTGAAATGCAGTGTTCCTTCTACGCCAGATATACTTGGACACACACCTTCCAAAGAGTTCCACTTTTGTCTCATCGGTCCACAGAATGTTGTCCCAAAAGTCTTGGGGATCATCAAGATGTGTTGTGGAGAAATTGAGACGAGCTTTGATGTTCTTTTTGCTCAGCAGTGGTTTTCTCCTTGGAACTCTGCCATGCAGGCCATTTTTGCCCAGTCTTTTCCTGATGGTGGAGGCATGAACGCTGACCTTAACTGAGGCAAGTGAGGCCTGCAGTTCCTTGGACGTTGTTGTGGGGTCTTTTGTGACCTCTTGGATGAGTCGTCGCTGCGCTCTTGGGGTAATTTTGGGCGGCCGGCCACTCCTGGGAAGGTTCACCACTGTTCCATGTCTTCGCCATTTGTGGATAATGGCTCTCACTGTGGTTCGCTGGATTCCCAAAGCTTTGGAAATGGCTTTATAACCCTTTCCAGACTGATAGATCTCAATTACTTTCTTTCTCAATTGTTCCTGAATTTCTTTGGGTCTCGGCATGATGTGTAGCTTTTAAGGATCTTCTGGTGGACCTTACTGTGTCAAGCAGCTCCTATTTAAGTGATGCCTTGATTGTGAACAGGTGTGGCAATAATCAGGCCTGGGTGTGGCTAGAGAAATTGAACTCAGGTGTGGACAACCACAGTTATAGTATGTTTTAACAAGGGGGGCAATCACTTTTTCACACAGGGCCATGATGGTTTGGATTTTTTTTCACCTTTAATAATAAACACCTTCATTTACAAATTGCATTTTGTGTTTACTTGTGTTGTCCTTGACTATTGTTTAAATTGGTTTGATGTTCCGAAACACTTAAGTGTGACAAACATGCAAAGGAACAGGAAATGAGGAAGGGGGCAAACACTTTTTCACACCACTGTATATATATATATATATATATATATTACATTATATATATTATCATTAGGATCAGGGTCCCCAGAGATCCTCCCCTTGCATCATGGTCCCAGAGAGCTTCCCCCATTTACATCAGGGTCCCCAGAGAGCCCCTCCTTACCTCAGAGTCCCCAGAGCCCCCTTACATCAGGGTCCCCAGAGAGCCACTTCCTTACATCAGGGGCCCCAGAGAGTCCCCCACTTACATCAGGGTCCCCAAAGAGCCCCTCAGAGTCCCCAGAGAGCCAATCCTTACATCAGGGTCACCAGAGAGAGGGCGGGCAGTGAGAGATTTGTATCTCTCTGCTGCCCGTGGCTGCACAGTGAGAGCGGAATAGCAGTGATGCAGGTTGGGCGGTGAGAGATGATGTCATCTCTTTGCTCTCTCGTGCTACCTGTCACACTTGCGGCCCGGCTGCAGAGAACACCAGTCTCAGCGACTCGGGGCTACGGGCCCCAGATTCGGGGCTATAGCCCCAAAAGCCACCCCCTAGCGATGCCACTGGACGGTACAGCGGTGCTAAAATTAAAGTCTGCATGAGCCTTGCAGCCATTACTTTGACAGGCTGTCACTGAAATCGGCCCACCGCAAAACTCCCAGTAGTCCCGATGGCCAGCACATGCCTGCTTCCCATTCACACAAAAGCAGACAAGAAAACCAAACCAAAAATAAAACTGTTTTACATAGTATCCTGACAGCCAGAAACTAAAATGTTACTGTCTAAAGTGCTATACAAGCATTAAAATACCACAAGCCCCATCCAACCCTGTATCCAACACAAAGGGCTCTTTCACACGGACGGACCGTATGTCCGTTTTTCACCCTTCCGTTTTCGGGTGAAAAACGGACATACAGGTATCCCTATGGGATAGCGGGTGTCAGCGGATGAGCATCCGCTGACACCCGCTCTCGTCCGTGCCCGCCATGCTCCGTTTCTGCAGACGGAGGAAAACCCCATTTTTTCATCCGTCTGCAGAGCGGATCGGGTGACGGACTCTACGGTCCGTCGTCACCCGATCTCCCATAGGGGAGAGCGGCGCTCTGACAGGTCCGTCCCTGCACGGAGTGCAGGGACGGACCTGTCATCTTCTGCTCAGCGGAGATCGCTACGGCGATCCCCGCTGAGCAAGCGGCTATCCACGGGGCGGATCTGCACTGATCCGCCCCGTGTGAAAGAGCCCAAAAGGATCAAGGAGAGGCAAAGGGCCACAGGTGGGAGCAGATGTACACACATCTCTCCTGTATTATGCAATGCTGAGTTTCTGGCTGCAGATACTTTAAAGCTAAAAGACCCAGTCTCACAGACACAAATAAGAAAGCCCTTGAAGGCTTGAATCTATAAATCATTTTAACCTCACTATGTAGGAAAATAATACAAAATAGAAATAAAAAACAAAAGCAGACATACAATCCGCACACACCACATAAATCAGGGTCTGTGAGAATACATAGAATAATGGACAAACACAGAGCACTGCCTATACCACATCTACACATAAACCTATGTTTTATATTATTTGCTTTCTATGAACAAACTTTTTATTATCACTAGAATAAAAGGAGAAAAAAACAACATCCATTTCCAAAAAGCATGGCATAGAGTATGTGTACATCACCATATATACAGAAGTAGGCCTACTTATAGAAATGTGATAAGTGACATTCAAAATGAAGCCCTTCTGGAATCCTTGTGTACGTCATGTTTACAAAGTAGTTTGAAAATGTCTCCTGCTCTTTTGGGGTAAACTATGTTTTCAATCGCTTGCATGTGTATGGCTGCGGTATTGCCCATGTGACATTCATTAAAATGATGAGCATTGCTCGTATCATGTTTTTTTTTTGCATCATATACAGTATCTCACAAAAGTGAGTACACCCCATTTTTGTAAATATTTATTATATCTTTTCATGTGACAACTCTGAAGATATGACACTTTGCTACAATGTGAAGTAGTGAGTGTACAGCTTGTATAACAGTGTAAATTTGCTGTCCCCTCAAAATAACTCAACACACAGCCATTAATGTCTAAACTGCTGGCAGCAAAAGTGAGTACACCCCTAAGTGAAAATGTCCAAATTGGGACATTTTCCCTCATCTGTGCCATCGTTGATGTTACAAGGTCTCAGGTGTGAATGGGGAGCAGGTGTGTTAAATTTACATTGTATAGCAAAGTGTAATTTCTTCAGTGTTGTCACATGAAAAGATACAATAAAATATTTACAGAAATATTAGGGGTGTACTCTTGTAAAAAGAAAAGCTTAACTGCAACCATTGGTGTCCCGCAGACCATAAAACCTGGTACACACTATGTTTTTCTTTTGTTCAACCCAGCAGGCTAAACAAAAGAAACATATTACTGTACTAACACAAGATGTTAGTACAGCGATCTCCCCCTGCTGTGCTATTGTGTTCTGACAGAAGGACTGCACCCCCCACCCCCCAGCCAGAACCCAAAGGTCAGAACCCACAGCAATTGGCTGTGAGCGTTGATCAGATGCTGGTTTTCCAGCATGCATGTTCGGCAGAGGCTGGTCGTGAGATCGGTTTCTGTTGGACATGCAGCTGTACACACGGACCGAAAGTCAGCCAGTTTCTACTGTACTGGACAATTTTTGGCCCATGTGTACCCGGCCTAGGTGTTGAGCAACTTGAGATGAAAAAATCTGCTGCTCTGATATCTGTTATGTTCATGTTTGTGCTGTCACCTCCCTGCTTGTCTTGCCCATGTACCCTATCCCATAGAGGCACTCATTGAGGTGTAAAATGTCTTCATTTGAGCAATTAAAGAATTGGATGTCTTTGATCTGTACATGAAGCAAGGAGCCTCTGTGCATAACAGAATTGCATTGGGCACAATACCCACAAGGAAGCATACCCTGGCGGGGTCTAATATTCAGTAAGCCAGTATGTTCTCTTGCTGGGACCCCCCCCCCCCCCCCAAAAAAAAAAATTATCCTGGAATTCTGCTTCAACAGTGGCATTACCCATTGCATGTGATGTCTGAAGGAGGAACTTTTAATGAAAAAAAAAAAAAAAAAGAAGTAAAGTCAAAAGCTACAAATGCGGGCAGACCCCACCCTTTTCCCGAGGCTGTGCCAACCGGATGTGGCATCATGATTGTGCAACTTTCAGATACAAAATGTCACTCCAGCCGGAAGCGGTAAGATCTAGGATGTTTGGAGCTATTTAGGCCAAGTTCAAGCCAGAAAGCATGCCCTGACTTTATAACGGTTTATTAACCCTGAAACCTTGTTGGTTGCACTCATACTTCCCCACTTCCAGGTGTCTGCTGTTCAAACATCTTATTGTTGTGTTCCAGTATTGTACATGTTACAGTACACATGTACCCTCAGCTGCTCGACTTTTCTGTTTCCTTGCATAGCTTAGCACCAGTGGTGATAATGAATTGTGTTTATGTTCTATTCTCTGTACTTTTTGTACACTATTTGTGACAGGATTTTGATCCAGTCTATGCATATTTAAAAATTTTGGTCACATTCAACTGGTCTTCTTCTGTAATAGAGAAGACGTTTCATAGCTTACCAAGTGTCAGGAAGGTACCCCAGCATTAATATTCACACCTTAATCCAACCGCTATAGACTATATGTAGATGTGGATTGTCCAAGAGCAGTATGAGAGGTGTAAACATTGTGGTTCCATCCTGTTCCCTTTGACTATAACAGGAAGAGGCCAGTTCCTCAATTAAATGGCTAAAGGTGTGAATTGTCAAATTGCCAGGGGAGAGATGATATAAAATGGCATTATATGTTGAAGAAGGATGGTGACAAGGCCCCCACCCCTGTTCAGGGATGGTTATTCCATTTTGATGTGGATAGGAACCTTTACACCTCTTGAATGTGACCAATTAAAACAATAAAACCAGTATACCTAATGACCATTCACTAATAGGAAACAGCGATTCAAATTCTCAAAAAAAGAAAACCCTCAATCCTTATTTCCGGTCAACGCATTTAATTAAAGACTTCCTCAGGATATGCTAAATTGAAGGGGCGTGTTTACTTGTTGCGCTTACTTACCTGGGAGTGTCCACGACCTAAGAAGGTTTGGTGGAGTCCTGCACATACATTGTCAAAAGTATTGGGACACGGTATGTCTTTACACGCACATGAACTTTAAATGGTATCCCAGTCTTAGTCCGTAGGGTTCAATATTGAGATGGTCCACCCTTTACAGCTATAACAGCTTCAACAGCTTCAACTGTTCTGGGAAGGCTGTCCACAAGGTTTAGAAGTGTGCCTATGGGAATGCTTGACCATTCTTCCAGAAGCGCACTTGTGAGGGCAGGCACTGATGTTGCACAAGAAGGCACACCCTTTCCTACACTTTGTAATACCCACAACTTACCACATAATGAAACTTTTAGATATTTACAAATTAAGAATTTCCTGTCACATTATTCTCCCTCAAATTTGACATCTCCTAACTTTACAATCTTTGAAAGATCTTGTACAACAGACCCCCATAGACGAGGACTCATCTCAGGTTTATATGCTCAACTGCTCACACACAACATCCTCCCCCCCATCCTACACATCTAAATGGGAGAATGAGTTAAATCTCCAACCTGACATTAGATTGGACTCAAATTTGTCTGGCTACAAAGTCAGCTTCCCCAAACATTGTAGCCCTTGAAACAAACTACAAGGTTCTTACTAGGTGGTATCTAGTTCCTGCAAGAATATCCAAATTTATTCACCAATAGCCCTCTCAATGCTTTCAAGGCTGTTGTGACCCTGGTACCCATATTCATATTTGGTGAACCTGTCCCATTGTTCAAAGCTTTTGGTCAAATATATTTATTATACTTTCTACGATGTTTGCAATAAACATATTACCTGATCCACTGGTGGCTCTTTTAAACAGCAAACCATCTAATCTAACATATCGTCAATTCAAGCTTTTACTATATTGTACAACAGCTGCTAAACAGTCCATAGCGAAGGCTTGGAAATCAAATACACTTTGTGTTGTGTCAGTTAAACAGCGTGTAACACAGGCTATGATTCATGCCAAAATGGAAACGACCTTACTTGATAACATTGCTAAATTTGAAAAAATGTGGTCCCCCTGGATTAAAAACCATCTACCACCAGGACTTAATAATTCACTCCTCTTACCTTGAAATCGATTGATATTCATCCCCAATACTGCTATATGCTCCATGACATCGTTGATTCGTTGATTATTTTGATGATCCTTCCTCCCACCCACTCGCCCCCTATCTTCCTTTACTTTAGCCTAATTATTTCCAACTTATATTATTCCACCATATAGCAGATTATGGATCTATATTTATTAGCATAAGTAAAGCTACATAAGAAATACTTGGGATGGTTGGGATCATTGTCCATCCTCATGGGACAAACCGGGCCAAATAGTTGGAACCTGGCCCCGTTTGGATGGACTCCTTTCCTAACGGTCCCTAGATGGATGATCTGCCATAAATAGTCAATACTTTGCTTAATCAATCTTTATAAATGTTGTACTTTTATTCTTCTAGCTTAATCTTAACTGTAATGGAAATTTGTAAGTTCTGTATATAATTGTATTCTATTTTGTATGTATTGCACACTGCCCTCACTGTGCACACGGCACTAATAATGTTTTCAGTACATGTTTACATTCTTTTGAGTCCTGATTAGAATAAGCCTGCCTATGATACACCCCTTGTTACCATAAATGAACAATTGTAATATTAATGTGATACCTACGTAATCATGTGTATAAAACCCCTGAATTGCGTCATAATAAAGGAGAACGGTTATTTGGAAAGATGCTGAGCGTATCTTTTGTGTCTGTTCCCTACTGCAGTAGTTATTATTAATTTGGAACCACTAATCAATATGAGGATAGGAGTTGCCTATCTATAAATTTCCAGGCATTTCTTCTAGCTTAATCTTAACCTCTCCAAATATTGTACTAACAATAATAATTATAATTTGATAAATGTAAAAAAAAGTTTACACATCTATATACTCATATAACTTATATTTGAGACATGAATTTATTATTTTTACTCTTATATGTTTATTTGAGAACTTTCTCTACTCATATTATACATTGTATTTTATTGCAAAATATGTACTAATAACATGTAATGTATTATCTTCAATAAAATGTTTACAAGGGAAAATTAAAAATTTGATAATGCACTTGATGGGTGAGGTTTATGCAGCCTACTGGTCACAATAGGCCATTCTTGGCACCTCAGTAAGCAAAATAGTCACTGGAATTGCAACCCCTCTCTGCTCTTAAAAAAGTTAACCAATTTCAAATGGATTTACCCTTTAAAGTGTCCATTTTCAGCCAGAGTTCCCCCAGAGACTGCACGATTTTTGGCTGATTTAACTTTCCAAGTTAAGGTGCCTGCATGAGTTCTGGGGGTGACACCACTTGAAAGCACCAACTGCACAAGAATGATCTTTTTAGCTGTCTCTAAAGCTGGCCATACACTGTTAGTTTTTTATTTTATTCAGCCCACTGGAAAAAAATAAAAATAAAATTATATATATATATATATATATATATATACATACATACATACACATATATACATACATACACACACACACACATATATATATATTATATATACGCACGCACACACACACACACAGTGGGGACGTAAAGTATTCAGACCCCCTTAAATTTTTCACTCTTTGTTATATTGTAGCCATTTTCTAAAATCATTTAAGTTAATTTGTTTCCTCAATGTACACACAGCACCCCATATTGACAGAAAAACACAGCATTGTTGACATTTTTGCAGATTATATAAAAAAAACAAAAAAAAAAAACTGAAATATCACATGGTCCCAAGTATTCAGACCCTTTGCTGTGACACTCATATTTAACTCAGGTGCTGTCCATTTTTTCTGATCATCCTTGAGATGGTTCTACACCTTCATTTGAGTCCAGCTGTGTTTGATTATACCAATTGGACTTGATTAGGAAAGCCACACACCTGTCTATACAAGACCTTACAGCTCACAGTGCATGTCAGAGCAAATGAGAATCATGAGCTCAGAGACGGAATTGTGGCAAGGCACAGATCTGGCCAAGGTTACAAAAAAATTCTGCCGCACTTAAGGTTCCTAAGAGCACAGTGGCCTCCATAATCCTTAAATGGAAGACGTTTGGGATGACCAGAACCCTTCCTAGAGCTGGCCGTCCGGCCAAACTGAGCTATCGGGGGAGAAGAGCCTTGGTGAGAGGTAAAGAAAAACCCAAAGATCACTGTAGCTGAGCTCCAGAGATGCAGTCGAGAGATGGGAGAAAGTTGTAGAAAGTCAACCATTACTGCAGCCCTCCACCAGTCGGGGCTTTATGGCAGAGTGGCCCGACGGAAGCCCCTCCTCAGTGCAAGACACATGAAAGCCTGCATGGAGTTTGCTAAAAAAAAACACCTGAAGGACTGAGAAATAAGATTCTTTGGTCTGATGAGATCAAGATAGAACTTTTTGGCCTTATTTCTAAGCGGTATGTGTGGAGAAAACCAGGCACTGCTCATCACCTGTCCAATACAGTCCCAACAGTGAAGCATGGTGGTGGCAGCATCATGCTGTGGGGGTGTTTTTCAGCTGCAGGGACAGGACGAGGGAAAGATTAATGCAGCCAAGTACAGGGATATCCAGGACAAAAACCTTCTCCAGAGTGCTCAGGACCTCAGACAGGGCCAAAGGTTTACCTTCCAACAAGACAATGACCCTAAGCACAAAGCTAAAATAACAAAGGAGCGGCTTCACAACAACTCCGTGACTGTTCTTGAATGGCCCAGCTAGAGCCCTGACTTAAACCCAATTGAGCATCTCTGGAGAGACCTAAAAATGTCTGACCACCAACGTTTACCATCCAACCTGACAGAATTGGAGAGGATATGCAAGGAGGAATGGCAGAGGATCCCCAAATCCAGGTGTGAAAAAAACGTGTTGCAATCTTTCCCAAAAAGACTCATGGCTGTATTAAATCAAAAGGGTGCTTCTACTAAATACTGAGCAAAGGGTCTGACTACGTAGGACCTGGTGATATTTCAGTTTTTCTTTTTTAATAAATCTGCAAAAATGTCAACAATTCTGTGTTTTTCTGTCAATATGGGGTGCTGTGTGTACATTGAGGGAAAAAAAATGAACTTAAATGATTTTAGCAAATGGCTGCAATATAACAGAGTGAAAAATTTAAGGGGGTCTGAATACTTTCCGTTCCCACTATATATATATCAAGAAAAAAACTGCGCTGCGCTACGTCCGCTGTTTGCAAGCACGGGCGTGTGTACTTCAGCCGGCCGGCCACAATTATTACTTT
The DNA here is from genome assembly GCA_028564925.1 of Lithobates sylvaticus. Taxonomy (NCBI): domain Eukaryota; kingdom Metazoa; phylum Chordata; class Amphibia; order Anura; family Ranidae; genus Lithobates; species Lithobates sylvaticus. Next base: position 122,712,014 of record CM053031.1, read on the forward strand.
AATTTTATTTCATTCGAAGTGTTGCTGTTTTTATACGCATACAGTGTTTGCTTTATACAATAAATATCCTATGGGTTTTACCCATGGCCGTTTCATCTCTCTTCCTTTGAGCGAACTTGTACCATCAACCCTTTTTTGCAATACTATTCGCTGCCAGTGGAGGATTGTACGGACACAACCCAGATCGGGGGACCCTTCCATTGATGTGACGACCTGATCATTTGACAAATCATCTGAGGAAAAGGCCCTGGCTGGGCAATAGCCACAGGCGTTAAAGTTCTTATAGCTGGTAAGCGCACACTCCACTTCGTGGTGGGATTTATCCAGCAAAGTCACTGCAACGGAAAATCACCTCAAGCTGTCACTAAATTATTTTACAGTTTTTGGACACTGATTTGATATATATTTCTGAATATTGTATTAAGGAAACAACATCCTTGTTTTTTCCCCACAGAAAATTTATTTTCTTTTTTACAGGTATTTGTTCAGTTAACAGGATATATGAATGGTTTTATTATAATATATGAGATTCATTGGTGATGAGACAATATTAAAATCTAGGTAAAAGCATCCCTTTCATAAACAGGGTACTGCCCCTTTAAATATTGCAGCAGCGCTAAAAGTCTTTTATATTTCTTTAAAAGAGTTCATAAAAGCCCATCATGATAACCAGAATACAGTCTGAATTAGTGCGGTGAAAAGTCCTTCTTGTGATACAGTAATGAAACTTCCACCCGATAATCACTTTTGACACCACGTGCAGATCACACTCCCCTTTGGGGATGCACTCACCAGAATTATGATAAATATAGGCTTTTCAATCAAATTCCCTGCTACCAGCCATCTCCTCAGCACGTCCACATCTCCACCGCCTGCAGGTACCAGAGCAGATCCTCTCCAAACCCCAGCATATAAAGAAACAAATGGTGCGGATAGCGTAGTACAGTTTGATATAAATTTATTAAATATCCAGTATTCCCCCCAATAAAAACATGCGTACCAAAATGTATATGATAAACAGCTTGTAAAGTAAAATTGAGTGCACTCTGCTTGTTTGCATTCCGTCCACCGGAAACTAGCGCCAAAACCGCCGTGTAGAAAGATCTCCCACACTTCCTGGTGTGCTTGGCCCGGCTGGAGCGCACACGTCACTTCCTGCGAGGTCACGACTCTGACGCGTTTCGTCACTTCCGGACATCGTCTGAGGGGGTGCACACCCTCAAACGACGTCCGGAAGTGACGAAACGCGTCAGGGTCGTGACCTCGCAGCAAGTGACGTGTGCGCTCCAGCCGGGCCAAGCACACCAGGAAGTGTGGGAGATCTTTCTACACGGCGGTTTTGGCGCTAGTTTCCGGTGGACGGAATGCAAACAGGCAGAGTGCACTCAATTTTACTTTACAAGCTGTTTATCATATACATTTTGGTACGCATGTTTTTATTGGGGGAATACTGGATATTTAATAAATTTATATCAAACTGTACTATGCTATCTGCACCATTTGTTTCTTTATATGCTGGGGTTTGGAGAGGATCTGCTCTGGTACCTGCAGGCGGTGGAGATGTGGACGTGCTGAGGAGATGGCTGGTAGCAGGGAATTTGATTGAAATGCCTATATTTATCATAATTCTGGTGAGTGCATCCCCAAATGGGAGTGTGATCTGCACGTGGTGTCAAAAGTGATTATCGGGTGGAAGTTTCATTACTGTATCACAAGAAGGACTTTTCACCGCACTAATTCAGACTGTATTCTGGTTATCATGATGGGCTTTTATGAACTCCTTTAAAGAAATATAAAATACTTTTAGCACTGCTGCAATATTTAAAGGGGCAGTACCCTGTTTATGAAAGGGATGCTTTTACCTAGATTTTAATATTGTCTTATCACCAATTCCATTTTTTTTATATAGTAGCTGCTTTTATAAGATCAATAGTCATTGTTTGTTCTTATATATTTATATATTTATTGGTCATTCGATCTTAAGAGAACTTGATCCAGGAGCGCGGAGTGGTAGTCCCAAAGGGCGGCAATATTTGGCACTATCTTTACACATTATATGAGATTCATTATTTCCTTTATAATACATTTTCACCGATCACTATATGGTTAATTTTGTAGCGCAACCTTTTTTGAATTTTATCTATATATATATATATATATATATATATATATATATAATATATAAATATATATATAAATATAGTTCCTCATCCAGCCATCACTGTCAGAATACACTGATCAGCGGCTGCCGTTAACTGGCTGCAGCTGCCCAGTGACGGTAAAATTTCCAACATGTCCCTTCAACAGAATTTGAATAAACAATAAACTTCTGTTGAGCAGGGGGGACCGCACACTGATTGAAATGCAATCGGTGTATGGCCAGCTTTAGGGTGGAATTATGGTCACCCAAGGGGGCATTCTTCCCACTGGTCACCAATAAATTGTTTTCAGCAGGGTTCCCCTGGACCTGGAAGCTATATCAAGGAGTGCTCTTGGGTAAAAAGGTTGCGAAGAGCTCCTATAAAGTCCGGGGGTATACAACATTCCATTATTTGGATTATCAGAATTCAACATAAAGGAGGATGTTTTTGTTCTCGATTGCTCATTTAGATCAAAGAATCGTAATATTTTCTTACACATCCTGGGATATTAACTGCTTCTACTATAATTGTATAGTAATACTTATCACTGCAGCAAAAACGATATACATAGTTTAATGACAATATCCATAAATACACATTTGATAAACATTAAGTATGTCACAATATTTACTTTTTGTTTAATCAAGAAACTTTCTAAATATACTTTAATATCTATTCATTGTTTAACTTACCCATCAGTATTTTAGATATACATAATGCTCATATTGTGACATTTTCCATGTTTTTTTTTTATATATAATATATAGTAAAAGTTACAAATATAGAAAAAAGGTCTAAGGACAATGCACATAGACATAACTGTATACATTAGTGTCAAATCTTTAGTTATTATACCCCCCCCCCCACATGATCCTCTCTAGTCAGCTGACATGTGCACCTATTGCTCCCAAAAAGATGAGTCATCTCCCCATTATTGCCTATGAAGGACTAACAGAAAATGTAATAAATATTTAATCTCCCCAAACATGTAACAATTTTCTTAATCCCATATACCAGTTTTTGAGAAAACTGAAGCGCTACACCGAAAATAATTTGTGTAAATATAGATTTATTTCCAAGATAAGCTAAAAGACTAAACCAATGGGTTGTGGAGCTTAGAGAACACCACCTTCATCAGGGTTGAAATGAGAGCTAATGGCTACTGGAGTACAAAATATGTTTTTTTTTGTCAAATTGTTTGCCGGAAGTAGTCTGTTAGCAGCTTATTTCCAAGGCTTTAAAAGTGGTTGCAAACCTTTCAAAGGGAAACATGAACAAAGCATATCCATAGCACCTAGTGTGGATCCTGACTGCGCTCTCCTTGCCCTGCAATCTGCAATTATCATTACCTAGCACATAGCAGGTGACTGGCAGCCTTAGATGGGCATTTTTTCAATGAGCGTGTGGAGATTAAAACTTGGCTCTCTGCTGTGCAGTGTGTGATGTCAGATTCTCACACCCTGCAAGACAAGAAATACCACCTGATCTGTACTTTGGAAGGCTTTGCAGGAGAGAGGAGATGAACAGGTACAGTTTATGTAGGAGGATTTGCTTCATCACGGTCTACCACCTGGGGCCAGTCATTTAGTGTGTTTAAAGGATAAAGTCACCTTTCATAATTCAGGAGGTAACTTGCAACAATGTTATGAATGCACTGTTCCCCCCTCCCTATCCCCGCTGTGACAGCAGACTGGGAATCTTCTCCCAGTGTCTGCTGCCACAATTGAAAGAAGAGGATGCTGCCCACCCAGCCATGTCACTCGTTCACAGTCCTCTGAATGGAAAACTACAAAATCCAGCAGCCTTTGCGGCTGTCAGCTTGTAGTTTTCAATGAACTACCACGGCACTGTGGTAGTTTATACAGTCTTCCTGTCAGATCGGCTTCCTTGTACAAGAAAGCTGATACACTTGAAGATCTGCAGGAGACTGGCATGGCACCAGCTGGTGCAATGCTTTACAGGCTCCTGAAACAAAAAATAATCAATGCACATATTTTTACCTGTAAAAAAGTGAACTTATCCTTTAAAGGTTTATTATCACTATAAAGATGGCTTTGTTCATTAACATTACCTCGGAATCGCAGTGAATGTCACAGACAAATCACAGATGTAAACAGTGTAGTGTTTACATATGAGAGTCCTCCCCTACCTTCCAAAACGTAAGAAGGGGAGGAAAGCAGCACATTCATTAGTTCCTGATCACTGTAGCGATCATGACAATATCAGATGCAAAAATGTTATTTATTTATTTTAAATCCCTTTAACCCCCCCCCTTTTACCTATAAATCTAATCTTACTATTGTCTTCTCCATGACCTGTATATTACCTACTTAAGGACTGGAAGGATATACCCCCTTGATGACCAGGCCATTTTTTGCGATACGGCATTGCGTTATATTAACTGATAATGGAGCGGTCATGCGACGTTGTACCCAAATAAAAATGATCTCTTTTTTTCCCCCACAAATAGAGCGTTCTTTTGGTGGTATTTGATCGCCTCTGCGGTTTTTACTCTTTGTGCAAACAAAAAAGACCGTCAATTTTGAAAAGAATAAAAATAAATTCTGCTATAAAACATACCCAATTAATAAAAAAAAATAAAAAAATCGAATTTCTTCATCAATTTAGGCCAATATGTATTCTGTTACATATTCTTGGTGAAAAAACAAAAACAAACAATAAGCGTATATTGATTGTGCAAGTTTAGCGTCTACAAAATAGGGGATAGATTTATGGCATTTTTATTTTTTAATTTTTTTACTAGTAATGGCGGTGATCAATGATTTTTAGCAGAACTGCGACATTGCGGCAGACAGATCGAACAGCTTACTGACATTTTTTTGGAAAACAGTGACATTATTACAGTGATTGGTGCTAAAAAATATGCACGGACATTGTACTAATGACACTGCCAGGGAAGGGGTTAACAGGGTGCGATCAAGGGGTTAACTGTGTTCCCTGGGTGTGTTTACTAACTGTATGGGGGATGGGCTGCCTGGGATAACACACAGATCCGTCTTCCTGCATAGCAGAAAGACAAGATCTCAGTGTAATCCCATGTCAGAATGGAGATCTGCCTTGTTTACTTCAGCAGATCCCCATTCTGTCTCTGCGGGGAACGATCGTGGGCGTCCAGCGGACATCGAGTACACCGAACCCACTGACTGGCTCCCCCGCTGGCCAATCAGCATGTGCCCACACAGGCTAGTGCACGAACCGACGTATACCTACGGTGATTCACGCAGCCGAGCCACCTTGCCGCAGTATAACTGCGGTGGGTGGTCGGCAAGTGATCAATCCTTCACCTTCCTTATCCTACACATCTGCAAATCAACCCCTTCATCTCCATACTGCCATTGTATGTGAAAGGAGCCTCATTGTTTTTGTGTATACGCATTCACACCTAGCGTAGTGAGAGTGCAGGTTTTTTGCTTGTTTTTCCTGCAACATGCATAGGGCAGCCCATTGATTTCATTGGGCTGCACTACATGTGGCAAAGAACTCACACTGCAAAATGTGGGTTTGATGACATGGAAAGTGCGACTAGTTAATTTTAGGCTTATAAAGGTGGCCCTACACTATATAATCTCCTTTAAATTTACCAAAACTATATAATAGGACAACACACCTATCTAACCAATCACTATGTATTCAATCAGGCATGCCATTGAACTACATTTGATGGTAGATCTAAAGGAGATTGTACAATCAGATTGTATAATGTATGGTGAGCTTAACAGACTTCCAGGACACACTTCTCCTGTTTTCAATACTACAGCTCTGCTTCACATAGGCCGTTATGTGATCGCTCAGCTCCTGCACACTCTGCTAAATAATCAATGCATTAAGAAGGTAAGGTACAAAATGAGGAAGACTGTCGGTGTATTCAGTGAGAAAAGTGCTCATTGACATCGACTGTATGCGAGTACAGAGGTGGGCGGGAGCAATCTCCTGGAGGGAGAGGACAGGCGCAGGGTGTTAAGACACAGGAAGGAATTCAGCAGCTGACCTCATTAACGGTTTTCCCAACCTAAGGGATGGGTAGCAGGAAGTAATGGAGGCGTTTTCTATACAAGCTGGAGGTAAAGCCTGTGCTAGAAGACAGACAACGTTTTATTTTCTGCAATAGAGGTACATTAATGGTATATTGGTACATAGGGAAACTGAAATTTAGAAAAAAAAAAGGTGAACTTAGCCTTTAATACTAATAGTATTTTATGGTTTACATTATTTTAAAGAGAAAAAGTGACTACTTTTGAAGCATTTTATATCCAATATAGTAAAATAAGATGGTATTGGAGCATATCTATGATTTTTGAAACAGAATGGTAAGTAGATAGCATGAAACCTAGCAATCATGTATTCATCAGAACTATTAAGAAACATGATTTCATAAGAATTTGTGTTATCCAAGAACATTATTTAAATAATACTAATCGAATCTTTTAAGCAAGTGTGTATTGCAAATATAATTGTGCATTTTGGTGTAGTAAAATGAAATGTGAAACTGCACAAACAATGCATGATGTGCTCTATTGCCAATGGCACTGAAACTCTATGAAGAAAACAGATGTGAACAGTGTCACGCACAAGGAAAGAGATCTTTTCAAGATTTATTTGTGCAGTTGCAAATGTGTTTATAAAAGTATTACACAAGTGTGAATAGAATTTAAAGGACAACCGCTTACCTCTCCTCTGTAGCATTTATGCTGCTTGCACTACTAGGCATGTGAACCTATGCTTGATGGGAGACCAAATTCCCTACCTGTTTTCTGTTGTGTAAACAATGTGAGGAGGAACCTGAAAGTGATTATCTTTCAGGGTTATCCCACTAAGTTTATGAAGTTTTGCCAGTTTGTCTACTGATTTTCACCTTTCATAGCTTAACCTTATTAAATTGGCATTTCTTTTAGGCAGGACATTATTATGTTAAAGTGGTATTCCAGCTTACATTTACAGTGCTATTAAAGTCTTTTTTTTTTTTTTTAAATAACAAACATGTTATACTTACCTGCTCTGTACAGTGGTTTTGCATAGAGCAGCCCCACTCCTCCTCTTCTCGGGTTCCTCGCCGGTGCTCCTGGCCCCTCCCTCCTGCCCCCACAGCAAGTAGCTTGCTATAGGGGCACCCAAGCCGAGCCGCTGCTGTGTCCATTCAGACACAGAGCGGCTTGGCCCCATCCCCCCTCTCTCCTCATAGGTTTACTGACTTTGTATGACAGCAGCAGGAGCCAATGGTGCCACTGTTGTGTCTCAGCCAATAAGGAGGGAGAGTCCTGAACAGCCGAGGCTCTCATGCAACATCACTGGATTGAGATGGGGCTCAGGTATTAGGGGGGCTGCTGCATACAGTTTCTTTTTATCTTCAGCTGCATATGCATGAAGATAAAAAAACTTCTGCCTTCAGAACCATTTTAACTAGCCTTAAAGCTGCCCCCTCTGGACACCTATGCTAACTAACCTGTATAAGAAAGATGTATATACTTACCTATTTTTGGCCGCTCTGATCTGGTCACGTGATCTCCTGTGTCAGCCAGCGGTGGCTGCAGGGGAGAGGAGAAAGAGCAATGGACTCCGTAGCGGCCTGAAAATGGGCAAGTATAGTATATACACACCTTTCTTACACAAGTTAGGCTGGCCATACCTTATGCAGTTTTCTTATTCAATTTCCCTTAGACTTAAAATATGTAGTGTAACGGCCTGCCTGATTGCATACAAATTGAAAGTGTTTAGGTTTTAACTCATATTATATGGTTTTGGTTAATCTAAAGGAAAAAAACGGCCCCATTCACTCCAGTGTGAAAGCCTTTTTCGGCCGCTAGCGGGGGTTAAAACCGCACCACTAGCAGTCAAATACCGCCGCTAAAACGACGGTAAAGCGGCACTAAAAATACCCCAGTGTGAAAGGGGCCTTAGTGTTAGGAGGGGGAGGAGACAGTTTAAAGCTAGTCAGTCAGCTGTAAGCTGGAATTCCGCTTTCTTATAGATTTTGTTATAGAAACAGAGACAAGTTTCATTTATTCAGTGCTTTTTTACTGTGACCATTTTACTGGCTGACAGTGTGATCACTTAGCCAAGATGACCATTATCCTGGTGGTACATCTGTTTAATGCCACAATGATCAATGGGATAAAGAAAAACAAGACATAGATTTATGGAAGACAGTCATGAAGTGGTTAAAGATCTCTGAATATTAAATACTAAGCAGCTCTGTGGATAGGGAAGTATATGACAGCTGTTATAGTTCAGCAGGACTCTACGACACCTGCAACACTGACGTTGTGCAGTGAGCAAACTGACAGCTGTGTACATTTGCAGCAAAGCATAGAGCAGAGTCTTTAGAAAAATAAAATCTTCTCAAATTGGATTTTGAAAGCAACTGATGTTCACTTTCTCTGTATTTCTATAATTACATATAGGAGATTTTATTTTACTTACTCAAGAGTCTTTGTTACAACCAACACATTAGAACTTTGCAATTCTTGTCCATGTTTTCAAGCAAGCAGAACTGGTCCACTAATGAAAGAAGCACGGGCGACAAACCTGACTGGCCATTTTAGTATTAGCCTGGATTCCCTATAAAGACTAGTAATCAAACTTGGACAGATTGTTTAAAAATCTAAAAACAAACCATGAACATTTATCTGAACAATCTGATATTCTACAAAGCCAAAAATCTTGTTTTATAAAGGGTAGTCATAATTACAGTCAAAGTTTTTGGGGTATTTTTTTGATATTTCCCCAATACATACAAGCCTACAATTACCGGGATGAGATTCTAACTGGCCAGTCTTAACAATGTTGCAATACTTACAGCCATACCAAGCATACAGTCTTAACAATGTTGCGATACTTACAGCCATACCAAGCATAACATTATTATTTCAAAATACAACTGTAGCTGTTTGGGATCCCACCAGCACAATCTCCATCTGGGCCAATTTATACCCTAAAGAAGCTCTGACACAAATTATGATGAAAGGTGAAAAACACATCACTTCTTTCCTTCCATTACAATACTTGGACTGATCTTAGCAGGCAGACCGTCTACTTAGTATTCCCACATCCTTAAGTCACAGAAAACGAGTGGACTGGCCTGCCTCAGTGCCTCCAGGCTGGAAGTAGGTAAGAACCTGAAATAAAGGCTGTTATTTTTTTAAGTGTACACAGCTGCCTTTCGGAGAACTGCATTTTCTAAAAGACTGGAGTTTCCCTTTAAAGTAAACCATTTAGCTATCTTAAACATTTAACATTAAAAAGTTCTACTTAAATGTATATACCACAAGGCATTTGCTGTTTCCTCCAATAGCTCGAAACCTCTCCACTATAGGCCCCTCTGATTTAGTTTCAGTTTGATACTAGAAGCTTCCTTACATCTGGGTGAAACTGTGTCCAGCTGTACTCCACTTGCCTAATTAATGCATTTCAGGTGCCATCAAGAACATTCATATGGGATAGGGCAGGGCACAGAAATTAAAAAATCAAAAGCCTTTACAAAGGTGAAACAAAATCAACAGGTGCACATGTTTATTGGTAATTGCAGACACCCATATAAATGTTTCACAGAAGATTCACATATTTTCTAACTGAATGCAACTGGAAAACGTTGTGGATCCTGGGTGAAAGTTGTGTGAAAGCATTTATAAAATAGACCCCCTTTGTGTCAGGACTTTTTTCAAACATCTCACAGATTCACTGCAAGTCATACTGATGTGGGTGATTTAAATAGTAGAACATCTACTGTACCATGTAATAGAAACTTTTCTAACTCAATCCAGACAGAGTGAGATAAAACATTCTTGTTATCTTTTATTGTACATCTGCTATATTAATAATTACAGTATTATATGCCTATTGTAGGAATACATGCAGACACACTGCACACCAACATACACTACAAAAAGGTTTCTTTATATGTAGAATATGAACTGTGTTTTGGTCCTGTCCACACTGGAAATGAATGATGGCTCTCCAGAAATAGTTTCTGCTGAACAGGAGGCATATGAAGTGCACAATGACCCTTATCCCAAACGGCATTTTTTGACTGAATATTATGACACGAGGATCCTAAATTCAAAGTACATTAGTTTTCAAAGTTTGTAACTAGACAAAAAGTTAATTGATTACCAATCTCCAGAAAGTTTGGTATTCTGGTCTCTTTTGGGTGGGGCAGGAGGTGGTCCCCTTCGTAACGTTGCATAACCTGATAAATGGCTGCCACCATAGCAGTTTGGTTTTTTATGATCTCCTAATAGTTCTGGTGGTGGTGGAGGCAGTACCATATCATCCATTGTGGTAGTGGGTTCTGGTCTGGATAAACGGGCTGAGGACAATGAACTATGTCGTGTAATAGACTTTCGCTGCAGAGTCTTATTAAGGTCAGCAAGAAACTCTGGCTGTACACTTAGGCTAGGCTTCGGTGAAGTTGGTACTTGAGGAATGATAGGAGAAGGTTCTGGCACTTCAGCTTGCATTAGCCTCATGCTATCATTTCGTTTCGGTCTTGTGGGTGGTGGGGCTTTCTTGACAGATGATTTTGACCATGTCTGAGGTTGTGGGTTCACTACAGCAACTTTTGGAGAGGTGCTGCCAGAAAATAGAGCAGGAGGGCCATCTGGAGGTGGAGGTGGAGGTGGAAGAAGCTCAAGATCTGCTGGTGGAGGTGGGAAATCAGATTCTGAATCAGATGGCGGAGATGGAAACTCCATGGTGTTTTCTTTTGCTGAAGGCAACATCTGAGCAGAAAGGTTTCCTTGCTGAAATGCCATAGGCAAGTTTACTCCAGAGAGATTAAGTTTAACAGGCTTTGGTGGAGCTGCAGGTGGGTGTATCGTTTCCTTAGATGGAGATCCAGGGGATTCCTCAAATTTACTAACAAGGCTGTCCACAGAGGACTTCTTTGATTCAAAGTATTCAGCAGAACTGTTAGACTTAATGCTAGAGTTTCGCTGTGGAGTAGGAGGTGGCTTTTTGCCTCCAGGACTTGAAGTCTTGCTTGATTTTTTAGCAGGAGAGCCTGTTTTGTCTGGTGTTGGAGAAGATGGCGGCACAGGCGATGTTGAAGGAGGTGGAGGTGGTGGTGGAGGTGGAGGGGGAGGGGGAGGCAACAAATCTAGGCTACTCTCAGGGGGAGGAGGAGGAAATTCAGGTGATGGAACAGAAAATGGCTGCCATTTGGGTTTTGCTTTAACAGCTGGGGGAGACTGGGGAGCCGTACTTGGAGTTGCTGGCTTAGGGGGCTGGGAATCTGAAAGAGACATTTGTGGGAACTGACTGGCAATTTGCTTAACTGAGGGCATGGTGGACTGTGGGGAAGAAGGAGGCTTGGTAGAAAAGCTTTGTTGTTTAGGTAATGTTGGAGGTGGTGTTGGGCCAGATGGAACTGATGGGGCTGAAACAGGCTGTTGGGTCTGGGAAGGTGTGAAGTGTAACTGTTTTTTTGGAATTGTAGGTGGTCCTGTGTAAACAGTGGTTGTTGGACTAGCAGCAGGTGCTGCAGTTTTAGCAATAGGGAAAAACTGCTTGTTTGGAGCTTGGAACGGTGGTGGAGGAGGTGGGGGTGGTGGTGGAGGTGGGGGTGGCGATGGGGGCGGTGGAGGAGGCTGTGCAGACTGAACTGTGTTATTTTGTTGGACCTGATGAATTTTTAGAGGAGGTGGAGGTGGTGTAAACTGGGGCATAGATGGTGCACATGGGTTTGGTTTCAACATTGCCATAGCAGATCCAGGAGGGGGTGGTGGAGGAGGAGGGGGTGGTGGTGGTGGTGGAGGGATTGCTCCATTTGGAGTTACTAACACCTGTGGTTTTGCAGCAACGGTGCTGTGTTGAGTTTGAATTGCTGAAGGTGCTTTGAAGGTTGGCCCTGGGTACTGAGCAGCATTTTGCAACCTTGTAATGGTACTATACTTTGCAAACAATATAGGAGCAGACTTGGACTGAGTGGGAAGTGGAGGAGGAGGGGGTGGGGGCGGTGGTGGAGGCGGTGGTGGTGGAGGCGGAGGTGGTGCCATTGGTGATGGCTGAGATGCAGCTTGAGGAGAAATGGCTTTAATGTGGATGTGTGATTGTGGAGTCAGTGATGTTAGGGGTCGATTTAAAGTCTCAATCCGAGCCTAGAATTATAGAAAAAAAAATTAATATAGCAATATACATGAATATATTAATTCTCTAAACAATACAAGTGAAAATGACAACATAAAAATTGGTATTTGAATAAGGACAGGAAAGCAGACACGAACAACATAAAACACTGAGGTGAACTTTGAAATACACATTTACACACAAGGTCCACTTTAAAAAGAAAAAAACTGATAATTGCTTTAACCACATGCCGACCAGCGCACGACGATATAAGTCAGCACAATGGCACGGCTGGGCAAATGGGCGTACAGGTACATCCCCTTTAAGAAGTGGCATTGTGGGCGCGTGCTCCGTGATCGCGGATCCCGTGGACTTGATGTGTCACCGAGCGGAAGAACGGGGAGATGCCTTTGTAAACAATGCATTTCCCCGTTCTGCCTAGTGACATGACAGAGATCACTGCTCCCTATAATCGGGAGCAGTGATTGCTGTCATGCGAGTAGTAGCCCACCCCCCCCACAATTAGAATCACTCCCTAGGACACACTTAATCCCTAGATCGCCCCCTAATGTTTAACCCCTTCCCTGCCAGTGTCATTTACACAGTAATCAGTGCATTTTTATAGCACTGAATGCTGTATAAATGACAATGGTCCCAAAATAGTGTCAAAAGTGTTCGATGTGTCTGCCATAATGTCGCAGTCACGATAAAAATCACAGATCGCTGCCATTACCAATAAAAAAAAAATTATAATAAAAATGCCATAAAATTATCCCCTATTTTGTAGACGCTATAACTTTTGCACAAACCAATCATTATACGCTTATTGCGATATTTTTTTACCAAAAATATGTAGAATACATATCGGCCTAAACTGTGGAAAACATTTTTTTTTTATATATTTTTGGGGGATATTTATTATAGCAAAAAGTAAAAAATATATAGTTTTTTTTTCCAAAATTGTCGCTTTTTTTTGTTTTGTTTATAGCAAAAAAAATAAAAAACGAACGTCAATTTTGTTTGGGTGCAACATCGCACGACCGCGCAATTGTAAGTTAAAGTGACACAGTGCCGAATCGCAAAAAGTGCTCTGGTCAGGAAGGGGGTAAATCCTTCCGAGGCTGAAGTGGTTAAATAGACACAGCAATTAACAGTTCCCACTTTCAGTCATGGATCACAATGTCCTGGGTAAGAGAGATTACAAAAAGGAAACATGAATAATTTTCAAAATATTTGATGTAGCATGAGGGTATGACAAAACAGACAGTTTTTGAGAAAAGACAGCAATACAGGGACAAAAGTGATAATGCGGTAGAGCCAAAGGATAGAGGGGGCAAGTTAGGCAGGACATAGCTTATTTCCCTAAACTGCAACAGAAGCTCCCAGAAAAAGATGCAGTATTTTGTCAATCCATTACAAAGAAGAGATTGCCCCTTGTGTCCCAGTATGACCCAACTTCCCCTCTGCACCCATAATGTGCAGCTGCAGAGGAAAACCTTATGTATCAAATAGATGTCACTTCTATTGACAAAGTCTTGTGTAAATTAATTTTATACACTTGATATTTTATTAATTCCCTGGATGCTGGAACTGTGCCCTTTTTCTGCCTAGCGGTGCTTCAATATGGGTGTAAAATAATCACTGAAGGAATCCATATGTATTCCACACTAACAGAACGTCTTCTAATTTTTTTAGTATTAACGTACTTTTAAAGCGGAGTTTCACTCAAAAGTGGCACTTCCGCTTACCCGTCAACCCAACCACCCCCCCCCACTCCGGTGCCACATTTGGCACCTTTCAGGGGGGAAAGGGTACCCCGTTTTTGACAGGTACTGTTCCCCACCTCCGGGAGACAGGGCTGCTGCGCTCAATCTCTTGAAAGTTCGGCCCCATCCTCCTTCCTCTGCCGCCGAAACCAATTAGAAAGTGCAGCGTGCTTTGCGCAGTAGGGAACTGACTGTGAAGCCAAAAGGCTTCACTGCTGGGTTCCCTTAACAGGAACGGCAGCGGCTGCACCCAACAGCCGTTTTGAGGATTGGCTGGTTGCCGACATCCAAGGCTCCCTGGACAGGTAAGTGTCCATATATTAAAAGTCAGCAGCTGCAGTATTTGTAGTTGCTGACTTAATTTTTTGTGGGGGGGCTGGACCTCCAAGGGTGTTGGGTGGCTATTCCAGCGCAGTCCCACTGCAGGACAAGGCAAAATACCTTGTGTCTCCTACCTAGCCGGTTCGCACTACTGCGTTGTGGTGGTGAGCGGTGAAAAAAAAGTACTGTATGCTATACATTTTTTAGTGCAGCACAATGTGAGGCAAGCTACCAATAGAACCTAATAAAATGTCATTTTAATAAAGTTAATTTGAAAAAAAGTGATCGGCGCTACTGTGATTCCGCCACATCCCACCAGCCCCTGCATTGTAAAAAGGGGGCATTCAAAAGACATCAAGATTGCCTGCTGTCATTCTACCACCTCTGTAAAGCGTTCAAATTGCAGATCATTTTAAGAGGGGCATAGAGAACAGTTGATATGTATGTATCACAGTACAGTATAGGACAGACAGTAGGGAAAGGAAGAATAGGTTGGCATTCCATTAGGCTTTAGGATCACATTAACATATCTTTAAGTTACCATTTAAGTATACTTCCACTGTATACAGTTTTCATACACAAGGCCCAATGTTTTTGTATATGGAAAAAGTTAACCAATTAGAAGCCATAGGGTTTTTATGTTAAGATACGTTCAAGTTCATAAGAAAGGATTAAGGGTTCTGTAGAAAGTTAGTCTGGAGGATTCCAGTTAACAACATCCAGGTTAAAAAGGTGCTTTTCATATAACCCCTGACCTTAATACTGCCCCGTACAAATCGCTGTGGGCTTGATGGCCTTAGCAGAGGTGGGCTTCACATTTGGTACCTGGGACAACGAGGCAACAGGAGAAACACGAGCAGTGAAATAAAATGCGTGGCGACAGAAAAGCAAAATGATGCAAAAGTGTATATTCTGACCCCATTCATTAAGATTTCCCATGCAATAAAGGTAATTTAGCAAATATATAAAAAGGGTCAAATTCTTTATTTTGTTACAAATGTCTCTTAGCTATGGACTCAAAACTTGCCCAATGGAATGGTCTTGTGACAACATCATGGAGATGACTTTGTTCAGAAATGGTGAATGTCACACACTGTTCTGTATAATGGGATGGGAAATCAGGTATGGGGTACAGGAAATCAGTGAAGAAACCAGCAGCCTGCTATTCATGCAGCCCAGCTGCGCATGCCTACATTCTGTACATAGGCAAATACTGTGCAGGTGCTGCTACCTTGCTGGACTCTTCCAGCTGGGTCCCTCTCTTCCAGGCTTCTGAGAAGATGGAGCTCACAATGCTCTGGGAACGGACGTGGCAGGAGGCCAGGGAGTCAGAAAGTCCGCTGTCTGATTGGTTGGAATGGTTAGATTGTGATTCTGTATAAAGAACACAAACACTGCAAGTATATCCCAAAGCATTTTTAACCAAAACCTTAGTCATAGTCTCAACAATATGTCTCAGAACATCTACCAAGCTAGACAGGTCTGTTTAAAAGTGTGTGTAACTTAAAAATGTATTCTACTTTAAATACGCAAGCATCGTTACTTAATTCTAAAATTGTATTCAAACCCCCACTGGCTTTTTTTTTTTTTAATATCCTACAGACATTAAAGTGTTACTAAACCGAGTAACATGAAAATAGTTCATCTGCCCCCCCATTGTGTAAAAATCAGCCTTTTTACACAATGCAGAGGATTAAATACCACGGTCAATGATAAACTGCACAGTTTCTCCAATGGTGAAAACTGCTGTAGGAGGAGACTTCCCCTTCAGCCTGTATACACGCCCACATGTGTGATGTCAATATCATATGACCTGGCTAGCTCTGAGAACAAGTAATTATTCTCTCCAGCATAAAAGACATAACTGAGTATAACAAGCATGCTATGCTGCAAGCATGCTATGCATATACAGACAGATTTTACTGTTTTGGGTTTAGTAACACTTTAACAGATCTCGGTACCACAGTTCCTTTGGCCTGACACAGGCATTAAGTGGAATTAATTAGTATTGTCCTTTTATTAGATATACTGTATATTCTGCCGTTAAGCCCACAAATAAAATATCCAACTGAATTTTATATAATCAGGTAACCATAAAAAGTTATGTTAAATATAAACAATTTAGATTAACTACCTGCAAACCCAGAAGGTGACCAGTGCCAAGCAAGATCAACAGTTTTCATCTTGCTGCAAAAGAGAAATGCTGAGGAGATCAAGCTACACGTGCTGTTGACTGACTCACACCTTCCCTCTGTTCTAGTGGTGATTTAGTACATTTTTAACAGGCTGCCAACAAATATGTAGCCTCCACTGAGCTTTATTTTTAGACAGCTCAAAAATCTATGCAAACTAAGTGTCATAATCCATCTTTCATTAAAGAGGATCTGTCATGTTGTTTCTGGATGGGCAAAGTGACAAGTTCTTTTGAAGGCTCAGCACCCCCTGCCTCACACACTTATACTCACCTTCCATCGTGGTCCTCCACTCCTCTGATTCGCTGTTGATGCTGTGGGTCTAAACCCTATATGAGCTCTATGTCACTCAGTATCAGACTTTATATAGGGTTAACCAACTTCTCCCCTCCTCTACCTGATCGTGCTCCAAGTCTGGCAACCAATACTGCCATAAATCTAGTGAGCTAAGACAGTCTCTGCTGCACTGAAATTCCAATGCAGCATTGTTATTACCTTTTAGGTTACAGATCAGGGACGCTGATAAGGCAATACAGCCATCCCTCCTGTACCCAGCCCCCATCAGGTCAAAAGGGGGGGCCCAGGCACCTTCCAAGCAGGAGAGCAGACTGTACTGCCTTGTGACTCCTGTGGATCCCCCGTGCAGCATTGCAAGGAATCCGTTCTACATGCTTGCAAACTGTCTCGACTTTGGAGCAGCAGGGACAGCTGCAGAGTCTCTCCTTCTGCCCAATCCTAAGGCCCCTTTCACACTGGGGCGTTTTTCAGGCGTACAGCGCTAAAAATAGCGCCTGTATACCGCCTGAAAAAATCTGGCCCATTCACTCCAGTGTGAAAGCCGGCGGGCTTTCACACTGGAGCGGTGCGCTAGCAGGACGGCAAAAAAAGTCCTGCTAGCAGCATCTTGGAGCGGTATAGGAGCGGTGTGTTCACCGCTCCTATACCGCTCCTTCCCATTGATTTGAATGGGACACCGCGGTAAAACCGCGGCAATACCACCGCAAATCGCCGCTACGGCGGCACTCTGCGGGGGATATTAACCCTTTTTCGGCCACTAGCGGGGGGGGGGGGGGGGGGGGGGGGGGGAACCACACCGCGAGCGGCTGAAACCCACGGGCAAAACGACGGTAAAGCAGCGCTAAATATAGCGCTGCTTTACCGTCACCGCGGCTCCCCGCCCCAGTGTGAAAGGGGCCTAAAACTCCCCTCTGTCTCTCCCCCCTAGGTCGGCAGTGTTCTCTCTTGGCAGCAAGATGAAAGAGTGACAAAGGAAGACATTATCTGCCTGATCCACCTCCTCCGAGTCCTGACCCCTACTCCGCCTCCCTCCACACTGTGCTCTGTAACCTCCAGTGCTGGCTGCAGGGCTCCAATGGAGTAGTGCTTCTGCTGCACTGTTGCAACGTGGTCTCACAATGGAAAATTACCATTCAGCAATAAAAAATAAATAAAGGAGGTGGCAGTAGCGAGGGTATAATTTCAGCTGTAGCACGTTATGAATTAATGAAAATATCACAAATGTTCAGTTACCATGAAGCTGAAAAATATTTCTTCAAATCAGTCTTTATAATTCTGGAAGGTACTAATTATTACATGGAAGAAATAAAGGGAAGTATTTAGCATACCCAAAAAGTTAAAGTTGACCCTTCTTGGCTCATTTTCCATTTTACCTAAGTAAATTATGTGGTTCAGAGCTCCAGTGCTGTGTTCCTTTTTAAAGGAAACGATCCTGGCTTAATTCAAAACTGTCAGACTTACCTGGTAAACTGGAAGAGCTGGATCCGGATTTCATGCTGGAACTAGACAAGGATGTCCAATCATAGGCGGCTTCTGTCCTCTTCAAAGCCTCCTGATAATTAGTGTAGAGCTGCTTCCCATACTAGAAGAGACGGGGGGACTTTATTCATTATGTCATACACAGTTATTAAGCACCTAACCAGCACCAAGATCTAGACAACAATTTTGAATAAGGAGAATTTAACCCCATTTTGGCTTTGCAGTCCAGGCCCCCAAGGCCCAATGGCTAAGCAGATGTATGAAGGAGTCGTATCGGAGGAAATCATCTGGTGAAAGAGAAAACACTAGAGAAAAACTGAGGCTAGCTGGGAGTGTGTGTATGTATGTATAGATGTGTAGGGGGTGGATATAGGGAGATGTCCCTGCAGCCTTTTTTCTGACACTATCCAAACACCTGAAAGCAGCAGCATGTAACTTGGTTATAACGATTTAAATAATCTTGTGTCCTGTACTGTACGATTATAAAATATATAATCTAATAATTCTTAAGCACTGTATAAATAAAATGTTTATTATGTTTTCATACTCTCTCCTAACATGGTTAGAACATGTGCTACTCTGTGCTTAGTTTGTATACAGGCACCTAGTATGTGCCCAAGTCAGGTTTGAAAACATAGCGTAGAGCACAGAGACACTTGTAAGGCTGACTAAATCCCACAAGAAGAGAATTTGTACATGTACATGTGCCAGAAGTCAATAAACACCTACTGACTTGGAACTGAAACACTCTAGAAGACAGGCAGCAACTCCCTTTGCAGTTTTTTTGTATACCAGACTTCAGCTACTTTCTTTGATTCCTTTGCCTCTAATGGTTTCTATAGGGTGTGTTTTTCTTTTTTGGAAGAAACAACTCATTACAGCATCACTGGATCAATATCAAAACCTTCTGGTATTGTTAATTGGATCACTGCATTCTCCTTTACGCAGCAACGTGTCCAGACCTGGACAGTTCACCATTATGACCCTTACTGCCTCTTTTTGATGATACCTTTGTCTGTTTTTATCCTTAGATCTGGCAATTGACAAGACTTCTAATGAATGCGTAGTAAGGAATCTGATCACACTTCCTTTCATTGACAGTAAAACAGACCACGACTGAGTAACCAGATGTAGACAATGTGTTGAACACCAAGGCCCCTGGCCTCATGCAAGATGAATGTGTTCCTATTGTATAGATGGAAAAAGAATATGAGAGAGATTACCTTTGCTATGCGGATTCCATTAACCCACTGGTGTAAAGTTCGGACATCATCACAGCACAGATACTTGATATACTGGGACTTTTTCTGAATTTGAGGATGCTGTAAAACAATGAACAGGCACATCAATATTTCATTCTAGATGCTCAGTTGTACAGTAAAAAAGCACCAATGGTCGATGCGTGTTAAAAATCTATTCACAATTTGATTAGGAGATATACAGGTACATCTCAAAAAATGTGATCATCATCAAAAAAGCCAATTTATTTCAGTAATTCAATTCAAAAAGTGAAACACATATTTTATATAGATGTGTTACACACACAGTGATATATTTCAAGCATTTCTTTCTTTAAATTTTTGACGATTATGGCTTACGGCTAGTGAAGACCAAATTTGAATATTACATAAGACCAATAAAAAAAAAGGATTTTTAATACAAAAATGTTAGCTTACTGAAAAGTATCTCCATGTACAGTATAGTATGCACTATACCAATACTTGGTCGGGGCTCCTTTTGCACGAATTACTGCATCAATGTGGCATGGCATGGAGGCAATCAGCCTGTGGCACTGCTGAGGTGTTATGGAAACCCAGGTTGCTTTGATAGCGGCCTTCAGCTTGTCTACATTGTTTGTTCTGGTGTCTCTCTTCTTCCTCTTAACAATATCCCACAGATTCTCTATGGGGTTTAGGTCAGACGCGTTTGCTGGCCAATCAAGCACAGTGATACCATGATCATTAAACCAGGTATTGGTACATTTGGCAGTGTGGGCAGGTGCCAAATCCTGCTGGAAAATGAACATCTCCATAAAGCTTGTCGGCAGAGGAAAGCATAAAGTGCTATAGAATTTCCTGGTAGAGGGCTGTGCTGACTTTGGACTTCATAAAACACAGTGGACCAACACCAGCAGATGACACGGCTCCCCATATTATCATGGACTGTGGAAAATTTTGCATTTGATTTGGAAATCAAGGTCCCAGAATCTGGAGGAAGAGTGGAGAGGCGCAGAATCCAAGTTGCATGAGGTCCAGTGCGAAGTTTCCACAGTCAGTGATGATTTGGGGAGCCATGTCATCTGCTGGTGTTGGTCCACTGTGTTTTATGAATTCCAAAGTCAGCACAGCCCTCTGTCATCTGCTGGTTCAAGTATTGGTATAGTGCACACTATACTGTAGATGGACATACTTTTTAGTAAGCCAACATTTCTGTATTAAAAATCCTTTTTTTTTTTTTTTTTTATTGGTTTAATGTAATATTCTATTTTTCTTAGATACTACATTTTGGGTTTTCACTAGCTGTAAGCCATGATCATCAAAATTAAGAAAAAGAAATGCTTGAAATATATCATTCCATTTTTTAATTGCATTACTGAAAAAAATGAACTTTTTGATGATATTCAATTTTTTTGACATGCACCTGTACATTTAATCTAGCAACAGCTCAGAATGAAGCCTTAAAAATACAGTATCAAGGTTTCAGAACATGAAAAGGCTTTCAACCATCCTTGTTTTGTACAATATGGATTCTTGGACCCAAAGGGGTGTAATATACCAGAAATAGGTGTGTATTTGCTGTAATAAGGCTGCAGATGAAAGTTCAGTGTAAGTTAAATCAAGGATAAGGACTATCCCAACTGCAAGTTTAAAGCATTTGGAGGTATAGTCTAATGCTATAACTGAAATGCATTCTAATTAGAAAGATATATACATATGTATTATTTTCTATAATGTGGTCGTGTGTAAATATTTTAAATACTATATATTCAAAATAATATTTACATTAAATTAATTGTTCTAAAACCCCTACAGACTTCTTTATGCCAGGGAATCTATTAAAAGTTATACTAGCAACAGACCACTGGATGGCAGTGCAGGTACAGTAGTACTTACAAATAAAAAATGAACTGTGAATGTATAATACATATGATTCAGAAATATTCCCATTTCATATGATTTTGAAGTAGGATTGGCACTGTCAGTAGGGGTCAGCCTATGAGGCTGACCCCTGACTTTCTGTCTGGATAGTGCAGATTGGCCCTGTGCTGATCACATGCACCCTTCCAAAAAAAATAAAAAATCCTCTCTAGCAATACACACCAAACTGAGCATGACCAGAGTGCCTCCAAGGCTCTGTACTATCAAGAGATGGAATAGGGACTGTGGAAGAAGGCCAGGATCAAAACGCCTTTTTACACAATGCACATGATTAACCCCTTCGGTTCCACAGTGAGTATAACCAGCATGCTTTACTGCATATACAGACTGATTTTACTGTTGTGAGTTTAGTAACACTTTTAAGTGCAAAAAATTCCCATAAAAGCCCATGTATATGAACCCTAAAAGCAATTAGATAAACAGTACAAATGGTGAAGTTATGAAGGTTAAATAGAAGAACAGCAGAAATGATGGAATTATAATGGTAAACAGGTGAAATAGTATAGTTACGAAAGCAGTAGTTAAGCATTAGAAATGGTGTTGTTATGAAGGTACAATGCCTTGAAAAATTATTCTTTCCCCTTGAAATTTTCCACATTTTGTCATGTTACAACCAAAATAAAATTTATTTTATTGGGATTTTATGTGATAGACCAACACATAGTGGCACATAATTGTGAAGTGGATGGAAAATGATATTCATTTTTTTTTACAAATATGTGAAAAATGTGGCGTGCATTTGTATTCAGCCTCCCTGAGTCAATATTTTGTAGAACCACCTTTCACTGCAATTACAGCTGCAAGTCTTTTTGGGTATGTCTCTACCAGCTTTGCATATCTAGAAAGTGACATTTTTGCTCATTCTTCTTGGGAGAATACAGTATCTCACAAAAGTGTGTACACCCCTCACATTTTTGCAAATATATAATTATATCTTCTCATGTGACAACACTGAAGAAATGACACTTTGCTACAATGTAAAGTAGTGAGTGTACAGCTTGTATAACAGTATAAATTTGCTGCCCCCTCAAAAAAACTCAACACACAGCCATTAATGTCTAAACCGCTGGCAACAAAAGTGAGTACACCCCTAAGTGTATACTCTTTCCATTTTCGACGATGGATTGAACAGTGCTCTCTGAGATGTTCAAAGCTTGGGATATTTTTTTTATAACCTAACCCTGCTCCAAACTTCTCCACAACTTTATCCCTGACCTGTCTGGTGTGTTCCTTGGCCTTCATAATGCTGTTTGTTCACTAAGGTTCTCTAACAAACCATTGAGGGCTTCACAGAACAGCTGTATTTATATTGAGATTAAATGACACACAGGTGGACTCTATTCACTAATTAGGTGACTTCTGAAGGCAATTGGTTCCACATTTTAGTTAGGGGCATCAGAGTAAAGGGGCTGAATACAAATGCACACCACACTTTTCAGAGATTTGTAAGAAAAATTGAAAACCATTTAGCCATCATTTTGCTTCAACTGCACAATTATGTGCCACTTTGTGTTGGTCTATAGCATAAAAAAAGTTTTTAGTTGTAACATGAAAAAAAAATGTCAAGGGGTATGAATACTTTTTCAAGGCACTGTAAGTAGATAGGCCATAGAAATGGAGGTTTTGTTTCCAAAAACATGCATTAAAAGGTTCATAATAGATGAATTCTGAAAATAGAAAAGTATTATTTTATTCCAGTTATTCAGACATTTTTTGAAATGCAGTTGATTTGCTACTTCAAAATGAACTGCAAACTACCTTTTACACTATTTTAAATGTATGAAAGTCATGTGAGTTAGCACTGATGGGAAGACCTGCAATAATATCAGCTCCAATCTGTGGAGTTCATCTCCTACAACTTGGCTCTCGCTCCTGAGTTTGCGCCCACAAAAATTTCACTGCGTCCCATTTCATGTCATAAAGCCAGGTCTGAGTTCTAGAGCCAGGCCTTGCCATCATCCAAAGTGAGCAAATACATTTCCAGAGGCTGCAAGTTGAATATACTCATCCCTGCCTAATACTTTAGGTTGTATGTGCCACAAAGGGCAGGAGGAAAGCAATGTAAAGCTCTCTTCAAAACACTTCAGTCAGTTAATTCATTAAGACTAAAGGCTTACCTTTAACACCAGGCAGTAGTCTGTGGGTGCCTTGTATTTGCTGCGATACTCCTGACCATAGTAAACATTAACATGATCCAGTTGAAGAAAACAGACCAGGTCTCTAGATGCCTGAAAATAAGAAGAAGGATTCAAATATTTCTAGTTTAGTTAATAATATCATTTGTCATTCTTTTATTAGTTTCTTCATGTTTTTACTACTAAAGGTGTTCAGAAAGGCAACACTCTACTGTCCATTGGAGGGCTTTTTAAAGGCCAAAAAGAAGAAATTTGACTTATCTGTAAATTCCATATCTTGTAGTACAATACAGGCAAAATATTCATTACACCAACTATAGGCATGTAAATTTAGGTGACTGGGCACTGGCAAAGCTTTAGAGGACAAGCCTCCTGGGTGCCTCCCCTATAACCCACTCCACTCTTTCTTTTGTAGCAAGCAATGGAGAGTAAACCAAAGAATGGAAGGTGGGGGGGGGTGCCCTATGTCCATGGTCCATGGCCTGTTGATGGAAGAGCCATGCAGCAGGAGGGAGAGGAAAACGTGGTCCGACAGGACTATCACAGACCACGATTGCCGCTCACCTGCTGCTGTGCGGCTGTGTTACTAAGCCCATGCATCTTCACCCAGGCACCCCCTCCCGCCAATGTTTACCTGTCAGCAGGGCAGGGGGCGGGAGGAGCTGCAGAGCGGGAGACTTTTATATTAACAAGCAGGTCATCACCCACTTGTTAACATTGTGGCAGCTCCCGCATTCAGTCCAGATTTGGAGCTCCTCCCACCCCCTGCTGACAAGTTAATATCGGCAGCGTGGGAGAGACCCAGGAGAAGACACATTTCAGAATCTGTCTCTACCCTGCCAATGAGGCAGTGAGAGGAAAGGGGGAGGGAAGCATGACTTCAAGGGGCACTGTGACAGGGGGGCTGTGATGGGAAGGGGCACTGTGACAGGGGGGGCTGTGATGGGAAGGGGTACTGATGGGGGGGCT
Source organism: Lithobates sylvaticus (assembly GCA_028564925.1). Lineage (NCBI taxonomy): Eukaryota > Metazoa > Chordata > Amphibia > Anura > Ranidae > Lithobates > Lithobates sylvaticus. The sequence continues at coordinate 122,736,552 of CM053031.1, forward strand.
GTGATGGGAAGGGGCACTGATGGGGGGGCTGTGATGGGAAGGGGCACTGATGGGGGGGGGGGCTGTGATGGGAAGGGGCACTGTGACAAGGGGGGGGGCTGTGATTGCAAGAGACACTGTGATGGGGGCTGTGATATAAAGGAGACTGCAGTGTAAAGGGGCACTGCAATCATTAAAATGACCCTTTACAGTGCAGTCCCTTTATATCACAGTACCCCTCTTACTGTGCAGTCCCTGTTATAGCACAGTGCCCCTTTACTGTGCAGCCCTTGTTACATTACTATGCCCCTTTACAGCACAGCCCCTGTTAAATTAATGTAAAGGGGCACTGTAATGTAAAGGGGGGCTGTGAGGGACACTGTGGGACTGCTTTAAAGGGGGAACTGGGATGTAAAGGGGGACCGTAGACATTGTAGAGGTGGGTTGTGGTGTGAAGGGGGGACTAAGAACAGACTCCGTGAATGTCCAGTTGCCTGCCCAAGCCGCTACCCCAGAAATATTGTCTGACACCAAAAGCAATCCCTGGTATCAAAAAGGTTGGGGACCGCTGCTCTACTCCAAGTTGTGGAATTTACAGGCAAGTAAAAAAAATTCTTATAACTTAATCATGCAATACAGGACACAGGAAGAATATTCATACACCTGGGACGGTCCCAAGCAATGAACAGAAAGGGTGGGAAACAATGAGGCAAACAGATCTGTGCCAACAGGCCCAACAACAAGAGTTAGAAGACCGAACCTCAGAGTTGCTGGGAGAGCCTTGCGACCAAAACCTGTTTCAGCAGAAGATTGGTAAAACTTTGTCCACTTGGTAAAACTTTGAAAAAGTATCAACAAAAGGTCAGTATTTTGTGGCCTTACACAACAGGGCTACTATGATGTATCCATCATACAATGGTGGTCTTATTTTTTTGTAACCACTTGCCGACCGCATAATGTACTGCGGCAAAGTGGCTCTATTGCACAAAATCACATACCTGTGATTTCTTGGGGGTGCGCATTGGCTGCCGGAGACCCAATCACGTACTGATTGGACAGAGGAGGAGCCAATAAGCTGGTCCGGTGGATCCGATATCTGCCAGCCACCTGCAATTGTCCTGGAGAGAGGCAGAATGGCGGTCCTCCTATGTAAACAAGGCAGAGCGGCGTGCTGACAGGGGAGAAATCCTGTGTTCCTGCTATGCAGGAACACTGATCTCTGTCTTCACCCAGTCAGAGCAACCCCCACACACAGTTAGAAAAGCACTCCTATGGAACACAGTTAAACCTTTGATCACCCCTGATGTTAACCCCTTCCCTGCCAGTGTTATTAGTACAGTTACAGTTCATTTTTTTTTTTTAGCACTGATCACTGTATTAGTGTCACTGGTCCCCAAAAAGCGTCAGATTTGTCTGCCTTAATGTCGTAGTCCCGCTAAAAATCGCTGATTGCTGCCATTACTAGTAAAAAAAAAAATAATTCCTGAAATCTATTCCATAGCGTGTAGATGCAATAACTTTTGCGCAAACCAATCAATATACGCTTATTGGGATTTTTTTAACCAAAAATATGTAGCGGAATACACATCAGCCTGAATTGATTTTTTTTATTGGATATGTTTTATAGCAGAAAGTAAAAAATATATTTTTTCAAAATTGTCACTATTTTGTTGTTTATAGCGCAAAAAATAAAAAAAGGCAGAGGTGATCAAATACCGCCAAAAGAAAGCTCCATTTATGGAAAAAAATTACATAATTTTTATTTGGGTACAGCATCGCACAGCCACACAATTGTCAGTTGAAAATAACGCAGTGCCGTATCGCAAAAAAATGTCCTGGTCATTAAGGGGGTAAAACCTTCCGGGGGCGAAGTGGTTAAATTGGATACATTTTAATTGTAATTTTATAACTTTTTCTAATCGTTACATTCCAACTAAAACATACATAGTTAGCAGTTCAGGTTCCACAGTTTTTTCACTACTTCACCATATCCTTTTAAGCATTAAAGTGGATGTAAACCCTTACATATACAGTGAGGGAAATAAAGAATTTGATCTCCTGCTGATTTGGTACGTTTGCCCACTGACAAAGTAATGATCAGTCTATAATTGTAATGGTAGGTTTATTTTAACATTGAGACAGAATAACACAAATATCCAGAAAAACGCATTTAAAAAAAGTTATAAATTGATTTACATTTTAATGGAGTGAAATAAGTATATGACCTCTTCACAAAACATGACTTAGTACTTGGTGGCAAAACCCTTGTTGGCATTCACAGAGGCCAGACATTTCTTGTAGTTGGCCACCAGGTTTGCACACATCTCAGAAGGGATTATGTCCCACTTCTCTTTGCAGATCCTCTCCAAGTCATTAAGGTTTTGAGATGGACGTTTGGTAACTCGAACCTTCAGCTCCCTCTACATATTTTCTATGGGATTAAGGTCTGGAAACAGGCTAGGCCACTCCAGGACCTTAATATGCTTCTTCTTGAGCCACTCCTATGTTGCCTTGGCTGTGTGTTTTGGGTCATTGTCATGCTAAAATACCCATCCACGACCCATTTTTAATGCCCTGGCTGAGGGAAGGAGGTTCTCACTCAAGATTTGACAGTACATGGCCCCGCCCATCGTCCCTTTGATACAGTGAAGTTGTCCTGTCCCCTTAGCAGAAGAGCTTGATTTTGGTTTCATCTGACCACAACACTTTCACCCAGTTCGCCTCTAAATCATTCAGATGTTTATTAGCAAACTTCAGACGGGCCTGTACATGTGTTTTTTTGAGCAGGGGGACCTTGGGAGCGCTGCAGGATTTCAGTCCTTCACGGCATAGTGTGTTACCAATTGTTTTCTTGGCGACTATGGTCCCAGCTGCCTTGAGATCATTGACAAGATTCTCCCGTGTAGTTCTGGGCTGATTATTCACCGTTCTCCAGATCATTGAAACTCCACGAGGTGAGATCTTGCATGGAGCCCCAGACCAAGGGAGATTGACAGTTATTTTGTGTTTTTTCCCATTTGCGAATAATTACACCAACTGTTGTCACCCTCTCACTAAGCTGCTTGGCGGTGGTCTTATAGACCATTCCAGCCTTGTGTAGGTCTACAATCTTGGCCCTGACATCCTTGGACAGCTCTTTGGTCTTGGCCATGGTGGAGAGATTGGAGTCTGATTGATTGCTTCTGTAGACAGGTGTCTTTTGTACTGGTAACAAGCTGAGATTAGAAGCACTCCCTTTAAGAGAGTGCTCCTAATCGCAGCTTGTAACCGGTATAGAAGACACCTGGGAGCCATAAATCTTGCTGATTGTTAGTGCCGGTTCACGACTTACAGCGCGACTTAGCAAGGCAACTTGGAAGCAACTTTAACGTGACTTGGAAGCAACTTGGAAGCAACTTCAACGTGACTGAGTTATTTACAACACAACTTCAAGTCGCCCCCAGGCCAGGCGACTTTGGCTGTGGCCAATCACAGAATAATCAGCTCTCTGGGAGGGTGGGGTTTGCCTGAGTAAACAAATTTATTTTCCTGTAAAGTTGCTTCAATATAGATGGAGATCCGACTTGGAGGCTACTTCCATTGAATTCTATGGGTACAAGTCACCTAGAAGTCGCCTTGAAGTAGTACAGGAACCTTTTCTGAAGTCGGAGCGACTTCAGTAGTATACATCAAGATGGCTCTCATTGATTATAATGTAATTCCTAATGTCAAGCGACTTGGGGCGACTTGAGGTCTGACAAGTCGGATCCCAAGTCGCGGTAGTGTGAACCGAGCCTTAGGGGATCAAATACTTATTTCACTCACTAAAATGCAAATCAATTTATAACTTTTCTGAAATGCTTTTTCTTGATATTTTTGTTGTTATTCTGTCTCTCACTTTTAAGATAAACCTCACTGTTTAGATAAACCTAACAAAAAAAATAGATAGACTGAGCATTTCTTTGTCAGTGGGCAAACGTACAAAATTAGCAGGGGATCAAATACTTTTCCCTCACTGTTCTCAGTGAAGTGAATAGCCTCAGATGATACACAGAGATAAAACTAATCCTCCTACAGAAGTTTTACTTATATATCTGCTGTCTTCCCATTTCTACACTCTTTTGAAAGTGCAGATCATGTTTGAAATCTTTCTTCCTCTTTCAACAGTGGGTGGGGAGTGTGGGCTTACACTGTGTGAGATCTGATTGAATGAAAGGCCCCTCAACTTAGGCAGAGGAATGAAGGAACATGCAGAGCTGTAGTCTGAATAGACAAGCTCTCTGCTAATATCCCTCTAAGTTCCCTCCCCAACACAAATTTTCAGCCACTGTTATCTCATATGTCAGAGAACTTGTCAGAAGTGACTCTGCTGATAACAGAGGAACGGAGCACCAGAGAGAAATGGGACTTGGAGCTTTGAAGAGAGATAAGTAAACACTACAGATATATGATGTGCTTAGGTCAAATTTCATAAATGGGGTTTACAACCACTTTAAATGCTGATGTTTAATGCATGTACCAATCAACATACCTGTAATGTTTATCAGAACCTGTATATCCTGAAAAACGGTTAGATTTTATCCTTGCAATTGTTATGTGACCTGTTTCAATAAAATGTTTTGTATCACACGAATATGTCTTTTCTTCTGTACTGTCACTTATAGGAAAAATCTCATCAACTAGAATTTGAAAGTGTGGTAAAGATTCCTTATCCTTTATTCAAGAAAACAGCCTATGTAATATGAGGGAAGGTGGTGCTAGACAATCTTGCCTTTATCCTGGTTTCTTTTGAACCTTGAACACTTTTATCCTCTCATGAACTTCCTATTTTAGCAATGCCTTTGTGCTTCCTGTTTGCCAGATTATCATGCTCTCTCCAGCTGATCTCTCGTCACTCCTGCTGCTGTTCATAGCTTTGCTACCTCTTAATACTGACATTTGGCTTGTTACTGACAATGCATATGCTTGATCTCTACCTGCTATATCTGCTACTCGACCCTGGCTTGCTCACCTCCTGAGGACCCCGACCTGGTACTTAACACGCTGCAAAATCCATCTCCACCATTAGGAGCTCTGGTGAACCCCAATTAGTAATGATAATCCTGATCAGAAGAGGGTGACTTCACACATGTGCTCCCCCCCGTGTGAATGCGCTCACCTCCAACAGTGTGACCGCACACTTAAGTTTGGTCCACATAAGCAGTTGAACCACTCCTGGGCTCTAAGTGAAACTGGCTCAGCAGGATCCTACAGGAAAATCCAGAGAAGTTGTCCTCAATTTTAAAACAAGAAAGAGGCTGGATAGTGCATTATCGCTAGTTTAAAAATGTATTTAGAAAACATAACATCAGGGTACACATTTTAGGTGCTTCCAGCACACCAAACTATAAAAGCATTAAGCATAGGATTCCTCTCCAAACTACTCCTAAACTTGTATGCGTCAGCAGCTTGTACAAACAAGCATGTATCCGAGCTCCTCCACTGTCCTGGGCTCCTCCCCTACATGTGACGACACAGGGCATATCACTTAAATACCTTTAAGAAATAAAATAAAAAACCCAGCCCTTTAAGGCTGAGAGGTGGAAGTGACGTCAGACGTTGCTTAAGTCCTCCAAGGGCATAGAGCCGAGTAAGGGCTATCTTGCCCTCACTCAGCTTCCTGCCTGATGATCGGCTGCACCGGATGGTTTCCTGGGTTACCGACAGGTCTGGTAAGCTCGGGAAACGCCAGGAAGCGGAGACCTCTCCCGCAGCCCTATAAAAGTGATCTTGCGGCGCCTCTACCGCCGAGACCACTTTTATCTGAAAGATAGCCACCTGCTGTAAATGATACCAAGTTGGCTAGCTGATACCATAACCCTGTTATTTAACATCAAAGTAATGACGTACATTTACAGTTAGACAGTCGGCAAGTGGTTAATGAGATTGGCTGTATTTTTGGGGTCATTGTCCTGCTGCAGAATACATTTGGGGCCAATCACATGCCTCCCTGATGGTATGGCATGATGGATAAGTATCTGCCTGCATTTCTCAGCATTGAGGACACCATTGGTCCATTTGCAGAAATGCAGTTTCAAACTTGCACGGAAACTACACCATACAGACACTCATCATTGTACCGCTCTCCAGCCCTTTGACAAACAAATTGCCTCCTGCTACAGCCAGATATTTCAAATTTTTGACACATCAGTCCAAAGCACCTGCTGGCATTTTTCTGCACCCCAGCGTTTAGGTTCACGTACATAGTTGAGTTGCTTAGCCTTGTTTCCACATCGGAGGTATGGCTTTTTGGGCGCATTCCATGAAAACTACTTCTGGCCTGTAGATGGGTGTACCTGGGATCCACTGATTTCCACCAGTTCTGTGCTGATGGCACTGCTGGACATTTTCCGATGTTGAAGGGAAGCATGACACGTCTTCCATCTGCTGCATTAAGTTTCCTTGGCTGACCACTGCATCTATGGTCCTCAACATTGCCTGTTTATTTGTGAATCTTCAAAAGAGCTTGAACAGCATATCTTGAAACCCCCTCTCTGCTTTAAAATCTTTGTCTGGGAGAGACCTTGCTGATGCAAAAAAATAGCTTATGTCTTGTTGTTATGCTCAGTCATGCCATGTAGTATGCCTGAGGTCTTCCCCAACCTCACCTTAGTAGCAGAGTTTGGCTGTTCCTTACCCAGTTTTAACTCTCCTACACAGCCCTTTCTTTTTTAGTTAAAGAAAATTGATGATTATAACCTGCCTGGTATAATTGGTTAACCAATTATATAAGGTTCAGGTGTATAATTCGTTATACACTTGAATCTAATCCTACAAAATGCCTGAATGTGCAAGTGTACAAAGTGTGCAAGTTTAAGAATTGATTCTGGTTTGAAGCCAAAGGGTAGGCACACCAAATATTGATTTGATTTAGATTTCTCTTCTGTTCGCTCACTTTACATTTGTAAGTTGATAAAAACAATTAAAATATAGATTTTTGAAAGCATTCTTGCTTTACAGCATTTCTCCAAACCTGCCTAAAACATATGCACAATACTGTATATTTAGAGGAATAGTTTCTAAATCTAGCATATTTAATAGGCAGACATTAGGATCAACGAAAAAGATGTGTGTGAAAAAACAGGGATTTATCATGTTTACAGTCCCCTACCAATACCTATGGAATTTAGGGCATTTCCATAGCAAATGTATCAAGTCTGCTGGTCCTCTGTAGCATTTGGGACAGTTCAGGGAATCTCTACTGTTCCACTGAAACAGCTTCTCTGGTGTATGCCATTTTCTATGTAATATAAATAATTGTGTAAGTCTATAGAGTTGATGTACTAAAACTGAAGAGCGCAAAATATAGTGCAGCTGTGCATGGTAACTTCAGCTTAACCGCTTCAGGTCTGCCTTATAGCAGTTTTACTGCTAAAGGGCAGCGCCTGTGCGCCAGATCACACATATACACACACACACACACACACACGTGATCCGACAGTTCCGGGTAGGGGACACACATGTGCGCTGCCGGCGGCTTGCTTCCACTGTGATTGTACACAGCGGAAGACAATCGGCAGGTACATCGTCTGTCGGCACCCACCGTTCGTTAGACAGAGGGCCAAAACTGCGATCTGCCTATGTAAACAAGGCAGATTGCATTTCCGACAGAAGGGAAGGGATGGAATTTCATCCCCTAGTAAAAGCAGCACACATAGGGATTGATTTACTAAAGGCAAATCTACTTTGCACTACAATTACACTGCAAGTGCACTTGGAAGTGCAGTCACTGTAGATCTGAGGGGAAGATCTGAAATGAGGGGAAGCTCTGTTGATATCTATCATCCAATTCCGTACAAGCAAAAATTTTGTTTTTTTTTCCTTGCAAGCCCCCCTCAGATCTACAGCGACTGCACTTCCAACTGCACTTGCAGTGCAATTGTAGTGCAAAGTGGATTTGCCTTTAGTAAATAAGCCCCATAGTGTCACTGATCATCGCCATTACTAGTAAAATAAATAAATAAAAAATATCCCATCGTTTGTAGACGCTTTAAACGTTTGCACAAATCAATCAACATACGCTTACTGGGATTTTTTTTTTTTTTTTACCAAAAATATGTAGCAGAATGCATATTGGCCTAAATCTATGAAGAAATAAAACATTTTTATTGGATAGATTTTATAGCAAAAATATTGTTTTTATTATTGTTTTATTTTTTGTTGATCGCGCAAAAACACAGAGGTGATCAAATACCACCAAAAGTATGCTCTATATGTGGGGAAAAAAAGAGACAAAGTTTATTTGGGTACAGTGTTGCATAATGGCACAATTGTCCATTAAAGTGATGCAATGCCGTATCGCCAACAAATGGCCTGGTCATGAAGGGGAGTAAATCTTCCAGAGGTCAAGTGGGTTAAGCTTTGACAATAAAACCCGAAAGCTAAATTTGTTTCTATGCAGAGCTGCACCCAATTTTGCACTCCCCAGTTTTAGTAAATAAATCCCTATGTGTAGGAGAGAGGGAGATCAATTTGAGTGTAGATAATGCTCTCTCCCATAACTATTTTGACATAGGATCCAAATCTTTTTCCCAGCTTTCTTTAGCCAGTACCCTGGTTCTTTCTTGTGTTTTACCAAGTAAATTCTCATATAAGCACTATCTCTGATTTGCACTGTGATAGTATCGTTACTATCGATAAACTCTTAATTTACACTGTGATGGTATTGTTCCTATTAAATTATGTTAACATTTTGTGGGTGCGTGCTTGCACTTGAATTGCATGCCTCGATTGTATATATTGAAAAAACCCATGCTGTGGAAAATTAAACTCTTCACAAAGTGTTTGGAACAGTTTAAAAGTATTACCTTCATATAGTTGCCAAATATATTTAACTCCTTCAGCACACCACAATTCAAATTCTTTGAACTTTTTTAGCTCTCCAGATGTTGAAATATGCCATACGCATGTGTACTGTGGAAAATCCTCATAACCCATTTGCTTATAGTTTGGCATATTTTATCAAGCAGTAAATAGGTGGGATAATATATACGTTTTCTCATACTACCAGTTTCTAAATGAGCAAAGATGGGGTAGTTTGAAAACTGGTTTTAATAGCAGGGACTGTGCTTAACTATTTTGCGCCCTAGGCAAGACTAACACTTTTGCGGCCCGGGGTGTTGTTAGTCTTTCCTAGGGCCGCAAAGGTGACAGGATCAGAGAGCGGACTTGCCAGCTGTGCCCGCCTCCTCTGCCTCCCCAGCTGTGCCCGCCTCCTCCGCCTTGTGTTTAATGGGCCAGGCTAACGGGGAAGTCAGCAAGCCGTGGCTGCGCCCCCTAGGTAGCAGTGCGCCTAGTTCACCTAGCGGGAGCACCGACCCTGGTTAATAGTATACCTTGTATCAGGTGTTTCAAATTGTCTTTAGCCCAACCCACCAGCTCCCGAAGTTGTGATGCTATAAAATGCATCCTAGCTTGTGGGATAAGCCAACTCTCCTCATCCTTAGCCAACTGTAGTCTAGATAGTTTAATAGGTAGGTAGGTGTTTTTTTTCTATATTAATTCCCGAAATAAAGAATCCATTATCTCATAACACTTTAATATTATCCATATTGGGGGATTGTGTAAGACATAATACCTGTGGAGCCCAAACCATTTCAATTAAATTTATTCTGCCTATTACCGTGAAAGGTAGTCTTAGAGCAACTGGAACATTTGTTTTGTAAACCTATCCAGAAGAATTCAATTGGAATTTACCCTACTTTCACACCTATGCGTTTTTTAGTGCGTTTTGCAGTAACGTACTACAGTCCGTTTAACATGGTTTCCTATGGTACTAATTCACATCTATGCGTTTTGTGGCCGATGCATTTTTGGAAAGGGTCGGGGACTTTTTTCACGTGATTTGTGGCTAATAGATTTCAATGCAGCTGCACCAGAAACGCAAGTGGTGCATTTGTGATGCGATTTGCATTCTGTGGTTCTTATTTTACAACTGTATATAGCTGGTTGCTAAGCAGGGAGCCAGGAAGCCGGCCACCGCATCCTTAGCAACCGATGAGTCATCAGCTGTCAGCGGGGTTCCCCGCTGAAAGCTGAATGTAAAATAAAAATAAAAATTTGGCAGCAAAAATATTCGCAAAAAAAACAACGCGAGGTTCCCCCCAGGTCCATACGAGGCCCTTCGGGTCTCCTATGGATTCGGAACACCCCTTACTCCCCCCCCCTCCCCCCCCCCCCCCCCCCCCCCCATGGCTAAAAAAAAAAAAAAAAAAACGTCACATCCCGGTGTTGTCGTCTTCCTCCTCCTCGCATTGTTGCTGACATCGTCGTCTTCTTCCTCGCTGGTTACCCATTAAAAAAACAAAAAGAAGCTGGTCTTGTTGCATAGCTGTCTTCCTCCGTTATGTTCCCTGCTCCTGTTCCGGCGCCTCTTATATTAGGCATGGGGCGTGGCCATCCAATGACGTCACCCAGAGAGCCTGCCCCTTGTGACGTTACATGTCACAAGGGGTGGGCTCTCTGGGCGACGTCATTGGTACTTCCTTATAAATGGCTGTGCAGGGGGCGTGTCAGCACAAGTCTAATTTTTGCAGCAGAGAAGACTAAGCTCTTAGAACAGCTATAAAACTGACCATGATGTGCTCTCATGCCTAGTGTGGTCAGTTTTTAATAGGGAAGCAGAGAAACTGACAGGAACACCAGGTATTTCACACAAAGGAAGCAATACAAAGATAAAAGGACACTTTTTTTTTATACAAGTACATGGTACTGAAGGAACAGATCAGGGATATGAAATGTTGGGGTAACATTATTTAATGCCTAGTTCTGGTCAAAACCTGATTGTAGAAAGGCCAGAATGCGAGGTACAGGGTAATCTCTGGGAGTAAAGTGCTGTGTTCACACCATAGAAGAGGCTGTTCTTGCTTTTAGCAGGGTAGGAATCACAGATTCAGAAACCCCTCTATTCTTTAACATCTGGGTTTCAACAGAAATGCTGCCAGAGACTGAGAAGCAAGAAGGAATAGAGGGCATTAACATAGCAGATCTGGCCTGATGGGAGGAGCTCTGGGGTCATCTGCTAGAAGTCTGAGTAGGTCTGTGTACTAGGTTGCTCTAGGCCAATTTGGTGCAATTAGAAATTACAGGATTTTCTCTCTTGCTCTATTTTATTGAGCAAAAACAAGATAAAATTTGAATTGGTAGGAAGGGTAAATTTAGGCTAAAGTGAGACCAGGGGAATATCAAGGCATCTGAGGCTAGAGTTAGAGGATCCCTGGTTCTGGCAACAAAAAGAGGTAGTTTGTTGTTGAATCTGTAGGCTTGGATATCCATATCCGGAATCCCCCATTACTGACATATCGGATTGAAGACATCTGGATAAAGAGCCCATTCTGCTTTCCAGTTGTCCACTCCTGGGATGTGGCCCGCAGAGATCGATGGACAGCGAGTTTCTATCCAAGGATGATTTTGGTTAGCATCCTTCAAGGTACCCAAACTTCTGATGTCCCCCTTCCTGTTTCATGTAGGCCACTGCAATGGCATTTTCTGGCTACACTCTGATTGAGTACCCCTTCAGAAAGGGGGTCTGCTGCTACCGGGCAAACCTGATTGCCGTGAGCTCCAAGATGTTAATGGGAAACTTGGCTTTGGCTTCCCTCAATGTTCATGTTCCTTGGACTTTTAGCTATTGGAACACTCCTCCCCTGCTTGAGCGACTTATGTTTGTTGTGATAACTTTCCAGTCATAGAGGAGGAAGGACTTCCCCAGTGTTAGGGCTGGAGTGGTGATCCACCAAGATAGGGAGTTCCTTGCTTGGCTGGACAGGACAAAATATAGTATGCAAAAACACTTGTTGATCTCTTAGAAAAAAAAGAAAAAAAAGAAGAGCTAGCAGACTACGAGATAACCTTGAGAAACGTGAAGTGCTACCTTATCAGAAAAGCATTGCCAAATAAATCAAAATGTCATCATATGAGAAATCTTCTGGGGCACAAGTCATGCCAGCGATATTTCTTGGCTCATGAGATATACGACTACTCTGTTTTTATAAAGCCATGTGTTTCCGGTAAGCCTTTTGTGGGTGAGGCAGGTTGGTGAAAATCCATTGGGAGTGGGATTCACTGGATGATTATTTTTGGATTTCTTATTTTGGGTCATTTCTACATTACTGAGGGGTTGGTTATATCTGCACTTCTACTTTGGGTTTGGATATTTTAACAAACGTAATGTGCTGTTCATTTACTTTTTTAATTTTTAATTTTATTTTTAAATGTTTTTCTGATAAGGTAGAACTGCAAATGTTGTATACAATTGGCTGGACCGGAGCATTGGCAAAATCGAGAGAAGGAGCAGATTTTTCCAGGTCAACAAGATATGTTGTTCGAGAGCTCGACTAGAATTGGGCAAATGGTACTGCTTCATAGGAGGCTACCATAGGCCTAGAACTCCCATGGAGAATCTTAATGTGGGGTTGTCTTTTGGATCTCAGTTCCTGAGCATAGGCTACTAAAGAAAAAAACTTTTTCTAGTAAAAAGACTCTTCATTTGGATGTGACATGGAACAAACACGTATTTCAGGCGCAGAGAAAGTTGGAGAGTAGATGACTTGAGAAACAGAGCATCTGAATTGCCTTATGGACATTTTCTGGTAGCTTTCCAGCCTATGACTTGAATGCACGGAGTTCTGAGTAGAGCAAGCAGAGGCACTATTACATTTGTCAACACTCTGGGAGCAGACAATAGGCCAAAGAGCACTGTAACAAACTGGAAGTTGTTGTCCGCCAATGCAAAGTGCAGGATGTCCACAGATGCCATGTTTTCCCTTTATCTCAGAGAGGCAATTACGGACCTTGGGCATTCCATGCAAAACTTTTGGAATCTGAAGGAATTTGTTGAGGAATTTTAAATCCAGAATAGGACCCCTGTTGGGTTTTTCTACCGTAAACATGTTTGAGCAAAATCCCTTAAACTTGTCTCACGACAGTACCAGCAGAACACGAGAGGGGTTTTACAATATTTTGCAAATCTGCCACTGGACAGTTTTTTGTTGATTTGAAAATCAGGTGAGGTGGTGTTTTGTACTTTATTTTGTACCTTCTGCACACCACCGATTGAACCCACAGGTCAAAGATGTCTGTAATTTAGAGCGAGGCAAACTGCAGCAGACTCCACCTACTCTCAGAAGTGAGGGCAACCCTTCATTGTAAAGAGGCCTTTATGGCTTGGTGGCCCAAGCCTTGCACCTAAAGGAAGGGCTGGACTTAGGTTTTTGCCTGGTTAGAGCCAACAGATGCTCTGCATTTTGAGGAGCTAAGAGCTCCTCAATAAGTTGGTTTTGGGACCGTCCACTGTGGAAGTAAAATCTTCCCACCTATGACCTTTTTGATGAAGTGGTCATGTGTTTTACTGAACAGACATCTTCCTTGGAAAGGCATTTGTGTGAGCTACCTTCTGCAGGCAGCTTTAACTATCCAAGCGTTTAACCATTTGATTCTCTACATGTAAATGAAGATTAAAGCCATTTTGAATATTTGTCTCATGACATGTTTTAGGGCATCTACCCAGAGAACAGCAGTCTCATAGTGTTTGTTCATTGTCCTAGTACAGATAGCTGGTTGCAAGGCTGGGCATTATATGAATAAAGAGAGCTTTAAGGAGCGTCTGAAACTTTCTAGATGCAGAATCCTTGAAAGAAGGAAGGAACATCTTTATTAGGAACAGTGAGATGTTTGTTTAGGATAGAGTGGGTAGGATCAACTACAGGAATAACCTGCTTTTTTGTGAACCTTTTTCAACTTGATAGAATTTCTGTAAAGATTTTGGGGAGTGACCCAGTCACAGACAGTACATTCCGTTTGTTCATTAATAAGGAATGTTTTGAAGGGTTTTGTATGCCTCTTTGTACCCAAAGGGGCATGGCAAAACAGAGGAGAGAGTCAGCTTGCACAATACTAAATCTTTTGGGAACAGAGGCAACAAGCTTTTCAATGCTGGCAAGCATGTTGCATGAAGCTCCTCAAAAAAAAAATGCAGCTTCCTCCAATACTGCCTCAACATCCTCAATTTCCTTCTGTGTACTCTAGGACTAGCATATCAGGATCAGACGTGGCGTGTTTGGGTTCTGGATGGAGATTGCGGTTTTAAAGCCTTAATCTGTCCAAGAAAATGAGACATAGAACCGTGTCTTGCTCTTGTGAAAGGGACGCATTGTCACTCAGAGATTGAGTGCTGTGTGGGCCTACGACAGAGCAAATGTGCACCTGTAATTTTACATTGACCTTTCACCTAGTCTTTGCCATAGCTACAAGTGCGGGGTGTAGTCATGGAATAGGGTGTAGAGTATAGGGTAAAGTGTGTCTATAAGGAGTACGCTACCAGGTATACACTGTCCTGTAATGAATCCTCATGGTGAAAGGGTGGGTGGAAGTGCCTTAGTACCTTAGATGGGTTCTAGGTGAAAGTGGCGTTAAATAGAATGCAACCAATGGTGTGAAGTAACACCTGGTCATCCATCAGAGACTGAGTGGTTAATGCGGTTGTATTCCCTTTTTTTTACATTTATACCTACAGGTAAGGTTTACCTGTAGGTAAAATGAATATCTCCTAAACCTACACGGTTTAGGAGATATTCACCCTGCATGCAGCCACTGATGGCAGCGGCGCATGCGCAGTGAAGGTCCAGCGAATGTCAGGCATTTCGTGCCAGAACCCGAGGACTCCCGCATGCATGCGCAGGAGTGACGTCATTGCAGCTCCGGCCACTCACAGTGCCGGAGCCACGAACCTGAAAGAAACTGAGGGGAAAATGTCAGCTCCCTCCACGTTGACCGGGATGCCATGCGGGGGCTTTGTTATAAGGCAAGTATCTCATAATGAGATCGTACGCTGTGCATACTAGCTCATTATGCCTTTGCCTTACAGGTTTTTTTTATTTATTTTTTATTTTAGTTTGCGGATATACAACCGCTTTAAATTTTAGTGCCGAAGTTCATTCTGTACATTCCAAAACACAGCCCTGTATTTTTTTTACAGTAGTGGTCAAAAATACAGGGAAAGTTGGGGCTTCACCTATCACTTTGGGCATACTCTCCAAAGGGGTCTTCAGGGACTGGGTTCCATAACAATAGACCATGGCCCTGGACAGCATCTTGCGGTTAACTTAACAGTTTGCACCAAGTGTCCAGGCGAGAGTCCACATGCAGGATGCAGTGCCCAAAGCAACATCACAGGGCATAACCACAGTGTGGGGTGCAGGTATGACTCCCATGGTTTAGCAAGGTTGCGCTGATACAAAAACTCTGCTTCTATGCTGCAAGCAGAAGACAGTATGGGTTTGTTTGAAGAATTGGAAGATAAAATAATAAAGAAGAATAATAAACTAGTTAAACTAAGGGTAATTTTTTCTGTAAAGAAAAAAAAATAATATTTATCACCTTTAGACACTAGAACAAAACTAAGGACTCATGGAATGGGGTAGGGTCGTAGGGGGAGGCACCTATGGGGCTTGTCCCCTAAAGTTTTGCAAGTGTCCAATTACCTGAAAGTACAAGATTACATTTATATACGACATGCCTGCAAGATTTTTTACTTGCAAGCATTTCATGTATAAATAGTACTTACCCTGGCAGTAAATGTTTTTAAGAATTTATTTGCATGCATATCACATTGGCTAAAATCTACTATCTAAAGTGTACTTGGTATTCCAGTGAAATCACTTTCCTGGCAATTCACATGCTGAGCAGAACTACCAACACTTCCTGACATGCACAAAGATAAAATATATAGATATGAGGGAGAGCGCAGCACAGGCTGCCACCCAACGATATTCTGGAGGTCCTGCTCAGTCTGGGAATGGAAATATTTTATTGAGCTCAAATTAAAGTGAATCTGTCACAAGTAAGGTGAGATCAGCGGCGGACTTAGACACTACAACTATAATTTTTTTGTCAATGTTCGCTTGACAACATTAACAGTTCACTGAACAACTTGCTGCTGCTTTAAAAGGGGGGAACCAAGCACTGACTGCTAACTTTATGATTTTTGTCTAGCTGACACTCTAGGTGGAGTTTATAGACAGAGAAGAGAAAGAAGGTATGCCCCCCTCCTCTGTGTTATTCGGCCAAGTCATTTAAGCTGCTGCAGTTGAGCTCCTAAAGCAGTAAAGTAAAATCTAAATACTAGACATGCCCTTAACCCCTTCATGCTGATTCCCTGCAGCTATTTATTGGGCTTTAATATCAGGACCCATGATATGTATGTAAGCCGCTCGGGCTGCTAGGAAGTGGAAGTGCTAGGAAGTGTAGTCCTGTGCCTGCTGCTGTGAGTGCTGGCCTGGAAGCAGCCCATCCTCACTCCAGACAATGACAGATAAGAGCTGAGGGTCCCAAGAGCCGCACATCAGAACAAGACCTGCTGTGTATAGACAAGTGGCAGTCATTTCATTTTAAACTTTTTATTTCCATTATCTATTTTCATCTCTGTAATGTTTGTAGAATGTCTTGTTATTTTTTGTCTTTAGGAACCAAACTATAAAAGCTTTTTGGTCTTTTATGGGGATGGGGGGGGGGGGGGGGGTGGTTAGAGTATTTATATTTTAACTACACCACCACATATTTTTACACTTTACTTCATTCACACACAGAATGGAGGCTGGCCAGTCAAGATTTTTTAGCAAGTAGGTTTCCTATAGTTGCTTTGCTCATAGATCTTCCTCGAGATATAATCTCCACTACCGGCAGATATGCTACTTCACACACCTGACACTTCATTACCCACTTAGTGGTGGCCATTGATGCAAATAAACTGCCCCCTCCAACATGAGACTCCATCCCCATGATTAAGCTCCAGTGGGCGGAGTGAAATGTGTTGGGGGCATGGCCTGGCAGGGGTCCAGGTCCTGGCTGAGAATGCCACTTGTCAATACACAGCAGGTCTTGTTCTGATGTGCGGCTCCTGGGACCTTCAGCTCTTTAATGCCAGGAGGCAGATTGGTTTCTTGATTACCTGAACACTGTGATTGGCTCTCAGAGTGGTCCCATGATCGGAAAGCCTGTCCCACTGCTTCCTGATCAGAAGCTGAAACTAAGAGCTCTTGGGCATTAAGGCCCACTTTTCCTACTACATGTGTGTTGCATGGACAGGAAGAGGTTAACACAACATATAATTTGACTAAAAGTGGCAAAGGTTTTCTTAGAACTGTGCAAAAGAAAGTTTGTTTCAATGTTGTGAGCATACTGAAAAACACTACAATACCTTTGCTTTTCCTTTAGGTACATAGTAGATACCAGATGCTCTGAGTAGGAAATAGCGCTTTTTCCAGGATTTTTTTCCATCATCCTTCAACCAAAGGACCCCTTCAATTTCTGGAACAGATACTGAACTACCACAGAAGCATTCCTGGAGACACAAGACATAAAAGTTAAATAAATCCAGCTGTTTTGCATTTCTCACAGTAACATATAACCATAACCAAAGGACTTTAATCTTAATGTTATTATACTTCTATGCAGAAACGGAGCACCTTAGGATCTGCATCAACTTACACCATGTGTTTACCATGTGCTGCAATGCAGCTGTTTAAGGAGAAGAAGCTGCTATGGACACATCAAAAATAATCCATATTCCTATTCTTGTGTTTTTATGTACCTTCCCATGAGAAGGAAAATGAAAAACCCAAACACAAAAGATCTATATTATTATTTACTATTTTAAAGTGTAGCGGTCTTGTATATTCTCAAAGTCCATGTCCTCATAAAAGGTACATTAATTCTAGTGCTTTCAGGCAGAAATTCCACTGCTCACAGTTCCAAAAGCTAAACGTTTTCAGTTCATAAGTATTTACAACAGAATACATTTCTACTACTATATCTTAGGACATAGCTTTTTACCTTAAAAGAGAAGTATGGCTTTTAAAAAAAATAAACATCATACTCACCTTAATGACTGCAGCACCGAACCCAGCAACACTCAGCCGCCTCCAAGACCAAGAACTGAATGATCAAACACCGCTGATCACTCAGCTCTCAGTCGTCAACCTGCAGAGAACCAGAGACTGTCAGTCATTAGCTCTCCGCTTTGTCCATCCACCACTCACTGGAGCGCTGGACTATGGAGGTGACTGGAAGGGTTGGCTCAGCCTCTCAGCGACATGCTGAGAGCCTGAGCCAGCTGTTGGTCCAGGCATCTGGGCAGATCCAACTGGACCGGCTCTGTGACATCAGCCGACAGCAGGCTTTAGTCTGCCAAATGCTCTTCAATGAATGTCACAAACACCTGATGGTAAAGACATAGGTGTTGCATAAGGGGTTGCAGGGGTGACAATCCCAACCCCGCCCCCAGCTCCAGGGGGCCCCTGCAGCCTCCCTGTCATATCATATCCTCCACAAAGTCCAGCTCCAATCTGCCCTAGGGCCCCACAGCCACGCTCCAATACTGTGCTTCCACTTTGCCTTCCACACCCCTCTGTTCTCATTGCCTGGGGAGAAGCTGTGAGCCTTTTCCTGAATGGAGAGGAGCATGGGGTGAGAACAACCCAGGATGGGGAAGTGTCTGTGCTGTGTGCTGGCAACATGGAATGGTAACCGAGCTCAGCAAGTTAAGAGGCGTAGAGTGCCATCCTGTAGCCACGATGGGACAGATGTTACTGGTGAGGTAAGACACCGCTCAGTGTCTCCTAGTCACCAGCTGGGATTCTTTGTACCCCCCACCTGGAGATGTCTGCTCACCCCACTTCCCTGACAACTGGGAAAAAGACACACACCTCTGGGAGGGGACCTTCCCCCAACACCTGCGAACACTGACAAAGAAACCTTCAGAATTTGCTAAAACAAATCCCGTAACACCTCCTGGGGGCTCCAGATTTTGTGTCACATGGCTTTGCCCCCCCAGATCCAAGTTGCACCCCCCCCCCCCCCAAAGCCCCCTGACCACCCCCTCCACCCTGGATGTTATGCCCGGCTGCTAAGCTGCTTTCCCATTACAGCACTCTATACTGCTCCTCCTCCGCAGGGCTGAAATCACATTCCTTTACAACACAGCCAGTCAGCCACCATCTTCACAGGGTGTATCTGCCTACTGCAACTACACTGCCGTTCCGACCAGAGAATTTCACAGGTCAGAACAGCAACATAAAAGCCAGATACACCTTGTGAAGGCTGACAGACTGTGTGTAAAGGAATGTGATTCCACCCCTGTGTAGTGTGGAAGGAGGAGCTGTATACAGTGCTGGGATGGGAAAGGAGCTCTGCCAAGTGACCTGCTAGGAGTACCTGTCCTCTGATTCCCCAGCAGTGATCCCTGTCCTCTGATGTAAGGAGGAACTTTGGGTGTATCTGCAAGCATGGTGGAAGTGGTGATGGGGGGGTCCATGTCAACTTTTGCATCGGGGGCCCACAAGCTTCAAGCTACGCCTCTGGGTAAAGATATGGTCTCACATTGACCTGGAGTAATTGTGGCACATGCATTACCTAGCTGACCTCAGTGTGCTTTGATGGGCAATAGTCCTAATAAACTAGAGTTATAGCTTGTCCAAAAGGAGTACACAAACCTTTGTAGGAGCAGAAAAGAGTAATGCCACCTGTGACCAAGTCGCAGTAAGGCACCAGAGAGTCCAAGAGTATGACCAGAGGATCATGGAGGATAGTGCATAGGTGAGATGGCAGAAATGCAATGTGGTTCTGTGCTGGACACAGGAGCATTAAAAAGGGGACAAAGAGCTTGGCCAGACACAGTAGGGAGCCTGTGAAAGCACCAGTTTCAAACATGACACAGATGCTCTTCTCATCACTGGAATGTCACAGCCTGAACCCAGCCATGCAACCAAAAGTGTCACAGCTGGATCCTTGAAAAACAAGCAATTAAGCACCACAGGTTCCTTGTATACAAAGGCAAAGCTCCAACTTATGGCAGCTGAGGGTCTTGAAAGGCCCTGCAGTTCCCACATTCAGGGCACATATCGCTTCCACTGGACTTTGTTTCTCTGGTGGGCACACTCCCTACAAAGTCTCTGCAGAAGGGTTCCAGTGAACAGGTGCAGTAGGCCCCGTACCTCTAAAGTGTTCTGTGGTTGATTCACATGTTGCACACAGGTACCCAAGCGAGTGCATTCAGCAGAGCTCAGTGCCCAAGAACACATTAAAGGGCCAGTCCTCCTCCTTCCTTTCCTGAGTACAGCTTTCCTGGCAAAACCTATTATCAGCTGAAAAATGAGCCTGGCTGTGCAGTAACTGAAAAAACTTGATAAAGAAAAGGTTTTGCTTCTCTAAGAGGAGAAAGGCATCCAATTATTCTTGTAAACTAGCAAAAAACAACACCAAAAAAAAAAAAACACGGAGGCATGATGAGGGGTTGTACTAGGATTTCCTTATAGATTTTTGTTGGCCACTGTCCATTCTCCTAAAGGCAGCAGTATAACCCAATGACCTGAATAGTTCAGCAGTATAACCCAATGTACCTGAATACTTCATTCTGTGCCCCCTTAATTTAAAAACATATATTTGCACATCTCTCTATATTGTATACCTTTAAAAAAGCTGCAAATACAAAAAAAATAAAAAAAAAATAAAAAAAAAACGGTTGAAGAAAAAATAAGATCCTACCTTACTCTTTTTTGGCTCTGAATTCCTAACACATGTTGCCAGCCCTGCCTACATAATTTCTAATATTAAAGGCGAAGTTCAGTTTTTTTATAAATGCACATATTTGTTGCAGGAAAAAAATTTGCATTTTTTTTTTTCTTGGGAGCCTGTAAAGCATTGCAACCTCGATCAGCCCACCGCAGGTGCAATATCAGGGTCTTGTCAGTAAAGCTGTCTGCCCGTTCCTCCGATGCGCACAGGCAGTTACTGAAACCCCAGAATCTCAATTAACTATGAGAGAACTACAAGCCGCCAGCCGCAATGGCTGATAGTAGTTGTAGTTCATCTATTCACAGAACTCATAACTTTATAGATCTCTTAGGCCTCATGCACACTGGACATTATAATAACGTTATAAAAATGGCAGTAGCTTTGCAGTGAGTTTTTCAGCTTTTTTTTTTCATTTTTTTTTTTCAATGTGATCAAAAATGCTGGTGACATGCGTTTTTGAGCGTTTATCTGTGTTTTTAGATGTCAGAGCATTTTTGCAGCTGAAAAACTCCTCTTGGAACCTATTAGTTTTGTGTTTTTACAGCCAAAAACAGTCAATAACAGCCTATGTGTGCATGGACACATAGGATAACATGCTGGAGAATTTATTGACTGTAGGAAAAAAAACATCTGAAGCCAAAAACAGCAGCTGTAAAAATGTCCAAAAACGTCCAGTGTGCATGAGGCCTTACAGTAAGGTAGAACGAAATGTTTAAAGTGGAACTTTACTCTCCCAATCAACATTGATTCTTTTAGATCCTTATGCTGCTAGAATTAGTAAATAGATGGCAAAGAATATCATATTTACTTGTTTTAAACTACTTTTTTATTTTTTTTTTTTTTTATTTCTTCAGTTACTTTTTTTTTTGTTTAGGCAAAATATTTCATACAGCCCAGGAGTCTTTAGGAGAGGAGCAGAGAAGGAGGGATTTTCTCAGCATGCATACATGCTTGAGCTTTGGGCAGATGGATTCCAGGAAGTAAATTCTACATGAATCATTTGCCCTTATTTAAGCTGGCCATGGCTAGAAATGCTAGGGGGGGTTTTTCAAATTGATTTCACAACAAAATAAAACATGGAGACATGGATGGCTGGGGGAGTTTGCTTTGAATATCACAAATTAAATAGTGTTTTTGGTTTGAGGTGCTCAGATTCAGTAAAGAATCAGTGTGATCAGCTTTAAGAAGAAAAAAAATACCTAACTGGTGAAAGCACTGATAATTTTTCGCTCACTTTATTCTGAACTAATGAAACAAAATAAAAGGAAGTTACACAATTTTCCAAACTAAAATAAACCTGTGTAAGACAGGGCTGAGCAATTTCCAGAGGCCAAGCAGAAAACGTACCTAGAATAGTCCACTGATGGAATATATCTAGCACCCTGAAAGACAGACTTAGAGCTGGGATGTATCTCAACTAAATGTATAATTGAAATCCACTAAATATATTCCAGGTTAATCAAAACAAAAACACGTGCAAAGTCTCACAGTTTGCTTTCTTTAGAAAGCATTTACAACCTGACTAGAAAAGCATGTCCCCCCCCCCCCCCAGCAAGCCATAGAGAAGGACTCTTGTTATTTTCACTGAAGCAGTGATCTCTCTGCAGAGGTGTGACACAGAGCTAGAGCTTCTTACTCAGCAAGTAACATTAGCTTTGCTGAGCTATTTTTCAAAATTGTTTTGATATGCCTGGAATGTATTAAGCAGATTTAAACATTAAAAGTTCAACTAAGGCTTAATGTACACGGGACGTTTTTACAACCTCTCCTGAACGATTTAACTTGACAAATAGTAACCCACGTTTAAAATGTCCGTTTTGCCGCGTTTACAAAATTTTTTTTTTTCAAATAGCCAAAAATGAAAAACGCCTGTAAACGAAAACACGGCTAAACGCGAGTTACCACGTTTAGCACTTAAAATGCCTCTAAACTCAGCGTCATTTTTTGCTTTCCAAAAAAGGCCTCTAAACTCAACTGCCTAGAAAGGACTATAAATTACCCTGTGTACATGTACTGATAAGATAACAGAGGAGAGTTCAGAAGAAGTTGAAAAAAATGCCCAACTGCTCCTAAACGTCCGTTTAGCAGCAGCAGTGTGACGTCCTCAAGTGGAAGTGATTATACCAGGATGATAAAAAAAATGATATAATTGCGCAACCCATAAATCCTCTGACAAGATCAATACTCATACAATATATAAAAAGATCTCATGAATATATGTTGATATTAAGTCCATAGGAAAAAATTTTATGAAATAAATAAAAAGTCCAACTGAATGTGCTCTTATGAGTGAAATGTGATTCACAAAAAACGTTGCTTCAGAGTGCTCTTTCTTACATGCAATGTGCGCCTCTTCCCAGAAGGGCTGGATCTCAAGTTACAGAGATCCAAGGCTGGATTCACATCTATGCATTTTTTGTGTTTTTTGCATTTTGCAGATGTGCACTACAGAATGTGTTCCATAGGAAACCATGTTAAATGGACTGTAGTGCAAATCTGCAAAATGCAAAAAGCACTAAAAAAGCATAGGTGTGAATCCAGCCAAATTCACTCACACAGATATCAACCACCAGGGTAATAAAAAAGGTACAGTGTTAGAAAAAATACATTTAAATAAAAAAAAAAAAAAAAAATGTAAAGAGCCCCTGAATGCCAGTGCTTATGCGCATGTAGGTCCCACACACACACACATGTAAACGGTGATCGCACCACATATGTGAGGTATCGCCAAGAACATCAGAGTGCAACGAATAATTCTAGCGCCGGACCACCTGTGTAAATCTAAACTGGTAATCTGTAAAGGCTTTTAAAGTGTCGCCTATGGAGATTTGTAGGTACCTGTAGTTTGGCACCATTCTATGGGCGTACACAACTTTAAAACATTTAAATGTTAGGTATCTATTTACTTGGCATGGCAGCATCTTTTATATTTTACTGAAACATTGGGTATTATATTGTGTAAAATTCATTAAAGTGCATTTTTAAAAAAAAAATATGAATTTGAAAGACTACTGCAGAAATACTGTGTTACAAAATTGCACTCATTTTATTCTCTAGAGCCTCCGTTTAAAAAAAATATATGTTTGGGAGTTCCAAGTAATTTTCTAGCAAACAAAATTATGATTTTTACATGTATGAGAGAAATGACAAAATTGGTGTAGGTGGCAAGTCGTTAATTTCCTATTCCGCTGACAAACACAGCAAGAAAGTACTTTTATAGCTGTCTGTGTCTACATTTTAGAGATCTCCCCTTACTTCCTTCTTTAATGACAGGGCGAAAAGAAACCTCCCCTAGGGGGATACAGAAAGCAAAAACCTGACATAATTTCTAACCCTGTATAAAGTGAATATCAATTTGCGCAATCTCGTGAAATAAAGTGGTTTAAACAAATCTTTATAATTATTAGCTGCCATCACTAACAAGTGTTCTCACTTCACTTAAAAGGTGCAAATAATCAATAGACAGTGCTGCACTATAAAAAAAAAAAAAAAAAAAAACAATAATAATAATAAATGTGCAACTAAAAATGGTAATCAATATACATACATTGAAAGTTCATATATAGTATCTGTGACGGATTGAAGTGAATTAAAAAAAAAATCAATACATCAACGGTGCAAAAATCCAAAGTGCTTGTGTTTTTCGTCCACCAGTCTCACGGGCTGCTCACCTCACATCTGAATAAAATCAGCAGTTGAGGATAATAAAGGCTGGCAATCACATTCCTCCTTGACTTCTTCAGTAGGGGTCTACTACTGAAGAAGTCAATGCTTTGACGATACACGTCTAGGGGATGGAGCCTGCGTATTGTCGTTACATCGCGGCCATCTTGAGACCTATTGTCTCTGAAATGTGTTTTCAGCTTGAAAGACTTACAGTGCCATCTTTGTGAGTTTTATACCTTGCCTTTTTTATATATTATTAAACATTTTAAAACGGAGAGCACTAGATTCTACCTTCCTTCTTTGGTGAGATAATCTGGGTTTTTATCCCATGAGAATTAGCAATTTGAAAGAGGAAAGTGATTACCAGCACCACACCAGCCTTCTATATTATCCCCAGAGGGGAACACTGCTGATTTTATTCAGATGTGAGGTGATATATGTGAACTTTCAGCAATATATGTTTATTGATTACCAATTTTAGTTACATTTTTATTATTATTGATGTTTTTTATAGCGCAGCACTGTCTATTGATTATCATTTCTAACCCTTCTATGTTCTGCCCAAAGTTGAAAAGAAAATTTTGTCTCTTGTTCCACTTTATCAGTTTGTATCCGCCTGGTTGCCATGATCGGCTCATCTTTTTCTTATGGGAGCCAATTTTCTTTTGGTGTACAAACAGCCCATATTTTTTCACAGACAGATTACACAGCAGTCTTTAAAAAAAAACAGCTGTTCTTTTATATTTCTTTTCCTCACATTTTAGTTGTGAGAAGTTAATAAACGTCTGTTTGCCAGACGAGGAACAGTTCCAAACTTAGCAAAAAAACGTAGAACATTACAAAAAGTAAAAAGCACCATCTTACCCCTGCTGTCCACATGTGCCATTAAAATGTTAAAGAGGCAGATAAAATCGTTTTTTCCTTTTTCGTTTACAGTTCCTTTGAACACCAGATTCGTAAACATAAGCTGCCTACTCCTTTAGTAAATCAACGTAAAATTCATGAATTCTGAGGCAAAAGATTTTTAACATCTATTGTAAGATCATGGCAACACAAATCCCTAACTCGCCAATGCCTTAATATCAATTATCCCAGGTTCTATCAAATCAGTCAAAAAGAAAATTCTTCGCCATTTCTTCTAGGCAGCAAAAACAGTAATACCCGGATCCTGGAAAATGCTAATATACCCTCCGTTGCAGAATAGGTCTCAGAACTGGTATCGATCAGAGACCTTGAACACCTGTTATCCCAGGAAAATGATAGAATAGAGCAATTTGAGAAAACTTGGTCAATATTTCGACTTTCACCCGAGTTTGGTTTGAATTTCCGAGTACGGATTTCTTGTTGAGCCTGAGCCATGATCAGACTTTTTTTCCCACTGATCCTCCTCTCTCTCTCTCCATCTCCCTCTCGGGACCACTTAATGCATTCCTATTCTCCGCTTCTGTGTCTTCTAGCCCATACTATCAGTTTTCTTCTTTAGGTACAATTGTTTTGCTTGTGCATCCCAAGTTTCTCCCCACTGCAGTTTTGAATTATACACTCAATGGTGCTTATCAAAGGATCTTGAGGAATAACCAATCTGGTCAACTTTCTATGTTGATTGACAAAAATATATTCTGTCGCACAACTGCTCTTTGAATTCGTTTTTTTTATGCCAATGTGATGCTCTTGCACTTATTCTGACACCAACATGCATTTGATTACTTCTGCACATCAGCCCTCCTGTACGGTGTACTCCTTTTTGATAGAATAAGATTGAACTAAATCCGATACAAAGTTATAGTGGACCAGTCACCAATCTTCACATTCCCACTTAATTTCCAGGTGTGCAGCATGCTCTACTTTGACAGACAACACCTGTAAGTAAGCCAGTATCTAATAGACTTCCACTGGCACAGACGGACATGGCAATTTAACTGCTTTAACACCATTAGATTTTCTGCAGATTTTTGTCTTCAGGTTTACCAAAACCATATAATATGAGGTCAAACCTTAAGAGTTTCAATTTGCATGCAATCAGGCAGGCCTTTGTGCTACATGGTTTTGGTAAATCTGAAGACAAAAATCTGCAGAAAATCTAATAGTGTGTATGGGATCTAAGTAAACTTTAAGCTTCTGCCAACATTTTTATTTTAAAATACACATGTCAAGGCTTTGTATATGAAGTTAATTGCAGTGTTCTCTATGGAAAGCACATGCTGGGCAACAAAGTTTGTGACCACTTTGGACCGTAACAACTGCAAGTTAAAAAAGTGCAACAAAAGGCATACTAACTTCCCTCATTACAGCAGTATAACCTACAGAGCATGCAGTGTGTTAAAGAGGTTGTAAACCTCCCTGTGTAAGTTGTACCTATAGGTAAGCCTTATTGTACGCTTATCTATAGGTACTGTAAATATCTCCTAAACATGCACCGTTTATATTTACTGTTCCGATTACGTCATTGGCGTATGCGCTCTGAACATACAGCTTGTATCGTTTCTTCAGGCGAGTGTGACGTGACCGGCCAGTCACCGAGCCGAAGTCCGCGGCCCCAGAAGAAAGATGGGTGAAGATGGATGCGGCCTGCAGTGGGGACGATGCAGGCTTTGTTTGCAGGCAAGTGTCACATAATGTACTAGTATGCGATGCATACTAGCACATTATGCCTAGCTAGCTCTTTTTTTTTTTTTTTTTTTTAACTCAAACAAAAGACAAAAGGAGTCACATTTTTTTCTGTTCGAGTGAATGTAATTTTAATGAATTGTAGAGCTTACCTCTAGTAAGACTTCCTTATTTCGGTCTGCCATTTCAGAAGTTTCTTTTCTTCCTAGAAGGTAGTTCTGAAACAAAATATAAGCCAAACCATTAGGCTAAAGATAGGGATGGTTCATGAAGATTTAGATTTTACTTTTAATTTTGCCAATTTTAAAAAATTTGAAGGGATAGTTTTAAAGAAGGGGAACCCAGACCATTCTGGTACTTCCTTAGGCCCCCGTTACGCAATCGGCCCGCAAAAATCCGCCCGTCAGTTTTTCAGCCCGATCCGAGCGGGTCACCCATTGACTTGTATGGGAAGGCCATCCGTTCCGACAAGATCTGCTGTAAACAGATGGATGGCGATACGTTTGCCATCCGTCCAGTGGTTAAAAAAAAAAAAAACGGACATGCTGTCTGTTCTCATCAGATCTTCCCATAGAGAACAGCGGGGCTCTGACAAGTCCGTTCCTGCACAGTGAGCAGAGACGGAGGACCTGTCATTTGCCTGCTCAGTGGGGATCAACGGAGCGATCCCACCACTGAGCTAGCGGAGTCCGCTGAGCGGATCTGCCCCATGGGAAAGGGGCCTTAGAGTAAAATACATATAAAATGTTAAGTTTGGTACAGCAGGATCCGCCTGGTTTTTAGTGTGTACAGCTGTCTGTCCGACAGAAGCCAGTCTAAAGACCAGCTTTTGTCGAAGGGACATGTTGGAAAACCTTACAATTTTGTACATATTCCTAACACAATTTTTCTATACATTCTTATATAGTAATCAATTGATTAATTGTGTTGCATTGCATTAGAAAACTACTATTACTAATATACCATGATACCAGTGGTCATCTCACGTGTGCATATACAAACACACACACACACACACACACACACACACACACAGTACACCCCTTACATTTTTGTAAATATTTTATTATATCTTTTCTGTGACAACACTGAAGAAATTACACTTTGCTACAATGTAAAGTAGTGATTGTATAGCTTGTATAACAGTGTAAATTTGCTGTCCCCTCAAAATAACTCAACACACAGCCACTGGCAACAAAAGGGAGTACACCCCTAAGTCAAAATGTCCAAATTGGGCCCAAAGTGTCAATATTTTGTGTGGCCACCATTATTTTCTAGTACTGCCTTAACCCTCTTGGGCATGGAGTTCACCAGAGCTTCACAGG
Source organism: Lithobates sylvaticus (assembly GCA_028564925.1). Lineage (NCBI taxonomy): Eukaryota > Metazoa > Chordata > Amphibia > Anura > Ranidae > Lithobates > Lithobates sylvaticus. The sequence continues at coordinate 122,764,715 of CM053031.1, forward strand.
TTGCCACTGGAGTCCTCTTCCACTCCTCCATGATGACATCAAGGAGCTGGTGGATGGTAGAGACCTTGCGCTCCTCCACCTTCCGTTTGAGGATGCCCCACAGATGCTCAATAGGATATAGGTCTGGAGACATGCTTGACCAGTCCATCACCTTTACTCTCACTTACTCTTTTTTTAACAAGGCAGTGGTCGCCTTGGAGGGGTGTATGGGGTCGTTATGTTGGAATACTGTTCTGCGGCCCAGTTTCGGAAAGGAGGGGATCATTCTTTGCTTCAGTATGCCACAGTACATGTTGGCATTCATGGTTCCCTCAACGAACTGTAGCTTCCCAGTGCCAGCAGCACTCATGCAGACCCAGACCATGACACTCCCACCCCCATGTTTGACTGTAGGCAAGACAAACTTGTCTTTGTACTCCTCACCTGGTTACCACCACACACGCTTGACACAATCTGAACCAAATAAGTTTCTTGGTCTTATCAGACCACAGGACATGGTTCCAGTAACCCATGTCCTTAAGTTTGCTTGTCTTCAGCAAACTGTTTGCAGGCTTTCTTGTACATCATCTTTAGAAGAGGCTTCCTTCTGGGACGACAGCCATGCAGACCAATTTGATGCAGTGTGCAGCGTATGGTCTGAGCGCTGACAGGCTGACCCCCCCACCCCTTCAATCTCTGCAGCAATACTGGCAGCACTCGTACGTATTTCCCAAAGACAACCTCTGGATACGACGCTGGGAACATGCACTCAACTTATTTGGTCGACTATGGCGAGGTCTGTTCTGAGCGGAACCTGTCCTGTTAACCACTTCATCCCCAGAAGAATATACTCCTTTCCTGACCAGAGAACTTTTTGCGATTTGGCACTGCGTCGCTTTAACTGACGTTGCACCCAAACAAAATAGATTTTTTCCCACAAATAGAGCTTTCTTTTGGTGGTATTTGATCGCCTCTGCGGTTTTTATTATTTGCGCTATAAACCAAAAAAGGGCGACAATTTAGAAAAAAAAAAAACACACAATATTTTGTACTTTTCGCTATAATAAATATCCCAATTTTTATTTTTATTTTTTAAAAAAAGCTTATTTTTTCCTCAGTTTAGGTCGATATATATTCTTCTACATATTTTTGGTAAAAATAAATAAATAAAAAGAATCGCAAAAAGCGTTGTTGATTGATTTGCGCAAAATTTATAGCGTCTACAAAATAGGGGATAGATTCATAGCATTTTTATTTTTTCACTAGTAATGGCGGTGATCTGCGATTTTTATCGTGACTGCGACATTATGACGGACACGTTGGACAATTTTGACACATTTTTGGAACCATTGGCATTAATACAGCGATCAATGCTATAAAAATGCATTGATTACTGTAAAAATGTCACTGGCAGTGAAGGGGTTAACACTAGGGGTGTGCATCTTCACTTGCCTCACGATTCGATTACGATTATCCGGTCCACGATTCGCGATGCATCACGATTAGTGCGCATGGTTTTCATCCAAAAAATTCAAGCAGTCAGAAGAACTAAATTTTCTAAATTTTATCTGTTCTTAAAAAAAAGACAACACTACCTGCATGTAGCAAAGTGTAAACACAGCAGACAACTTAAAGATGAGCTCCAGACTGCCCCCAAATGACTACAGAAGATGGTAAGAGACTGCAGATGTGATACAGAAGATGGTCAGAGACTGCAGACGTGATACAGGGGATGGTCAGAGACTGCAGGCGTGATACAGGGGATGGTCAGAGACTGCAGGCGAGGTACAGGGGATGGTCAGAGACTGCAAACCTGCTGGACATGGTAAGGGAGGTGCCAGACTGTGCTAGCCAAGCTGACCAATACCCCGCCCCCCTCACCACATAATACTGTTTAATTACCATAGCGCTCCCCTGCCTAGTGTCACCACGGACCAATTCCCATCTCTATCGACCAGCATCCACACAGTCCTCTGCTCTCCCCCCATCTCTACACAGTAAGCATGCAGATAGAGCAAAAAAAAACTAAAAATGGTGTGCAGTGCTTTGTGGTGATTGTACAAAAATCTCATTAAGTAGTGAATAAATATAGTCCTGAAATGTATAAATCTGTGATCTGATTGAATACACAAAAGATTTCTTTCAATCAGATCACAGATTTATACATTTCAGGACTATATTTATTCACTACTTAATGAGACTTTTGTACAATCACCACAAAGCACTGCACACCATTTTTAGTTTTTTATTGCTCTATCTGCATGCTTACTGTGTAGAGATGGGGGAGAGCAGAGGACTGTGTGGATGCTGGTCGATAGAGATGGGAATTGGTCCGTGGTGACACTAGGCAGGGGAGCGGTATGGTAATTAAACAGTATTATGCGGTGAGAGGGGCGGGGTATTGGTCAGCTTGGCTAGCACAGTCTGGCATCTCCCTTACCCCACTCGGTGTCCTCCCCGCGGCCCCCTTACCTGGCTCTGCATCATCCGTCACACCTGGCTGTACATGCCGCCTCCACTCTCCTCCTCCGCGCTCCACAAGCCGGCCGCCGCTGCCACTCTTAGCAGCAGCAGTTTCGAACACCGCTCCATGTCCCCGCCAACGTGCAGACAGCGCGACGCAGGGGGTGACGTCAGTGGGACTCAGGAAGCGGGAAAAGCAGGCGCGGCTTACTCCCACGGCTCTTCGGCGGCTTTCGGCTCCGTTCGGTTGCGGAGGCGGGGCCTAACGCGGAGCGAGGATGACGTCATCTAAACATCGATTATTCCAGTCATAGCATCGATGCCGCATCGTGTATGGTTGATTGGCGATGCATCGATGCTATGATTAATTTCAACAGCCCTAGTTAACACTAGGGGGCGATCTAGGGGTTAACTGTGTTCCCTGGGAGATGATTCTAACAGACGGGGGAGGGGACTGACTAGAGGAAGTGACAGGTCGTGGTTTCTAGCCAATAGGAACACACAATCTGTCACTCCTGTCAGAACAGAACAGGGAAGTGTGTGTTTACACACACTCGTCCCTGTTCTGTGTCTCCTGCTCACGATCACTCATGGGCGGCGGTCATCGTTACAGTCTGCCACAAGCATCTGCATGCCCACTGTGTAGTGGGCGCGCGCCTTCTATCCCGACCCCGCAAGCCGACGTATAGCTATGACGGCTCGTGCAGGGGAGCCAACCTGCCGCAGTATAACTGCGGTGGCTGGTCAGGAAGCGGTTAAACCGCTGTATGGTCTTGGCCACCATGTTACAGCTCAGTTTCAGGGTCTTGGCAATCTTCTTAAAGTCTAGGCCATCTTTATGTAGAGCACATTATTTTTTTCAGATCCTCAGAGAGTTCTTTGCCATGAGGTGCCATGTTGAACTTCCAGTGATCAGTATGAGAGAGTGAGAGCGATAACACCAAATTTACCATACCTGCTCCCCATTCACACCTGAGACCTTGTAACACTAACGAGTCACATGACACTGAAAATGGCTAATTGGGCCCAATTTGGACATTTTTACTTATTGGTGTAATCACTTTTGTTGCCAGCGGTTTAGACATGGCTGTGTGTTGAGTTATTTTGAGGGGACAGCAAATTTACACCGTTATACAAGCTGAACACTCACTACTTTACATTGTAGCAAAGTGTCATTTCCTCAGTGTTGTCACATGAAAAGATATAATAAAATATTTACAAAAACGTTAGGGGTGTACTCACTTTTGTGAGATACTGCATCTGTATATTCACATACACACATACATATACACACACACGCACACACACACATATATACATACTGTATGTATAATAAACTTGCGTTGGTATGGCGATGGGTCAGGTTTTTTTCATTCAGCCCGAGGAGTTAAACGAAAGAAAAAAAAAAAAACACGTACAGAGCGTACTGGGCTTTATTTAGAAAAGCCATTATAATGTGATCAACCAATTAAACTATGTAGCCTAAAAAACTAATTTGCCAATGTTTTTTCTGCCCCTTACAGTCACAGAGGAGAATGTGACAGAGTGCTACACAGGCCCAAATATTGTTCTGAAGTTCAGTGCTCAAGCCTTGTGAGCAAATTATTAAAGAATTCCAGTGATAAAGGAGTCTAGAAGTGGGCCACTTTAATAACCTTTGAGTTTTAGTGCTTAACTAAAATTAGTATGAAACCCAAAATAACAGCTATAAAAAAAAAAAAAAGTTTTCTGTTTGACCTCTACTTTATGATGCATTGTAGTAGTTTTGTTGCTCAGGTCTTGTAAAACCCTTTCAGAAGAGGTCTCTACTTCCTGTAAGTGGAGTTGTTGTTCTAGCACAACAGAAATCACAAAGTGCCATAAAAACTGCTGTATTACAAAGATATATGTGCGCAGCCTCTGGAATATTGAGCTGTGTAGCTGCAGACAACACAGCTGTCAATGCAATTAGTAGATTCGGACCCATGAGCATCTCAAACTGATTTGTAGTGAAAATGCTGTAATTGGTCTGCTAGAATATGCACTCTGTCCTGTCTTTTAGGCTTCATTTATTTTAACACTTCAATAACGTGGCATCTCTGTGACACAAGACAGTTTTGATGTCAGCAGTCTGCAAGGACTTAATGAGGCTTCTGGTTTTTAACAAACATGTCATGAGATAGTTGAAATTAATTATTTACACAGGAGATGCATCAAACAGCAGTAAACTAGTTTCGGTGCCGATTGCTCTCAGCACTGGTGGTTTAGGCCATGGAGACCTCACCACTGAGAATAAGTAAAAGTCTGGAAACTCCTTTAAATGTAAGTCCCAAACAATCCACTACATTAGGGCACAACCACACAATTCTTTCCAGGCTCAAACTTAACCCCTAACCTATGCCACGTTACCATTAACCCTCACCCTAACCATTAAAGAATGTTACTCCAACATTTCATATTTCTTATATGTGTCTGAGTATGATGTACTTGATGTAAAAAGTATCCTGTCCTCTTCGTATTGCTTCATTTGCGTAAAATGCCTGGTAATCCTGCCAGTTCCCCCTTTTCTTTTTCAAATTGACCAGCTAGGCATGAGAGCACATCCATCACAGTGTGGTCAATTTTCTGGCTGTGCTAGGAGCACTCCCTGCCTGTCCTTCAATGGTCATACTTGTGCCGTAATGCCCCCCTACACAACCATTTACAGGGAAGATCAGTGCACTGCTGTTTCCCCACCCCTCTGAGCTTCTTATGAAGCTGAGTACAGAGATTATACAATCACAAAAAAAAAAAGTATTGTATTGCATTTTTAATAGCAGCTAAAACACAGCAGAGTGCATAGTCTAATGCCCTGTACACACAATAGGATTTTCCACACCAAAATCCATGGGATTTTTTCCCGACGGATGTTGGCTCAAAATTGTCTTGCGTACACACGGTCACACAAAGTTGGTTGGAAATTCCAAACGTCAAGAACGCGGTGACGTACAACACGTATGACGAGCCGAGAAAAATGAAGTTCAATAGCCAGTGCTGCTCTTCTGCTTGATTCCGAGCATGTGTGGCACTTTGTGCGTCGGAATTGTGTACACACACGAACGGATTATGTTGTCGAAAAATTTGAGAAACCAGATCTCAAATTTTGTGTGACGAAAAATTCCTATGGAAAATGTGTGATGGAGCCTACACATGGTCAGAATTTCCGACAACAAGGTCCTATCACACATTTTCCATCGGAAAATCCTATCGTGTGTACAGGGCATAATAGTAGTGGATATCGCACATTTATTAAAAAAACAACAAATGGAACCTCAAATAAAATCAGTAAAAATATGCTCATCAGCGATCATAGGTCCAGGTCTCAGCAAAGGCAAGGCATCAGGGCATACACACAGGATTGGCAAACGTAGAACCTGTAACAGCTGAGAACACCAGGATCCACCAATTTAAGTGCAGCAGAATAGGTAATGTAAATAGCACAAGATGACTGGCAACTCACTCAGAACCAGATGGAAAGTGCATGTAATGGAAGACAGTGGTGACATTAGGTCCGTTTAGTCACTGTCTGGGTAAAAATCCAAAGCACACTGCTGCTATCTGGGTTGCATATGGTGTCCAGGCAACCAGGTACCCAGCATCGATAAATTCTCAAAAAGTAACCATTAAAAGAGAAGTTCAGGATTTAAAAAATAAATAAAAATCATACTCACCTAGGAGGACACAGAATCTATCTGAAGCTGCATCTGTCCCCGCCGGCTCTGCAGTAAGAATGGAGTGAGCAAACACAGCTGATCGCTCAGTTCTCCCCCTCCGCTCTGAGCAGAGAGCTGTGACTGTCAGTCAGCGGCTCTCACTGGAGTTCTGGGTTGTGGAGGGGGCGGAAGGGGCTGGCTCGGGCTCTCAGTGGATCCCGACCATATGGTCGGTATCTTTTTTGAGCTTGGACTGGCTCTGTAACATTAGCCAACATTGGGCTTCAGAACACTGTCGGCTGAAAACTGGTCACAGCAGTGTAGAATTAAAAAAAGCTTTGGCTATTCTTCTCCTTTAAGTATCTGGCAGGAAGAACAACTGGAGTAGAAAAAATGTATACTCTGGGTTACGAGTAATTACAATAATAGTGTTGTACCTAGGAACTTTGACCGAGCATTAGCTGGGAGCCGAAAGGCACTGAGAAGTGTAATGCAGGAGACAAGTCCACCAAATGAGAAAAAAAAAAAACTAAGAAATGTGTAAACAGAGGCCTCCATGACAAGAGGTTTATAGAGGATAGAAAATGAAAAGATGCAGGGAAGGAGAGGAAGGAGGATGTCAGGGACACCCTAGCCCTAGGACTCAACGCCTAGAAAGATACATAACTTGTTATAGACATAGAATTTAAAAAATTTCTCATGTGTGTCAAAGAGGATACTGGTGAGTTTTTCTTTAATGACGTATTTATGCAGTGACAGACTTCTGTAAAAGAAGCAAACTGCTGTTTTCCAGGCTCTTGCTATAATCTGCTTCACTGCTGCCAATTTAAATTGAGACTTCGAGAGGCCATGGGCTTTAGGTGCAACAGGACAAACCAAGGGTCTCTAGGGAAGGGACTAGTCAGAGATTGTAAGAGTTTGAGAACTTTTGTCCAAAACCTAGAGAGCTTGGGGCACTCCCACCATGTGTGAAGAACATCCCCTATAGATGAGCGACCACAGAAACAAGTGCAGGGAGAAGATGGGTGGAGGTGTTCTAAACAAGATGGGACCATATACCACCTCGAGACAGTCTTGAAGTGTAATTATGTTCATGGAGCAGAAAGCTACTGTAAACCAGATTTGTCGCCAGGCTTCCCTTACTTTGGTACATTTAAGATCTTGTTTCCACTTAGAAACATAAGTCTGGCTCATTTCTGTTTACTACACTGGTACATCCTGACCAGATTATCAAAAAAATTACCAGGCTGTGTCATGGGTTTGATGATGACCATAATTTTGCTCTGTGCAATTTTGCCATTGATGTTATGGGCTTTTCTGTAGAACCTGGATTTTTTCGGGATGGATTGACTTGAGGTGGGGGTCCTGCAATAGGATAGACCAGTGCTGGAGAAAACATGCTTGTACTGGTTGTGAAACTGGGGGACAAATCTGATGTCTGGGGCTTGTTCCTTTGTTAGCCTCGTTAGTGTTAGATGTGGTCAGGTAGTGACCATATCTTCCATTACATGCGCTTTCCATCTGGTTCTGAGTGAGTTGCCAATTGTTTTGGCCGATTTACATTACCTATTATGCTACACTTAGATTGGCGCTCCTGGTGTTCCCAGCTGTTACAGGTTCTACATTTGCCAATCCTGTGTGTATGCCCTGATTTGGATATCTTGGTGTAAGGTGGAGGTTTCTGCCTTGAGCCAGTGCAGTGTTTCAGATAAATGGACGAAAGTATTTTTAACGTACTGAAGAACAAAAAAAAAATCTCTAAACCACGTTTAGAAAACTACTCTTTAAAAAAAAAAAAATGGTGTATGGTGTAATAGCCAACATTCATGTATTTACTAACATTTGCATGGCTTCATTTTTAAGCGTTGATTTATTTTTCCTGTTTTAAAATTGAATGTGCAACGGGCAGCCCCCTGCAGAACACTAATGTCAGTAAACAGAAAGTCTTTATGTGGTTGGAATAACTGTCATTATACCATATAAAGCTCTACCAATAAATAGTTCTTAATATGCATAGTTAAGTGGGTGCAGTTTATTATGGCGAGAGAAAAAATACAAAGGCCACCACTGGTGACCTGTGCTGTAGTAATCACTCTATGGCTTCAATACCTTCATAGTCACTGGCCTGGACAAAGCATGCAGACATTTTATCTGATCTGCATACCTGCTCTGGTCAGTGGCTTACAAAAGTTTTGCATCCAGAGTATCAGCATAAGAGCCCAGCAACTAACATTTTCAGGAAAACAAAGTTGTGAAAATCACAAGCTTTTTCTAAATACCGTATATACTCGAGTATAGGCCGTCCCGAGTATAAGCCGAGGCACCTGATTTACCACAAAAAAAAAATGGGAAAAGTTAAATGACCCGTGTATAAGCCGAGGGGGGGAAATGGAGCAGCTACTGTAAGTGGAAAAGAGTGTCACCAAATGCCCATCTACATGTCCCCTGTGTCCTATACAACCCCCCGTGTCCCCCAGTGCAGCCTACCTGTGCCGATCGATTCGGTGTCCCTCGGGGGCCGCTGTCCGGTGTCCCTCGGGGGCCGCTGTCCGGTGTCCCTCGGGGGCCGCTGTCCGGTGTCCCTCGGGGGCCGCTGTCCGGTGTCCCTCGGGGGCCGCTGTCCGGTGTCCCTCGGGGGCCGCTGTCCGGTGTCCCTCGGGGGCCCGCTGTCCGGTGTCCCTCGGTTGTCCTGCCGAGGCGCCATTGCAGGTTTGAAAGCCGCGCCTCCTCCTCCTCCTCGTCCGTGATAGGAGGAACACTCGGTTTTCCCAGCGGTCATGTGCAGTGTTCCGCCTATCACGGATATTCTCTCATCCTCGTCCATGAGATGAGAATGAGAGAACATCCGTGATAGGCGGAACACTGCGCTGCTGGGAAAATTAGTGTCCGCCTATCACGGACGGGCGGGAGGAGGCGGCGCGGCTTTTGAACACTGCCGTCTGTCTACATGACAAGCTGTTCATGTAGGCAGACCGCACTGACTCGAGTATAAGCCGAGAAGGGGACTTTCAGCCCTAAAAAAAGGGCTGAAAATCTCGGCTTATACTCGAGTATATACGGTATATGTCACAGAAACAAAGTGTTTGATCAAATAATTGTGTTTGTCATTATAGTTATCATATCCATCTCTAAAACATAGTTTTTTAGCTATAAATTAAAGATATTCTCACTTGTGGATTTTTGAACAATGCGTATTTTTCAATGCGTTCCACAAACATCAGCTTGTTTTGGCTATCCCGGGTCCAGTTCAACAGGTTCTCAACTAGATTTTCATGGTCTTCAAAAATACGCTCTGTAGAAAGATCAAAGGTTCCATGTTGGGTAATTCAGCTAAGCGTAGAGCACAATCTTAAAATGTTTTGCAGGTATCAGAGGCTGAAAACATGCAAGAATTTAACAGTCTATACACACACTCTACAGTATATTATCACTTAAGAAAATAGCTGCAGTTCTAAAACCATTTTGTTGTGGGCCAGTTATGTTTCTTTAATTGGCCAGGCAATAAATCTGAAGTTTTCTTTGATGAGGACAATCTTCTCTTAGTACCACCCTTATAATGATCAATGAAATAAGAAGGTGGTTCGTAGTAAAATAATGTGCATATGTGATGTCAATCTCACACATGAATAATATTTTTTTGTGGTGTGCCATTAGAAATATCCTTTGTGCTCATGTGAAGAAAAAGACAAATTAATAAGGTATTCATCATTCCAACTGCAATATATTCCGCAGCGGATTAACAGTGAATCTGAAGAGCTGCATTATTGAACAGTAGGCGACTTGGCACCATTTTCCTGTCTTTTTGCTAATTACATATTTTATGGATTGTGAGCATAATTGAGAGAATTTATTTGGAGAACAAAAATAGTTTGTTTGTATGATCTTAAGAACAACAATGCATGATTCTTTAATAGCTACAGATATATATGCAAAATATTTCAGGGTCTTGCTTCAATCATGTTCAATTCCAGTTAGTTATTGCATTGAAAAACAATGTAATAGTCCAAATTTTGGAAAGCTAAAGCGGTCTGCTACTAGTGCTATTACTCTTGTATTCATTTATTTGCTTGTTACAGAGGTTTTGGCCCCTTTGTGGGCATACCTGTTCACTTTTTCTCAACCAAATAGAATAAAAAGAATTGAACAGAAAAACAATGTAATAAATATCTTGTACTCAGCTAAATGTATATGAAAAATACACAAATTTCAAATGATACAATAGTCCTCAAAAATGTATTAAAGAAAGTCAAAATGTTCCAGCAGAAGTAGTGAGAGTTAGTCAACAGTAAGTATATTCAAACATGCTTGGGACAAACATAGATGTATACTCCTTCCTATAGCCCTTTGGATGTATGTAGTGAATTCAAGGAGTAAAACATTAAAGCGGAGTTCCACCCAAAAATGGAACTTATGCTTTTCAGATCCCCCCCCCCCCTCCAGTGTCACCTTTGGCACCTTTCAGGGGGGAGCAGATACCTGTATAATCCAGGTATTCGCTCCCACTTCTAGGCATAGATCGCCGCAGTATCCGCAGCTATCTACGCCATATCTGACCCCTCCTCCGTCCCTCCCCTGCTGTCTTCTGGGAGACACAAAGATCACAGAAGACAGCAAGGACCAGTGAGATCGTTCCTGCACGACTCACGCATGTGCAGTAGGGAACCAGGCTATGAAGCCGCAAGGCTTCACTTCCTGATTCCCTTACCGAAGATGCTGGCACCTCCACCCAGGAGCCGAGGGACAGATCGGCTTTGGGTGAGAACATTGCGGGCGCCCTGGGCAGGTAAGCGTCCTAATATTAAAAATCAGCAGCTGCAGTAGTTTTGCGAAACCCTGCTTTAAGCACAAGCTGATGGGCAAAGTAGCAGCCATCAGACTGTGCCCATTTTCCTCAGCCAGCTGCCGGCTGTAAAGTGAAAGCAATCTGACAGCCATAAATCTGCTGGATCACTTTTACATTGCGGGCGGCACTGTCACCCCCTTCCCCCCCCCCGACCACATCCATCAGCTTCAAGAGACCGAGGAACATTTATTCCTTGATCTCCTCTGCGCTGAATAATAAAAAGGACAGGTAAATTTAAAAAAAGAAAATAATTTAAGAAAATAATTTAAAAAAATAAATTAAACATAGCCCCTGTTGCAATGTGAGAGCAATAATTCTAACGACATCATCTATGGTTAACTCTAAACTGATTAAAAACCTTTACTAAAGTGTCTCCTATGGAAATTTGTGGGTAGTATTGTTTTTTGCGATATCATGGGTGCATACAATTTCAAGTTTGCATGTTTGGTATCCATTTAGTCAACGCAACCTCATTTTTATAGCCAAAAGATTTTTACATGTAACCAAAATAAATGTAACCCTTTCGTTGCCAATTCCGTATATCGGGAACTCCATGGCGGGTGCCGTGGCTGAAGGGAAAGGAGAAGAGCGAACGCAGGTCCACTCTCCTCCCCTTCTTCGTGACCCAGAAAGCGATATCTCTGACATCACTTCCAGGTCAAGCTCTCGGTGTCCCCGGCTAGCTCAGCAGCAAAATAATGTTTTGCAATGCCATCTGCATTGCAAAACATTTAGTGGAGCACAGGGGAGACATGCAAGTTTTTTTAGACCCTGTATATCTCAATAAAGAGAACCTGTCACCAAAAAAACATTGCATAGGGGACTTTGAGGCCCCCCCCCCCCACCTCCACATATACACATGCACGAACATAAACGCATGCGCCAGGGTGCCTACGCGTGAGCACGTTGATTGCGATACACGTTACATATCGCCGCACACGCCGGAGTAAAAGCAATATTTCTAACACAAGACTTCCTCCGTAACACTAAACTGACACCCATAGGCGGCTTTTAAAGGGTCGCCTAAAGGAAATATAGGGTACGGATGTTTGACGCCATTTCACGGGCATACAAAAATTTAAGGTTTGGCATAGTGGGTATCTATTTACTCTGTGCAACCTTTTTTTAAAAATTTTTGGCCAAAAATGTGGCTAATTTATTGCGTTTGTTTGCCCTAAAATTCTTGTTCGTGTGTTGTTTACTGAAATTTTGCATTTCCTAGACCCTTGCGGTAATATTGTGTGACATTAAAAACTGGAACTACCACTATTTTATTTTCTAGGGTGTCTGCTTTCAGAAAATATATAATATTTGTGGGTTTTGTGTAATCTTCAGGACTAATGTGTGCAAAAAAACGCAAATACGGATCATGCAGCAAAAGGGTTAAAAAGTGCTCTATAGCAGAAGTGGTTAAAGTGATTGCAAGCAATCCTTTTAACCACTTAAGGACCAAGCCTCTTTTTGAGACTTGTTGTTTACAAGTTAAAATCATTTTTTTCCTAGAAAATTATTTAGAACCCCCAAACACACATACATATATATATATATAATTTTAAAAAACCCTAGAAAATAAAATGCAATGCCAGTCATTGCAATACTTTATGTCACAACGTATTTGCGCAGAGGTCTTACAAGCGCAATATTTTTTTGATAAAGTACACTTTTTTGGATTAAAAAATAAAACCGCAACGTTAGCCTAATTTTTTTTCTATATTGTGAAAGAATGTTAGGCCGAGCAAATTGATACCAAACATGTCACTCTTGCAAATTGCGCCCGCTCGTGGAATGGAGACAAACTTTGGCACTTAAAAATCTCCATTGGCGATGTTTAAAAATTTCTACAGGTTACCAGTTTCAAGTTACAGAAGAGGTCTAGAGCTAGAATTATTGCTCTCGCTCCAACGATCGTGGCCGTACCTCACATGTGTGGTTTGAACACCGTTTTCATATACGAGTTCACGCATTTGCTTCTGTGCGTGAACTCGGCCAGACGGGCGCTTTAAATTATTTTATTTTTTTCTCATTTATTTTACTTTTACACTGTTCTTTAAAAACTTTTATTCCTATTACAAGGAATGTAAACATCTCTTGTAATAGAAAATAAAGCATGACAGGACCTCTTAAATGTGAAATCGGGGGTCAAAAAGACCTAAGAGCTCACATTTACACTTAAATGTAATAAATAAAAAATTCCCCTTTAAGACCATTGGACGGAAGCGACGTTTGATGTCGCTTCCGCCATTTAATGTTATGGAGCCGAGTGAGGGTTAACTTTGTTAACGACACCCGTGGGAGAGGAGCGATGCAGGAACCGGCGCTGTAATCGCGCTGCTTCCCGCATCAGTGTGAACCCAGGGTAAGGGCCAGTTCACACCAGATGCAGTTCCGAGCTTTTTTTTCTGCACTAAAAATGCATGCACAGTGTTTTCCATGTGATCAAATTGCTCTAGTTCACACCAATGCAGTCAGTTCCAATCAGTTTCTGGTCAATTTTTGCACCGGAAACTGACTGCACTGGTGTGAACTAGAGCCACTGAAATACATGGAAAACACTGTGCATACATTTTTAGGGCCAGTTCACACCACAAAATGCACTCATACGTTACGGATCAGTTTTTGCTTACAGTTCACACCACACGCAGTTCCAGTGCATTTTTGATACAATTTGCTTGGTTCCAGTACAGTTCTGTGCAAAAAATAAAATGCAGCACGCTCTACTTTTTTTCTGCACCGGAAACTGACTGCACTGGTGTGAACTTGAGCCATTGGAATACATGGAAAACACTACATGCATTTTTAGTGCAAAAAAAAAAAAAAGCGCATGGAACTGCATCTGGTGTGAACTAGCACTAAAAAGGTGGAAAAAGTTCTGGAATCATTTATCTTTGTCTAATTTTTTTTACATCACAAAAACCTGACATTTTAACCAGTTCAGCTCCAGAAGGTTTTACCCACTTCCTGACCAGGCCATTTTTTGCGATACAGCACTGAGTCGCTTTTACTAACAATTGAATGGTCATGCGACACTGTACCCAAATAAAATTGATGTCCTTTTTTTCCCACAAATAGAGCTTTTTTTTTTGGTGTTATTTAATCGCCTCTGCACTTTTTATTTTTTGCTCTATAAACCAAAAAGAACTTTAATTTTGAAAAAAGACCAAAGTTTTTTACTTTCTGCTATAATACATATCCCAAAAAACAAAAGGGAAAAAAAAAAAAAAATTCTTTATCAAATTAGGCCAATATATATTCTTCTACATAATTTTGGTAAAGAAAATCACAATAAGCGTATTGATTGGTTTGCGCAAAAGTTAAAGCATCTACAAACTACAGGATAGAGTTTGGGACATTCATTTTTTAAATTTTTTACTGGTAATGGCGGCAATCTGATTTTTAGCGGGACTGCGACATTGCGGCGCTCATGACACTTTTTGGGGACCAGTGACACCAATACAGTGATCAGTGCTATAAAAATGCACTGATTACTGTATAAATGGCCCTGGCAGGGAAGGGGTTAAGCCCAGGGGCGATCAAAGGGTAAATGTTCCCTAGGGAGGTGCTTACAAACTGTGTAGGACAGTGTCACATTGAAGGAAAAGAGATCCGTGATTCAGCAAAGCTGAATCACAAGATCTCTTTACCTTCCTAACAGATCCAACAGTTTGCCTTGGTTACACAGGCAGACGGCTGATCTGTCTCTCTCCTGTAAACGATTGGCGGGTCGCGGTGGCCATTGTGCCATGAAGTGGTTAATACATATGCTTCAGGAACCACACTGACTTAGGAGGTTGGCATATTTCTAAAGTTTAAACCATTTTACCTCTTTATTAGCAATAAAAACTGACAGAGGTTCCAATTCTTTCCCACTGTATCCATCCCACTGGATATGGCATGAGATAAAATACTGCATGTTTTCATGATACAAATACTGCATTTTTCAATGAAATGCCACATGCAGTATTTTCATTAATTAATTGCAAAAAAATAAATTTACTGCAAATTTTAAGGAGGAGAATACCGCTTTGTGAATAGAACCCAATTGCAACTTACCAATTATTAGATGCGATAGCTGCATTCGTTTTTTTTTTTTTAAACCTTTTTTTCTTTTTTCATCTGGCCAGTAAGTCTGTTTTTCACAAGAACAAGCTCTCCTCCAGATGCATCAGTTTACAGGGATGAAACAAACCATTTACCACTGGCAGGGGCGTTTACATGGATCAGCTTTTATGTAAAACCACTATCGCAAAAGGAAAAAAATGCTGATCATAAAAAGTGTGATCTGGAGCTTGGCTTCAATTTGTTAATGTATTTAAAAAAAAAAAAAAAAATTGTGAAGAATACTGCGCTGTCCTAAAATTTACTGTGAATAATATCCCATATCATTGATTTTAGGAAAAAATGTGAAGATAAAAAAACAAATAAAATTAATTTAAAAGCTGCTGCAGTTGTGAATGCGAGATACCCACACCAACAAGACCGATATAAAAATAAACAACTGCGCTGCAAACAATCGTGCACTTGTGACACAAAATAAGTAAACCAACATACATTGAAGTTGACACAATAAATTTACACCTCCTTAAAACTCAATAGTATCAGGTTCAAGGAAGTCCATAATAGCATAAAACAATCGTGTAAAACCAAAAGTGAAAAAAACAATCATTGATGACTGACTGTCCTTGTAAAGATCAATGTGATTTGTGAAGAACACAATAAGCATATAGAAAGTTCCAGAGAGATTCCACAGTGCTCTTATTCAATACACAGCAGCTCAAGGGGTGATCCTGATGAGAAAAAGAAAACACCTCCACCGTCCAAACACACTGACCCTTACCGGATTGTGCGACCCCCTGTCACAGAGGTCACACTAGCTTGTGGCTTAATCCCGGCCAGGGGTATCCAAAGGCTTTACCAGGTTACTCAGGATGGATGGTGTGAGCTCAGAAATGGTCAAGCGGGGAACATAGAACGAAAAAAACACTTCATAGTGTATCTCTGTATACAGTTTATTAAAAGTTAAAAAGATTATTGCACTTACAAAGTCGCAATGGATAAAAGCATGTGTGTTAGCCGGCCGGCTCGATTTCGCTGCCCGTTTGCTTCCGGGATCTGCGTGGTTTGTGTGGTGACGTCAGCACGCCGCTGCCCGTTTGCTTCCGGGATCTGCGTGGTTTGTGTGGTGACGTCAGCACGCCGCTGCCCGTTTGCTTCCGGGATCTGCGTGGTTTGTGTGGTGACGTCAGCACGCCGCTCCTCCCTTGGGAGGAGCGGCGTGCTGACGTCACCACACAAACCACGCAGATCCCGGAAGCAAACGGGCAGCGAAATCGAGCCGGCCGGCTAACACACATGCTTTTATCCATTGCGACTTTGTAAGTGCAATAATCTTTTTAACTTTTAATAAACTGTATACAGAGATACACTATGAAGTGTTTTTTTCGTTCTATGTTCCCCGCTTGACCATTTCTGAGCTCACACCATCCATCCTGAGTAACCTGGTAAAGCCTTTGGATACCCCTGGCCGGGATTAAGCCACAAGCTAGTGTGACCTCTGTGACAGGGGGTCGCACAATCCGGTAAGGGTCAGTGTGTTTGGACGGTGGAGGTGTTTTCTTTTTCTCATCAGGATCACCCCTTGAGCTGCTGTGTATTGAATAAGAGCACTGTGGAATCTCTGGAACTTTCTATATGCTTATTGTGTTCTTCACAAATCACATTGATCTTTACAAGGACAGTCAGTCATCAATGATTGTTTTTTTCACTTTTGGTTTTACACGATTGTTTTATGCTATTATGGACTTCCTTGAACCTGATACTATTGAGTTTTAAGGAGGTGTAAATTTATTGTGTCAACTTCAATGTATGTTGGTTTACTTATTTTGTGTCACAAGTGCACGATTGTTTGCAGCGCAGTTGTTTATTTTTATATCGTTAATGTATTTTAGTCTGCTAATGCAGGAGATGCGTTACTGGCCAGATCACCAGGTAACAAGAGAGAGCACAAAGCCTAGAAAAGGAAAACAAATGCAGCCGCATCTAATGATTGGTAGGCTGCAACATATACTTTACAATTTTGCTTTTGAGTTTAATACTGCTTTAATAAGAACTCTGGAGATGAGCACACCCCTCTTTATAATGCATTCTATATGCATTAAAGTAGTGTTTCCCCCCTAGAAAAAATAAAAGTGCTTAAATTCCTAAAAAAAATAAAATATTTGGAAAAAAAATATCTTTTAACTCGCCTCTAAATGCCTGTTGCTAGGAGTCCCTCGTAGTCTGCCTCCTTCAGTGCCCGGGCAGGTGATATCACTTCCCCTCGGCGCAGGAAGGGCTCCCTCCCTTCTGTCAGTAATCCGGGACATGTGACAGGTCCTAGATGACTGCGCGACCAATCACGGTGCGTGGCGCCGCTCGTGCATGTGCAATGCCCACAGTTGCAATGCCGGCGTCGCCAAGCGGATTGAGGGGCGAGCGGAGCTTCGACCCCCCGCATCGCTGGACCCTGGAACAGGTAAGTGTTCGATTATTAAAAGTCAGCAGCTGCAGTATTTGCAGCTGCTGACTTTAAATTTTTTTTTTTTGGATACTTCTCTTTAAGAACATTAAAAACATTCTGGGTGCAGCTCTCCCCCTCAAACTTACCTGAGCCCTATCTCGATCCATTTTTTGCACGAGAGCAGCAGTTCTCCCAGGTCTCTCTCCTTATTGGCTCCCACAGCAGCAGGAGACATTGGCTGCTGCTGTCAATCACAACCAGTAAAAAAGAGGCTTGCTATTGGGGGCACTGGCAGGGGGAAGGAGCCAGGACCACCAGCAGGGGACCCAAAAAGAAAAACAGGGCAGCACACAGCAGGTAAGTAGAACGTTTGTTTTTTTTTTATTGTTTTTGTTTTTTTTTTTTTTTTTTTTTATTATTTCCTTTAGAATAACTCTAACCGTTAAGAAAAAAAAAAAAAAAACACAACAGACTGCACTGAAATTATCTAAATATTTATAATAAAACATGGTAGGGCAAATCTTTAAAATGTGAAAGCTGAATCAAAAAATGCTTTAAGGTGAAAAACAGATAATTTACAATATGTGATCATTGCAATTCACTGTACAATCTAGAGCTGGAATGACATTAAATACACATTTCTAACAACCTGCACCTACACCTTCTGTGTGCAGCAGCCCCCCTAACACTTACCTGAGTTCCCTCTCTGTCCAGCGATGTTCACCAGTGTCTTAGCCGTGCGAGATTCTCCCTCCTGATTGGCTGAGACACCGCAGCGGCAGCCATTGGGGCCGCTGCTGTGTCCCAGCCAATTAGGAGGGAGAATCTTGCAAGGCTAAGACATTCAAAGTCAACAAGCCAATCAGGAGAGAGAGGGGGGCGAGGCTGGGTCAGGGCTCCATGTCTGAATGGACACAGGGAGCCGTGACTCTGCTCAGGTGCCCCCATAGCAAGCTGCTCGCCGGACCGGAGAAGAGGAGGACCCAGGCTGCTCTGTGCAAATCAACTGTAACAGGGCAGGTAAGTATGAAATTTTTATAGGAAAAGAAACAAGCCTTTTAAAATCACTAAGTTTTTCTTCACACAATTTATGCCATATTTAAATCAAAACTAAGCATTATACATTTAATAATACTGTATTTACTTGGTAAGCCTTACAAATTCTTTTAACATGCCCCACAGCTATAAAGAGACTGACCCATCTGCAGCTCAGAAATGGTTTCCACCAGGGACCAATCCAGGCTGAATCCACAGTGAGATTTATCCATCAAATTGTCCAGCACCTGTCGTACGGTTTGCCTCTCATCCACCATCATTGTCTTTGAGCTGTCATCTGACATGTGCACTCTGATTACCAGCTGTGATGAAGGGAAAAAATTGTGAAAAACAGGTAAGACAAAGCAATTTATCAAAGATTAATAAGTACTAGGGCTGGATTTACAAAAAAAAATTAAAAATAAATAATAGTCTCACAGGGCGTTCAAGGAGCATTTCCTGAAGTAACAAGAATGCCTGTGTAATGCAACCAAAACGCTCATTCCCACTACAAGTGCATTAATGCTCATTAAAGCTACTGTAGAATTCAACATCTGTGTGAAAGAGCCCTAAGAGGAAAAAAGCATTTAACTTTAAACAATGACATACATATAGATAAAGACAGATGGATCAATCATTTACCCCAGATTCATAGCGGTAATATTTAAAATGTAATATCCTGATTATATAATTTGAGCCAAGAAATGCACCTGCTTATTATGCACTGAAAATGTCCGTTATATACTAGACCTTGAATTTCAATGGCACGTAGTATTAAACAAAACATACAAAAGGATTCAAACATTGAGGTAGCAGAAAGGTATTCAAGGTTACCCATCCTGGATGAGGATGAGTAAGAGAAACACAAATGGCAAGCTCCACGTGAAAATGGTAAAGGTTGCTATGGCAGCCTTTACACAAGAAGCTAAGAACTGAAGGATTAACTGAATGCTCAGACATTTAAGATAGTTGCCAATGCCATATTCTTTCTTTGCCATATAAACATTGTTATTGTCCAGAATACAGACTTACAGAAAATGTACAGAAAATTGCCAAACGAAAAAAAACCCCTCTTTTTATAATTGTAAATGCACGGCTTTTGTAAAAGCATACTTTTTTCACTGCAACCAACTCTTGATAGTTTAAAAAAAATAAATAAATAAACATTTTTCACTGCATTCACCTTTTTCACTTGAGCTTCTTTAATTTTTTCGAGAGCTATTCGAATCTTCTCTGCCTTAATTTTGGCAGCTTGTTCCTCCTGTTGATTGAATTAAAAACGCACACAAAAACTGTCAGATTTCTTAGAAATGAATAATTGATGATCATAAAAATAAGACAGCAGTCTCAAACTAGAGAATGCTCCAGACTTTCAAGCATTGGTAAGTGCATTATCACCTGATGCAGGGGTTAGAAAAAAAAGGAAAGGGACACACTAAGTCAGACCAGATATAGAACACACTCCGATAAAAGTTATTCAGAAAGTGGATATAATGTTACAGTAAATATTTTTATTAATATATTTCGTTGAGATTGAGAATATACAGAGCAGAAAGTTATACAGACATTGATAAACTGTAGCCCTCATACACATGAAGACTGTCAAGATCAAATAATTGTAGCTGGAACCAAAAAAAGGTCTTATGCTCCACTGACTTCCGACAAATGTTGTACTATGTTGTTATGGTAGTATTAAGACTGGTACAAACGAGACGAATATTGGCCGGTTCAACTGAAACCGGTCAACATTCAGCCAATGTGTACACCAGCCTGTCCAGTTTCTGTTGAATGGGAATGCTGGAAAACCACCATCCGATCAGCGCTGGCAGCCAATGGCTGTGAGGACTGACCAGTGTATTCTGGCAGAGGGGCGGTCCCCCTGTCAGAATACAATAGCTCAGCAGGGAGCTCGCTGTACTAACATCTCCTCCTGAGCTCCCCTGTTTTCAGCATGGGTTGAACGGGGAAAAAAAAAAAAAAACTTAAAGTGTGTACCAGGCTTTAGAGGTCATGGTTTGCTACTTTGTAGCTTTATTCCAATACAATGTTCTTTTGCAGAAATATTAGCCAAATGATGCCCATCACATGCAGTATGACCCCTACTCTTACTGAATTTGGCCAATTTTCCTAGCCAGTGATCCATCAGAGCTGAATGCAAAAAAAACAGCCACCTGAAAAAGCAAAAGATTGGTATTGGTTGACCAGGTACTTGTGATATATGGCCTTTGTTTTCTTTACAACAGATTCATTGAACCTGAAACACAGCCATTATTTTATTAATAAGGCTCTGCACCGCAATTTTCTTTTAGAATGGGCATATCAAATTTCTATGCTAAAAACACATTTAGAGGTCTTCAGAGACCATGAATACAGCAGTATTATATAATGATCTCCCACTATAATCCCTGAGGACATCCTACTCTGACTGAATTGAATACACTTTCACATTTTCAGACATTAGGTGAAATTAATGGATCACTTTAGTTATAATGAGCCCAAAGCAGACTAACTACAAATACTGTGCAAGCCTTTTTCAGACTTGGACAGAAAATGGTTAAATACTTGACAACTTAACATTAGTATAATGCCCAGGGCTGCGATACTGCACACAACCTAATCATTTCTGTGTAATCCTTGTTCCGTCACAGAATGTCCATTTCTTATCACTTTACTATTACTGCACACTTTAGATTTCACCGAATTGTATAAACCGCTCATCTAAAAAAGAAACGCGATGTTCCTCTGCTTCCAGATTCTAGAGAACAGCCAAAACAATGAGGGATAGAAGCACAGCTGGCACACCAAGCTCACTGCCTTTACTGTCTCTTGCATGTTTAAAAACACAAAAACTATAACTTTTTTGAATATACTTTACTTTCTCAAAAAACGTATAACTTTTGCTGTAGCTGAGCCTACTATCCAGAGTTGTTCCCTGTGATACACATTCAAAGTATATGTTGTCTTTCTAGTAGGGAGGGATCGATCAATGCTTTCTAAAGAATATTCTTCCAATAATCTGAAGATGAATTACTGAATCTCATTTATAAACAATAGGAATACATGAAGTATAAGTGTACTTTCTGTCAACCAGTCAGATAATTTGATTTCAATTCAATTCAGAAAAATACAGCTATATAGGATGACTGTATTGGTTGTTTAGCTTTGTTTACCTTCTGCTTACCTAGTATATTAGAGATCTTACTTCCAAACCATTGATTTTAACAAAAATCTTCCATTAGGATGATATGTGCATTTAACATTATGCTTCCTAGACACTTTTGGGTGTATCTTTTTAGATTTTTGGCTGCTAATTGTGAAAATAGCCTGTAATTTAAAGCAGTATTAAACCTGAAAGCAAACAATTATTATATTGCAGCCTACCAATTCTTAGATGTAATGGCTGCATTTGTTTTCTTTTTAGGATTTTTCCCTTTTCTTTTTACCCGTGATCTAACCAGTGAGGCAGATTTTTAAACTGAAGAAGTCCTGCAGATGTAGCAGTCAGAGCAGAGATTATAAACCATAGGTTCCGCAACTGGTGTCTTTCTGTTCTCCGTTGGCCCCTCTTCTACTCCTGTCCATACCAGGTACTTTAAAGTAGTTGTAAACCCTTTACAACCACTTTTTTTTTTACAGGTAAGCCTATAATTATGCTTACCTGTAGCTACACTGGATATCTCCTAAACCTGCACGGTTTAGGAGATATCCCCTGTATTTGCATGTGCCGACATCATCAGCGCATGCGCACTGAAGCAATGGCAGTACTTTAGGCTGCGCCGTTACCAGTGGCTCCCGCGTGCATGCACGGGAGTGACTTCATCCTGGCTCCGGCCAATCACATCGCCGGAGCTGTGATACCTGGAAGTAACTCCGGGGAGAAATGTTGCTGGCCGGTGCTGTCTACGGGCACCACAGCGGGGGCTTCGATCACAGGCAAGTAATTCATAAGGAGCTAGAATGCTATGCATACTAGCTCATTATGCCTTTGTCTTGCAGTTTTTTTTTTTTGGGGGGGGGGGGGGTTCTAGGGTTTACAACCACTTAAATGTGACATCACATGGACTGGAGGAGAGAGGAGGGCCAGCAGGGAACAGCGTGCCAGAACAAAGACTATCACAGCTACCTACCTGTATTGCTCTGCATGAGAAGGAAATCAATACTGCCATGCTCCCATGTAATGTGCCCTCCTCACAACTGTAATCTGTCCTGCTTCCCCCATTTTTTTGCCGTGCTGACCCCTGTACCCTGCCCTGCTTCCCCCATATACATTGCTAATCTAAAGTTCAACCCAGAATTGAGCAACTGTTCAGAAAAGGCAAGCACAAGATTTACATTAAATAGGTTTGTTTTAATACTTCTGTGATTATGTAATGCAATTTCTAAAAATAATTGTTATATATCAACAGCTCGCTCATTACATGAGTGGTAGATGTGAACATTTTAGGGGTTCCCTGAGATCTCCAAATTTTTGCCAATGGTTCCGCCAAGGTAAAAAGTTGGAGAAACCCTGAGTTAGAGTGTTTAGGAGAAACCATTTAACATTGACAGGGTGCTTACAATGATCAGCTTTTTTTATTTATGTAGAACCTTCATCCCTGACATAATAATAGTCTATAATTGTTCTTTCCAGGTGCCGCCACCCACATGCCCATTTGTGGGGGCCCAATGATTCTGTGACCACTTGCAAGCTTGTGTCCACAGGGACAGTTGCCCCCCCTTCTCCTCTCTCTGGGGGGGGGGGGGCGGATGGGGACAGCATTGCGGCGGGGTCTGGGACCACCTCCAAGGAAGATGTTTGGCTTTTAAGGGAAGTCTCTGGTTCAAGCAAATTCACTTGGTGGAAAGGGTAAAATATAGCCTATGTTGGATACTGTAATGTATCAGCATTGAAATGTATTCAGTGAAATATTGAAATTTGTCTCCTTGGTTTACCCACAGAAATGTGATAAACCTCCTGAAGAAGACTAATTTCCCAAGGTCGAAATGCATTGGGGCATTTTTGTACATTAAATGGATATTCAGACAAAGACGATAGGGAACTATATATAAAATGATTATTTTGTATGATTAATGCTGTTTTCCATAAAACTACGGTTGTTCGCTTATATGTAAACCAGAGCTCATATTTTAACCACTTCAATACTGGGCACTTAAACACCTTCCTGCTCAGACCAATTTTCAGCTTTCAGAGCGGTCGCACTTTGAATGACAACTGCGCGGTCATACTACACTGTACCCAAACTAAATGTTTATCATTTTTTTTCCCACAAATAGAACTTTCTTTTGGTGGTATTTGATCGCCTCTGGGAT
Source organism: Lithobates sylvaticus (assembly GCA_028564925.1). Classification (NCBI taxonomy): domain Eukaryota; kingdom Metazoa; phylum Chordata; class Amphibia; order Anura; family Ranidae; genus Lithobates; species Lithobates sylvaticus. The sequence goes on from CM053031.1 coordinate 122,788,512, forward strand.
TTTTATTTTCTGCTAAACAAATAAAAAAAGACCAAAATTTTTTAAAAAAAAATGCTTTTTTTTGTTTGTTTTAAAAATGTTGTAAATTTACAAAAAAATGTTTGTAAATAAGTACGTTTTCTCCCTCACTAATGGGGCTGCACTGACGGGCACTGATAAGGCGACACTGATGGGCAATGAAGTGGCACTGATGAGGTGGCATTGATGGGCACTGATAGGTGGCACTGATGGGCGACACGGATGGGCACTGATAGGTGGCACAAATTGGCACTGATAGGTGGCACGGATTGGCATGAATAGGCAGCATGTATAGGCGGCACGAATGGGCATGGATGGGCACCGATAGGCGACACGGATGGGCACTGATAGGCGGCATGGATGGGCACTGATAGGCGGCACGGATGGGCACTGATAGGCGGCACTGCAGTGTAATGTATTCTACTGATGGATGACAATCATTGCCAAACAATAATGCATGCCAATCAGTGATGCCCATTGTGGGCACTGATTGGCATCCATTGTGGGCACTGACTGGCACCCCTGGTGGTCTAGGGTGGCATACCTGGTGCTGGGCATCCCTGGTGGTCCAGTGTGGGCATCCTCGGGGGGGGGCTGCGCTGATAATCAGCACAGACCCTACCTGTCAGAGGAGCAGCCGATCGGCTCTCCTCTACTCGCGTCTGACAGACGCGAGTGAGGAAAAGCCGATCAACGGCATTTCCTATTTACACTGTGATCACGTGGTAAGGAGTCTGCGTCGGAGACTCTTTACCGAGATCGTAGTTGCGGGGTGTCAGACTGACACCCCGCAACAACGATCGACGCGATGCGCACGCCCCCGGGGGCGCGCAGCGGCTTAATATCCTCATCACGTCATTGGACATGAGGTCAGGATTTTGAAACCACTTTGCCGCCGTCATTCTGCTATATGGCGGGCGGCAAGTGGTTAAACTCTTGTACCTTTTGAAAATTGGATCACTTGGTTGAGAATAAAATAGTCATCAATTAACTTTTACCACTGTATCTGTTTCTCATTGCTGCTAAAAAGCCCCATAGGGAATTGTTCAAATCTCTCCAATTGTCTGTATCAGGGTGTGCAGCACTCTCAGACTCCCATATATGTGCCTTTTTCTTGCTGAAAACTGTTGCTGTAACTGCTTTAAAGGTGTTGGCTGGAGTTTGGCTTCAATTTGTTTATTGTACAGTATCTTACAAAAGTGAGTACACCCCTCACATTTTTGTAAATATTTTATTATACCTTTTTTATTATACACTGAAGAAATGACACTTTGCTACAATGTAAAGTAGTGAGTGTACAGCTTGTATAACCGTGTAAATTTGCTGTCCCCTCAAAATAACTCAACACACAGCCATTAATGTCTAAACCGCTGGCAAAGCGAGTACACCCCTAAGTGAAAATGTCCAAATTGGGCCCAAAATGTCATTTTGTGTGGCCACCATTATTTTCCAGCACTGCCTTAATCTTCTTGGGCATGGAGTTCACCAGAGCTTCACAGGTTGCCACTGGAGTCCTCTTCCACTCCTCCATGACGACATCACTGAGCTAGTGGATGTTAGAGACCTTGCGCTCCTCCACCTGCCATTTGAGGATGCCCCACAGATGCTCAATAGGGTTTAGGTCTAGAGACGTGCTTGGCCAGTCCATCACCTTTACCCTCAGCTTCTTTAGCAAGGCAGCGGTCGTCTTGGAGGTGTTTTTGGGGTCATTATGTTGTAATACTGCCCTGCGGCCCAGTCTCCGAAGGGAGGGTATCATGCTCTGCTTCAGTATGTCACAGTACATGTTGGCATTCATGGTTCCCTCAATGAACTGTAGCTCCCCAGTGCCGGCAGCACTCATGCAGCCCCAGACCATGACACTCCCACCACCATGTTTGACACCATCTGAACCAAAAAAGTTTATATTGGTCTCATCAGACCACAGGACATGGTTCCAGTAACCCATGTCCTTAAGTCTGCTTGTCTTCAGCAAACTGTTTGCAGGCTTTCTTGTGCATCACCTTTAGAAGAGGCTTTCTTCTGGGACAACAGCCATGCAGACCAATTTGATGCAGTGTGCGGCATATAGTCTGTGCATTGACAGGCTGACCCCCCCCCCCCCCCCCACCTCTTCAACCTTTGCAGTAATGCTGGCACCTCTCATACGTCTATTCCCTAAAGACAGCCTCTGGATATGACGCTGAGCATGTGCACTGAACTTCTTTGTTCAACCATGGCAAGGCCTGTTCTGTGTGGAGCCTGTCCTGTTAAACTGCTGTATGGTCTTGGCCACCGTGCTGCAGCTCAGTTTCAGGGTCTTGGCAATCTACTTTTAACCTAGGTCATCTTTACGTAGAGCAACAATTCTTTTTTTCAGATCCTCAGAGTTCTTTGCCATGAGGTGCCATGTTGAACTTCCAGTGACCAGTATGAGAGAGTGAGAACGATATCAAATTTAGCACACCTGAGACCTTGTAACACTAACGAGTCTCATGACAACGGGGAGGGAAAAAGGCTAATTGGGCCCAATTTGTAAATTTTTACTTAGGGGTGTACTCACTTTTGTTGAGTTATTTTGAGTATGCTCGTAATCCAAGTACTCGCATATCAAATCGAGTTTTCCCATTGAAGTCAATGGAAAGGAAAATAATTTGTTCCGCATTGACTTCAATGGGATGCAATACTGCATGCGGCCAGAGGCGTGGGGGCACCGGAGAGCCGCGGAAATGGCCTGAACACACTTCGGCTGACCTCGGTCAGCCGAACTGTCCTCGGGCCTTTCCGTGTATTTCCAAACACCGATGATCTGCGCTGTTCGGCTCCGGTGCCCCGCACCTCAATCCTGCTCGTTTTGTGAGACAACACTCGAAAACAGAGTTAGGATTTTTAGAAATACAGTGCTCCTTATGGGAAACGCTCGTTAACCGCGTTACACACAAACCGAGGTTCCACTGTATATTATTACATATAACATTTTTAGGTTTAACAATGCTTTAACCTATTGTGTACTGTTTTCTAGAAATCTTCTGCTTTTGCAATTACCGTATATACTCGAATATAAGCCGAGTTTTTCAGCACATTTTATTGTGCTTAAAGTGCACCCCTCGGCTTATACTCGAGTCAAGCACTTTTCTGCAGCAGAAAATTACATTTTCCGAACCGACTTTGGGGCCCCGTATTGTTGGACTATTGTTGGACACTGCAGCAAGATGTGCTGGACACCGAGTACAAATGAACATCAGCATTAGTGATAGGGTCTCTTTAAATATATTAGTACCACAATTTAAACATCATGACATAGGTGTCCATTAATAATGGAGATATGATACCACTATTCACTGTAGTGTTTACTTCATACTACAACAGCATTTTACACTTTATTCATAAAAATGCAGGATGTAGCATGTACTCTGCAGGGAGCACTTTGGGGCTGAAGAAGAGGCCGGATACTGAACTTTGACATTACCCGCTAGCTAAAAATAATATAACTACCGTATTTATTGGCGTATAACACACTTTTTTACCCTGAAAATAGAAGGTAAATTGTGCAAGCGTGTTATACGCTGATATCTGTTTTTTTTTTTTAACAACAGGGGGCGGGGATCGGGCGGTCCGCACCGGGTGCCACCTATTGGGAGGGTGTCAGACCGGCCACCCCGCCTCTCCTGGCCGTGGAACAGCGCTTCCAGTAATAAAAACGTTGATAAATACGGTAATAATATGTACCAGTAATCCACCCTTACCTGACTAAAATAAACATTTTACTTTATTCAAAAAGCAAATATAAATTGAACTTGAATACATTTGCTTTTAGCATTTTCGAACAGATGCACAGCGGACAAGAGCTGCTGACTAAGAAAAGGTATATTGTGCAGAATTGATGCGTTAAAGCTGGCTAATAAAATGCTGTAAAACCATTTCAGTACAATGCATGATGAAATAGCCACTGGTTTTGTTTTCCCGTTATTCTGTTGGATTGGATCATGATATATTAAAAAAAAAAAAAAAAAAAAAAAAAGAGTTGCAGAGAAGAAACCATTTGTGCATTAAGCCAGGGGACTCATGTGGCTTTACCTGGAGGCTTAAGAATGTATGTATTCAGAAATACATATTTGGTCTATTACTTACCAGAAGAGTGTTTTGGGCACAGTGCTGCGGTTTTGACGAGAACGAGGAAATGGCACATTCATTTTTTTTTTTTTTTTATAGTAATAAAACAATACAAAATCTAGAGGTGTTTGTTACGGAAAGATGACTTGTTTTACTGATCTGACAGGAATTAGACCAGACAGGAGGGTGTTTGATGAAACTGGGCATCAGTGAGTCAGCAGCAATATTACCATGACAGAAAGTATAGCAAGCCATCTGGTGAAGCCCATTCAGTGAAATCCAAAGTTTTCCTAAGTGCTCCCTTAACAAAAACACAGGAGCACTCAACACGTATCAGGTTATCTAATTTTTTCCTCTTCAGCAATCTAAGGATCAAAAAAACATGTTAGATCCCAGGCTTATTTGTCCCCTATCACTGCACTGCAGTCACTGATAGGACAGAGCTTTAAAGAATGGATGGATACACAGGAAGGTTTCTCATACATAATTAACATGGGTTTAACATAATCATGACTGACCACCTCCCTTAGTATCCTCCAAGTAATCAAATCTTTAAAACTGCAGAATAAAACAGGCCCTGATGGCTTCACAATGGCATATAAAACAAATAGAACTCACAAGCGGGTGAGGGGGAGAGAGTGGATGTGTGGTGTCCTTGGTGGAGAAGAGAGTCGGCTGTGGTGGGGAGCAAGATGAGCCTTGAGTCTGTGCAGGATGACCCACGTCAGGCTGCCCTGTGTGGCCGTGATGGTGTTTCCAGAAATCGAATGTCTGCCCAAAGACGTTGTGTCCAGCTTAATCAAATCTATTTAAGATTACATACGACTCGCACAGTCATTGTTTATCTTTTACTTTGTTATATTTTGTTACATTTTACCAATTTAGTTTGCTACATTAGTCTTTAATTCAGTATCTTGTTTTTATTTGCAAATACTAAGAGCTGACATCCCTGGCACCGCCATACTGGCGATTGCTCAAAGACATGTATCTCACTCACCTGGATGTCATGAGGAGAATTAGCAGCTCTATAAATTTCCAGAGGTATTTTACTTGAAGTGATTGTAGCCGTATTAGTGCAATTGTGACAGAGAAAATTGATTGACACGGACAGTACTCAATTTTCTCAGAGGTATTTTCAAACAATCAGGCTGATGAAGAAGGCATGGTTAAGCTTCCGAAACGTGTCCCGATTGGCTCACACAGCAGTTGGACCGAAAGCTCCTTTCACTCTACTCAGCTGGACAAATCGTCTTTGGGCGGACATCCGATTTCTGGACATACCATCACGGCCACTCATGGCAGCCTGACGCCGGTCTTCCTGCACGGACTCTAGGTTCATCTTGCTCCCCACCACAGCCGTCTCTCTTCTCAATCTCCACCAAGGACTATCACACAGCTCCCAGCTCATTACAATCCACTGCAGACCGTCATTCCCTCTATCCCCTCACCCACTTGTGAGTTCTATTTGTTTTATATGGTATTTTACTTAATAAATCATGCTACACTATGCCGGTTTGGTTTCTTCCCTTCCTATTTTACAGATTGTGGTTTTCTAGCCCACAAATGAAAGCAGCCTTTCCAGCACCACAGTGTCAGTAATTTTCTACCAATTGCAGTTTTTATTCCTATACCTCCAGAAATAAGTATCTTTCAATACTTCTTTTTTAACCTGGTATATGACATTTTATCACTTTTGGATGGGCACAGTGTCAGCGCTGTAGTGTTTTTTTGGTCATGCCCCTGCAAAAAAAAACGGACTTCTTGTGCCATGTATGCTATCAAAGTGGACATAGGCCAATTCTCATCCCATAGCACTGGTAGATTTAGAAAACGATATTTGCTAAAATATTTGCCTTCATATTCAACACCTGCCTAACCAATGTAATAAATAAAGACCAAATTGGTTTTGTTCCTCAGTGGCAAATCAGGGACATTAGGAGTTTGTGAATACACTTGATATACAAAGATCTCTCCAAGCTTTGGTCCTTTCCCAAATACAGTGGTACCTTGGATAACCAGCATAATTCATTCCAGAAGAATGCTTGTAATCCGAAGCACTCGTATATCAAAGTGAGTTTACCCATAGGATAATTTGTTTCACAGTGACTTCTATTGTATGCAGTACCGCATGTGGCCAGAGGTGGGGGGCGCCAGAGACACTCGGAAGACCTGCTCGGATGCACTCAGAGTAACTCGGGAACGGAGTGTTTCCGAGCAGCTCCAAGTGTCACCGGCGCCCTAGCACCTTTGGCCAAATGCGGTACTGCACACCCCAAAGGCTTGAACCCTGCTCGTTTTGTGAGACAACGCTCGCAAACTGTCAGAATTTTAAAAAAATAATAGCTCGAATTGCGAAAACGCTCGTTAACCGCGTTACTCGCGATCGGAGGTATTACTGTAGTAGAAAAGCATGAGTCTCTCTGTTCAGGAGAACAGGAGTATCTCTTCTATGTTTTGGAGCATTGAGGTTTGGGAACAGACTCTCAGGTTTTATTGCTGTCTGTGCCCCCATTAAGGAGATTCACTCTCTCGGATTTGTCCTGCTTACCATTATCAAAGTGAAAGTAAATCCCACATTTTTGGGTTGTCCCCAGAAATGTAATAGAGGGAAAATATTCCAATGGGGACACTAGTTCTGGTGACCTGGGGGTGCCCAAGATTTTCTTAATTTGCAGGGATTTTCTCTCACTTCCTGTTTGGCTATGGGACACAGATGGGGGGGGGGGGGGGGGGGGGGGACTAGCTGAGCTCACTATCCATAGAAGCAATTCAAAATCACTCAAAATCTCCCCACCAAAACGCACACAAAACCTTTTGAGCGGTAATTTTAAATTTACAAGTTTCTTTTTCAGCTACTATATTTAGTATTAACCTTTAGTATTAGTATTTACCTTATTAAACAGCCACATGGACTCCTAAAACAAAGGAAGGAACACCATATCTTTCAGCAAGGTAAAATCACTGCTGTAAAAATTACCTTTTTGCCTAAAATACTGTTTCACTCGAGGACTACCAAACAAAAACCTAGAACAGCAAACAAACATATTATATCTTGGGGACCTAGGACTACCAGACACACATTCTTAGGTGTTGCCAAGCCTCACAGATCGCACAGCTCCCATTGTTACTTCAGAGACCCCACTGAGTATACTTAGGAGCATGTTTGTGCTGCCCAATAGGAACACATTTGTGCTCTGTAAACAGGTATATAGCTGAATTTTTTTAATAAAGCAGTCACAGGGGGACATTGCATGAATCAAGCAAGAGGATAATGTAAATTAACCCTAAATTTAAACAGCAGGAGGGGAGGGGGTGTGCACGGACACAGAGCTGACAGGCAGGAAAGGGAGGGTGGAGAGGATGGGGGAGAGCACAGAGGAGAGACACAGCGGATGATGGAGGCAGGTAAACTGACCACAAGGGCAGGGCTCAGCAGCCATGATATACCATGGTCAGTTTACAAAGAAGAGGGCAGAACCAGGCAGGATCAGCCAGGTATTTCAGGTGATAAAGGGGGCCAAATTACACAGCACAAGCACTGTGCTGTATAACAATAGGGATGGAAGTATGTGCTATGTATAGCTTTTTACTAGTATATCTTTATTATTATACAGCAATAGTGCAGATGTATACTTTTTATACCACTATTTCCTCTTTGATGTGTTGGCATGGGAAAGGTCTATGAGAGTGTAGTTTGTGTAAATCATTTAGTCCCACCCTCTGTTTCTGCGGAGACTGGGGCCATTTTCCGCTATGCATCGACACATGCCCCCAGCGTCCTGCGCATAATGCCAGCCACGCTGACGTCAGTGCGCCAGCGCTGAGTACTTCTATCGGCGTCTCTCATGGGGAGGTTTGGAGCCAAGCACTTGGTGGACTTGTCCGCTCGGGTGATGGTATCTCCCCTCCCATTAGGCGCCTGCGTGATGTTGGTGGTTACCGAGTGCCTGTCTACTGAGTATATATACTCCCCTCATTGTGTTCAGAGACTCCCTGTGGCTGGTTGTGTGGACAATGTGCACCATTGAGTCTAGCACATTGCTCTAGATATTAAAGGTAACAATTTGGTCTTTTCCTTTCTTTCCTGGCTTTCCACACCTTTGATTTTTATTTTGTTATTTTATCTTTTCTGGGATCTACTGTGTTACTCCTTTATTATCCATTTGCAATCTACATCCTAGGTCCTACCTTCTACACTTTGTCGATTTCAATCCTTATCACTGTCTGGTACTACCTGGGGTTCACACCAAATATTTACTAAGTATATTATACTGTGATTTGTTCAATCACTACCATAGTTATTTACTTATATAGGCTTTTGGTGATATTATCCATACCTCCCTTATTCATGGGATATCACACTCCTCTGAATATCTGTTCCCTGATGGGACATCCTTGTGCTTTGGGTTTTACCACCTCAGCTCCCGGGACTGATGAGTACCCCAGCTGGCCTCCAGTCCCCACCGCTTCACACCCAGACTCCTACTTGATTCCTATCAGGGTGGGTTCTCTTCCACTATCCTCTCTTTGTATTCCCCTCTCCCATACTGAGACATAGCGCTAATTTATAATTCATTTTATCCATTTACATCTTTAGATACATTGCATTCGCTCCTGATGAGTGGAGCTATACCACATTGTTTACATCCAGAATTAATTTGTGACCCTACTGTACTATGCTGGTACTATTGTATATGTTTTACATTTATGTTATTCATATGGATCAAAAGAGTCTGTCAATACCATGTATTACTATTGCTATTATGCTTGTATGAATTACATGTATGGAATAAATATTTTATTTTCATATAAAATTATTCCTTGTTTACAATTTACCATTATATAGCGGTTTGCATACCACCACTAGCCACTGGCCAGACATATTTGTACCCATTTATCTCACATGCTTCATATAAAGTCCCACTGTTCTCCCCCCTAGTTAGTCGTGCTGTACAACATGCTTTAAAAAGGAACAGGATCTTTTTTTTTTTTTTTTTTTTTTAGGGTAACAAACCCTTTTAAAACAGAAAGTATTCTCTATTTCCTCAAAAATTAAATGCATCTATGTCCAGACTATAGACATATTCGTAACGAGCAGTAAAGAAGAAAGAAGCGCTAAGGGCCCATTCATTCCAGGTGCATTGGGCTGCACTGAGCAAACATTGCTTGGCGCATTTCCAACCCACGGACAAGGCAAACTGCGCTTATATCTTAGTTGTTCAGTTAACACCACAGCATTGCCGTGCGCTGAAAAAGTAGGACATGCAGTAATTCACTGCATTGCAATGTGCTACAGTGAATAAACATGTAATGGAATTTTGTGACATTCCGATACCACAGAAGTAAAAAAAAATAAAATAAATAAATAAAAAAAAAAAAGTGCCCATGTTATATTGCTAGGGCAAGGGCGAGCGGAACTTTTCTCCACAACATCACAGCTGAGGTGGATGAGGGCCTTTTTAAAAGTGATTTTACAGCTTGTTGGAATATGTACACTTTAATGTGCATATGGTTACTTTAAAAAATTAATTAAAAGCGATTTCTGGGACTCAACAAGTACTGCCTGCAATGAGTTTTCCAATACAAATTGAATGGATGATGTTTTTGACATGCCCCTTTTAGTTACTTGTTTAAAAAAATAACCCAGCCTCTGCTCATCAGTGACTTACCAGCTACGAAGGAAGAACATGCCAAGGCCAAAAACCACCTGTATCATCGCACTATTTACCACTGCTTAAAGGGTTGGCAAAGTGGTCACATGCACACTGGGAGTTGTAGCTCAAAATCACACAGTGGAATTGAACAGCTGCAGTCTGTACACTTTCTCACTGTAATTTTTTTAAACGCAGCAATTAAAAACTACAAATATACTATTTTAATTGTAATGAGCTTAGGTTGTTGAGCATTATACAAACTGAAATCAGAACCCTGAACCCACATATTAATTTCGGGAAAAACAGCTTGCTATAGAAAAAAGGACAACCATGGTGCTTGTTCCCTTAGATTTCCACAGTTATATTCTAATAGGTTCCCTCTAAGCATGGTATAGTGCACATCATCATGTTATACTCTCACCAGTATTAAAGCAAGTAAAAAGTATCCAATACCTGACAAGTAAAACTTTGTGCTCTGTATTGGTAAAAAGGAAGTTATGAAATCATTAATCAGATCAAACCCATTTAATGCATTAATCATCTGAGACCCCATTAGTTATCCTTAAAAGTGGATAACCGTAAGAAGATAACATTACAAAAAAAAAAAAAAAGAAAAGAAAAAAAATTAGGAGGATAATATATAGCTAGAAACACAAGGGAGAGCAGGCAGCACTACATGTTAGAACACAAGCCATGCAAATAAAAGACAGTGCAGAGTAATTTCCATCCATTATTTAGAGGGCAGAGTAATTGATGCACACAAGTCCATTCCACTGCATATTCTTAATAGAAAACAATATAACATAAGAAGCCATGTTTAAAGGAATAGCAAAAACACCAACGAAACGACTTTATGAGTTTCATACACCATTTTGTTATTTTTTCCCTAGCGACCTAGATATTGTTGTAGAAGTTATTCATTAGATGTATCAAAGTGACACAAACCAATTATGTAAAAAGATTTGTACAAATGCACCTACCTCTATTGTTTCAGCAACCACACAAACAAGAGCAATAATACTGCGATAGCATCAGAAAGGCTACTATTGCAACAAGATCACAACAGAAATGGAGCAACATTTAGTGTATCTATTGATGCACTCTAGCACTATGTGCAAAGCAAGCCACTAGAGTGTCTCAAAAGAAACAGCTAGTGAAGCCAGAAGTTCAATAAAGTTAGAAAAAAAAAAAAAAAACATCCATCAATAATAGGAGGTAGGAGATGCATTTGAGTTGCCTGACATAATCAACTATTACTAGCTGTCATTCTTTTAGCACAGGTTAGAAAATGACAGCTGCAAACTCATTGGTTGCTGTGAGAAAACAACACAGACACATTTCTCACCTACAGGTTCTATAAAATTGCCTCAATGTATAAAGCAGAGCATACTGATGGATTAAGTATAGTCTGCTCCAAGTGTTTATCGTTGTTATACAAGAAAAGATTTATATCAACATGTCATGTTAGGAAGGAACATCAGAAATATAAACCTCTTGCCATCAATGACTGATGAGATGATTGTTTTTGTCAGCATGTATGAAACTGATAAAGGACATCTGTCTTTATGAATGTAAAAAGATAATGAGCACATGCTTGTGAATATTATACAGCTCCACGTGCCCATTTATCCATTTCACAGTTGGTATAGCTTAGCTGCAGGGGAGAAGGAGATCATGCAGATGGAAAGAGCAAGCTTCATCACCTTAGTCAGCAAGTGAGAGGGCTTTCCTGCAATGTTTCTGAGCAGAAGGGAGGTCTCCCTGTCCAGATAGGAATGCTTGCACAGAAACAAACAGAGAGAGAGAGAGAAAGTGGAAAATACAATTACAAGAAAAATTTCTGCAAGTCATAATCATTTGCGTGTGTTGATTAATATAGCTGTCGTGCAAAGGAAAAGATAAGATCAATAATGCATGATATGGTTTATATCCAAACAAGCGCTTAAAGAGGTTTCAGAGATGAATTTAAACATATACATTACATTTCACTTTTATTAACTAGAATATTCATAAAAGTTTAATAGAACATCATGTCTCCATATTAACATTTATAATATTGTGGAATAATCTATTAATATTT
>CM053031.1:122805355-122867855 GCA_028564925.1 Lithobates sylvaticus
ATATATACATTTTGGGATACAGCACCAAACATTTCTTTTTCTAAAAATCCTTCTGACAGCCGCCACCACCAGACTCTCTACTGAGTACGTCTCCTAGTGCTGTGAGTGTTAACTGCAGCCACTGCCCCTGAGAATGACAGGATCTTCACCACCCATTCACAGAATGTGATGCATTGTGGGAGTGTAGTAATAGGAGTTTTGAATGGCAGAGAGGGCAGATGGGGGTGGGCAAATGATACAACTCTTTTCAGAAGCAATAGCTGCAGTTAACACATTCAGTGCTGGAAAAAAAAAGAATTAATGCCGATTTTAAACAAAGCACTTCTTGCTGCAAATTCTAATTACTCCACAGTGCCTGCAGCTACAGAAGGTAAGCTCTTGTTTTAAGGTATATTTACTGCTTTGTAAGAATATGTAAATATTTGAATGCCCATAGCCTGATCACAGTTCTATTTCAAAGTATTCAAGGCCTGCACAAAGAATACTCTCTAAACCAACATAATGGGACTATTGTAGGCTACCTAAATACACAACAATTATTGATAAAAAAAATATTTTTTTTTTATACAAGACTATAAAAACAAGTATGAAGTATAGTAGATAGCACATATAAGTAATGGCAGTGCAATAAGCCAATAGATGATCTTGAAGCAGCGAAGAGAAAACAGATGCGTTTCTAATTCACCTTCTTCCTTAGAGGTGCCATATGTTACTTATACAGAATTAACTATAATTATAGTTCTATATATACACTATATAGCAGGATAGCCCAGGCTCATGAATGACATCGTCATTCATTGTCTGTGACATTGCCATTCCCCTACATATAAATTACACATTTAAACACACATAAAATTACAAATGTATTTCTTTTTTGCTAGTTTCATTTGATTCTGAGCCTGGGCTATCCTGCTGCTGCCCCAGTGTTGGGAAGGTGGGTGTTTGGACTGAGAGGTCCTCCCTTACCCCTTTCTGTCAGACCAGCGTAGTGGCACTGATCGGTTTTCAATGCTTTTATTAAGTGGCTGTAAATGTATACAGGTTTTTGAATATAGGTTAGTATTGACCTTATTATATGACTTTTATATGTTTCTTATATGTCATATGAAGAATTGCTAATTATTATATATACCAGTTTCAGGACATTGTATTCTCTTTTGTGATGGATTGAGATTAATCCTATGCATTTAATTATAGTTAATTCTGTATAAGTACCATATGGCACCTCTGAGGAAGAAGGTGACTTCAAAACACATCAGTGACTTCTTCGCTGTTTCAAGATCATCTATTGGCATACTGTACGGCCATTGATTATATGTGCCATCTACTATACTTCAGCCGCGCTTGTTTTTATATTCTTGTATAATAAAATGGTATTTTTTTTTATCAATTATTGTTATTGTGTATTTAGGTAGCACACAATAGTCCTCCTTATGTTGGTTTAGAGGGTATTCCTTGTGCTATATTCCAGGGATGATGGCTACACCTTAGCACCATATTTTGGTCTGGAGCACCAGTACCCGTGAGATCATCTTTTATGCCTATATCTGCTGCACATGGCTCAATCTGAATGTTCAATTAGTCTGTGAAAGAAGTTAAACGTTCATGATAAGCAACTACTGTTGATATTACCCAAATTAAGCCTGTGGACATAACCTAAACTACTCTGGGGAATACCAAACAAAATGTATGAAACATCATAGAAGATTTAGCTACAGGAAGGACAGCAAGCACAGCAGATTCTCCCTTGGTGATATGCCATTCACAGTTGCCTATCTGTGTTTGAAACAAAAAAGGTTGTAAGCTGGCTATAGTCTACACTAAGCTAAAGGTGCCATGCAGATAAATCCTTCAACTTACAGAGCCTGCTTCCGACTCCTCTTTTGTGAAGTCAAGATGACGTCTTGCTTGAAAATGTCTTCCCAGGGTAACATGCTGAGAAATTGAGACATGGCATGTAGGGGAGATATGGGTGCACTGACACAGAATGGCGGGGGAGTGAACAGAAGGGAATCATGCAAGAATGAAAATAAAAACCAGAAAAAAAGAAAATAAGGACAATATAAATACTTTATTAGATTGCCATGCAGAGAATACAAATAACAATGTGTTGCACTTGTACATAAAAAAAGACAGAAAACCAGCAGAACCTAAATCACAAAAACAGATATAGTTTTAGTAAGGGTAGTAGACAAAAGAAACAAACACACTAGAGTCTAGAAGCCATAGTAAAGTGGAATAATGCACATTTAGTGTAAAACGTCGGTCCTAATTTTGATTGTTTGGGCCCACACTACAGTAGAGAAAGTCAAGCATCAAAAACTTAATATAAAAACTTTATATAGCAGTGACAGTAATTCCACATTATAAGTCTCTGACTGAATCCCAGCATGCTCTCTTGGCCAGAGAGCATAGCAGGATAGCCAAGGGGCCAGAAGAGTTTGCTGGAACATTTGGTTCCGCAGACACAGAAGATCCAGTGACAATGCTCTGAAGAAATTTTAGGATTGAAAAATATGCCCAAACATTTTGCAGTCGGATAGTACAAATCACTTAAAATGGTTCTAGAGGCAGAAAATGTGTTACCCTAATGCATTCTCTGCATTAATGTAAAAAACCTTCCAAAGTCTGTGCCTCCTTCCCCTCTTCCTAAACACTGTCCCTGATAGCAGCCCCAGTCGGCTCTCTTCCTGCATTCATTGGTTCCTGTGGTCATTGGCTCCTGCCAGTCAAATCCTGTTTGGGGGGAGCAGGGGCAGGGCCAAGCTACACTGTGTGTGTCCTTGTGGAAACCCATAGCCTGGTTTTTGGAGTGCGGCCGCATGGCATGGGAGGCTCAGAGAAGAGGAGGAGCGGACAGCACCAGCGTGGGATCCCAGAAAAGGTTTGGGGCCACTCTCTGGACATCATCATTGCACAGAGCAGTTAAGTGTAATACGTTTGTTATTTTAAATAAAAAAAATATATATTTTACAATCATTTTAACCTATTTTGACTAACAAAATCCTAAAACTTACATCTAAGCAGATCTGCAATTGACAGCTCCAGAATATTAACTCTGTGCCATTTAACATGCACTACAATGATAATTTGTCTCTGGCATTCTTTTACAATCTTTTACATATAACTACTATCCAATTGTATCCTTTTTCAATGCTGTAAGGCAAGCATATGTATAAGGCATCTTGCAATCAAAAATGTGAAAACTGGGTCTTAAGAAAAGATTAAATACTTTAAAACTCAATCAATAATTGATAAAATAAATCTCTAAGAATATATCCAAGTGAATAAAATTTAATAAATATAGTTGCTGCTTATCACTAAAAGGTGTTCTCACTCACTTCAAACTCATATATTGCAGCGGAACTAGCAACAAACTAACAAAATCATTAGTGAATTTGTGTAAACAACAGTTACAACAATTATGTATCCAAAAAACAACTACTAATCACAAATATAACATCGACAGTGGGTCCAAAAAGATTCTGTATTAAAGAGCAAATAATTCCATCAAGAGTTCATTGTGTTAATGTTCAAATAAAAATTGACGAAATGTTGTGATCTTCCACCTCCGTGTTGGAGGACTAAAAGAGTGCTTATAAAACAATCCTCCACCAATGATTAGATTGCAGCTCACCTTATACTTAGACCCCTGTTTTACCAGTGGGTCCAAGGAAAATCAGGTGTGTGCTCCGCTCTTGGGCTCCAACACTCCAACTTCTTTCAATGATGCATACTCTGGTTCAGCGGTATATGTAAAAAAATAAAAGCTATCTAGTTCTGTAAAGGTTTTAATATCAAAGAAACTACAGATAAAACACTAAAATTGAAGGCATTAAAGCGGTAGTAAAGCGGTAGTAAAGCCGCTGAACCTTTTTTTTTTTTTTTTTTTAAACAAAAAGGCATAATGAGCTAGTATGCATTGCATACTAGCTCATTATGAAATACTTACCTTAGAACGAAGCGTCGGTAACTCACCTGGTCCACACCGAGGTCGCTGACATGTTGCCTCAGCGTGTCTTCCTTGTATCGCGACTCCATCGCTGTGAGTGGCTGGAGCCGCAATGTCGTCACTCACGCGCATGCGCACGGGAGACTTCTTCCCGGCAGGGTTCGGATTCTGCCAGCCTTTCAGCCGAGAATCCCCCGTGCGCATGCACCGCTGCAGTCAGCGGCTTATTGCACGGGGAATATCTCCTAAACCATACAGGTTTAGGAGATATTTTTTTTTACCTACAGGTAAGCCTTATTATAGGCTTACCTGTAGGTAAAAGTTATATTTTTGACTTTACAACCACTTTAAGCCGTGCCGGCTTGTCAAACATATAGCCTAATCCCAGCGTGATTGGACATGAGTGGTGGGGACTGCAGGATGATTAACCGAGGGTCTGGCTCCAATTCCCAAATGCGTATCGTCCTTGGCGTGGACTTCATCAGAATCAAGAATCCCCATCATAAGCAAGATGTTTTCGCATGACAAAGTTACACATGTCTAACCATCTTTTCTTAAACCATATATATAGTGCAGCGCAACTAGCAACAAACTAAAAATCATTAGTAAATATGTGTAAAAAACTTCTATAACAATTATGTATCAAAAAAACAAATTACTAATCACAAATATAACAGTGAAAGTGAGTCCAAAAAAAAAACTCTGTAATTAAGAGCAAATAATTCCATCAACAGTTCATTGTGCTAATGTTCAAATTAAAATTGACGACATGCCACACAGTCTGATGAAGTCCGCGCCCAGGACGAAACGCGTGGCATGTCAATTTTTATTTGAACATTAGCACAATGAACTGTTGGAGTTATTTGCTCTTAATTATTGATACATAATTGTTATTTACACATATTCACTAATGATTTTGTTAGTTTGTTGCTAGTTGCGCTGCACCATATATATATATATATATATATATATATATATATATATACATATACATATACACATATATATATATATATATATATATATATATATATATATATATACATATATATATATATATATTTATATAAATATATATATATATAGATATAGTTTAAGAAAAAAATGGTTAGACATGTGTAACTTTGTCATGAGAAAACATCTTGCTTATGATAGGGACTCTAGCTAATGGGCAATAAAAGGGAATGTGTAATGTTTTGGATGTGTAAAAAAGATCAGTTCAATATAAATAATGTTACCAATGTGTGCGGTTTTCCAAAACACTGTGTCCAAATATATATATATATATATATATATATATATATATATATATATATATATATACACACACACACACACACACACACACACACACACACATACATACATACAGGACGAAAAGTAATTGGACGATTAAATCAAAAGCGGTTTCATGGCCAGGTGTGGGCTACTCCTTTGTTATTTCTTCATCAATTAAGCAGGTAAAAGGTCTTCAGTTGATTCTAAGTGTATTTGCATTTGGATTCTATTGCTGTGAACCTACATAACGTGTTCAAAGGAGCTGTCCATGCAAGTGGAACAGGCCATTGGAAGGCTTCAAAAACAAAACAAATCCATCAGAGAGATAGCAGTAACATTAGCAGTGGCCAAACAGTTTGGTACATTCTGAGGAAAGAAGAACGCACTGGTGAGCTTAGCAACATAAAAAGGGATGGACGGAAAAAGAAAACAGTGGTGGATGATCGCAGGATCCTCTCCATGGTAACGAAAAACCCATTCACAACATCCAGACAAGTGAAGGACACTCTCCAGCAGGTGGGCGTATCATTGTCAAAGTCTACAATCAAGAGAAGACTTCACAAGAGCAAATACAGAGGGTTCACTACAAGGTGCTAACCAATCATAAGCCTGAAGACTAGAAAAGCCAGATTAGGCTTTGGCAAAAAACATCTAAAAAATAAATAAATAAAAAAAAATAAAAAAACAGACCAGTTCGGGAAAAGAATTCTTTGGATGGATGAAACCAAGATTAATCTGTACCAGAATGAGGGGAAGAATAAAAAGTGTGGAGAAGGCTTGGAACAGCTCATGAGCCAAAGCACACAACGTCATCTGTAAAACATGATGTAGGTAGTGTGATGGCATGGGCATGCATGGCTTCCAGTAGCACTGGGTCATTGGTGTTTATTGAAGATGAGACAGAAGCAGCCGGATGAATTCTGCAGTGTTTAGAGATATATTGTCAGCTTAGATTCAGCCAAATTCAGCAAAGTTGATTGGACGGTGCTTCACAGTACAGATGGACAATGATCCAAAACACACTGTAAAAGCAACCCAGGGGCTTTTGAAGGAAAAGAAGTTGGATATTCTGCAATCACCTGATTTCAACCCAACTGAGCATGCATTTCACTTGCTGAAGGCTAAACTAAAGGCAAAATTGTTGCCATCTTGGCCTCTGATCTGCAACTGCCATGGTGCTGCACATGTGATCAGTTATAAAACCAGACATTTGATGGTTTGACAGTTTGGTTGAGAGCACAATGATATGCGACAGCATTCCGGGAATGTAACTTTTTTGGAACCGTTAAAATTGATGGGTTTGGTTCCGCTTAAAGGCATCATGAAAAAAAGAAGGAAGATGAGACAGACATTTCTCTTACATAATCGATCACAAGCTGATTTTATAAGCCCCACCAAGGTTAAGATTTGGATCCATCTCAAAGAAGCAGGCCTCCATGAGGGTTATAGAAGTCTAATTACATCCTCCCAAAAGGATAACTTGATTGTTTTAATAAATGTTTAAGTGTTAAAAATCATCTGTTGCCATGGTTACTAGTAACTGCTCGGGGAACAGGGGGAATATCCGCTTTAAGTTAGTAGACTTCGTATTTTAATTGAATGACATCTATGTTTCTGTCTTAGGCACCTAATAATGTGTGATGATGTAACTGCCCCCTCCCCCCATTAATCAGTGAGAGAATTGTATTGTAGTTCCAATTTAATGCTGCAAATTGTAATTTTATTTAAATGTTTCCACATTAAGAGCAGTCCTTTGCATATGCAATGATGTCTAGTGTCTGCACATACCAGGGTGCTCCAGTGTGTTGTCCTGGTAAATGCAAGGCAGCGTGAAGTGAAATGTGCTCTGCATGACAATTTAGGATTCATTTGTTTACTAATTATGGTCAAACTGGACCTCCAAACAAGCGGTCCTTAAACAGGCTTTTCAGGAAGCATTTCTACGTTGTTTTTCAATACTTTTGAACTGGATCAAATTTTTTACATTTGCATATTAGAAAGAGTAGAGACATTTCACGTATGTTCTCAGACTCAAGCCGGCTTTTGTTAAAGGAGCCAGGTT
The DNA here is from genome assembly GCA_028564925.1 of Lithobates sylvaticus. Lineage (NCBI taxonomy): Eukaryota > Metazoa > Chordata > Amphibia > Anura > Ranidae > Lithobates > Lithobates sylvaticus. Next base: position 122,812,648 of record CM053031.1, read on the forward strand.
TAAATTGTCAGCCAAACAACACTTGCAGCCAATCAGCTACAGGCACTGCTGGGTAATTCCCACAACCAGTGCTAGAGACAGTCAGAATACAATAGAATCCTGTTAGCACTTACTTGTTAATATTTTAAGGTTTGTTGCAGTTGCATATTGAGTATGCTTTTGTCTGTGTCTGTGTGCAAAGTTAATGTGAGTGACTTTGTAATTTACAATCAGCTTCCGCACTTGCAGGGCTCTACTGAGGAAAGTTTCAGGGTCTGAATCTGTTTAGATATTATTTCCCTTCTGGAGTTTTTTTACCAAAAACGAAGGATAACCAAAATGACTTGTATCTTAGTGCAGACTCAGTAAGCCAAACACTCGAGCAGGAAATTACATTCCTGGGGGGCGTTTCATATACCATCTGTGTACAGAACGCGTCCAGGTAGCCATATTGCATTTTACAGAAAATTACAGCACTGCAGTTTGAAAAGGAAAGGCAACTTGTAAGGTGACTTGTGTAGCAATTGTATGTGCTTTATTTATTTTTTTCTGCTATCTTTAAAGAATATGCATTTCTCTATACAAGTGAGGAAAAAACAACACTCCTTTCAAAGACAAGAACAAGGCAACCAATGCAGAGATAAAATGGAGTAGTAAAAATGATATTGGTGCATAACGTGGTGATAGCCACCAACATTCTCTAACTCGTAGCCCTGATTCACACAGATGCAGTGCGGAAAACGCAGTGAATCCTGTGCCTTTCCCACACTACATCACAATGTGTTCTGCTATCTGCTGCGGGTGACAATTAAACGTTAATGCCACCCCAAAAGCAGGTCACAAACGCTGTACATTTCCCTGAACCAGATTGCATGGGTATAAACACCCGTACGTTATGATTCCAGTGTGGCTGAATGTAGATGAGATGCAATTTGAATCATCAAAAATGAATGAGCTCAAAATCGCACTGCACATAATCGTATGTGATTTCCACAGGACTGTGCGATTCACATGCGGCTCCCAGTATGAAAGTAGTTTATGCAAAATGCAAGATACTATTATTTAACAGAGCCCCCCTATATAAAAAAAATGGCAAGCAAAAAGGAAATTATAAGAAATATATTACTGTAAATGTTACTTTCCTCACACTCCACATTCTGGCATCCTCGCCTAGGTGCCAGTGATGATAAAAAGACATTGGGCAAAAAAAAAAAAACACTCATTAAGAACCAATAGGTGATTTTTTTTTTTTTTGCCCAATGTCTTTTTATTATAGTTTTTCCAAGCATTTTTACATGGAGACATGTTCTAACTAGCCATACCTTATATTTTGATGTAAAGTCCACTTAAAAAGTAATACTGTAACTACAGGGTCAAAAAAGGAAAACATGTAGAAAGTAGGGCCAATACACCAGTGTAACGCTGCCCCCGGCCCTTAGAAGTGTTCAGCATTTCTAAACCTGTAAATTCCTGCTAGCCCCATCACATGCAGTGGCTCCTCCCACTGGCCAACCTGGCAGAGGTGCAGCTGCTTCTATTTGAATTCAGTTGAATACTTGCAGTTACCAAGGAGTAGTATCACGGGCATCAATTTCAGATACAGGCTGCCAGAAAAGCAAGTATATCACCTCCTCTTTCTACACGTGTTGCTTTTCACCGTTTTGACCCTCCAGTGCAAGACTTGACAAATTTGCTTTGAATCTAGGAGCCAGCTAAATAGTAAAGACCCAGTATTTTTTTAACCACTTGCCTACTGGACACCTTCACCCCCTTTCCTGCCCAGGCCAATTTTCATTGGTCACACCTTGAATGGCAATTGCGCGCAGTCATGCAAAATTGTACCCAAACTAATTTTTATAATTTTTTTTTTTTTGAGACAGTTTTCTTTTGGTGGTATTTAATTACCACTGGGCTTTTTATGTTTTGCTAAATAAAAAAAAAAGACCCAACGTTTTAGAAAAAAAAAAATAAAAAATAAAAATAAAGAAATTAATAAAAAACGTTTTCTTGAGTTCGGTTATAAAATTTAGCAAATTGGTAATTTTTATTTTTCACTGATGAGGCAGCACTAGATGCCCTCCTAGAGCCGAACCACCATGCTGTAGCCATCTTTCGGCTATAGCTTGGTCAGCAAGTGGGAGGCGGACACGGACAGCTCACAAAAGCCCAGGCACCAGGATGCAATCGCCACCTTGTGCCTGGGATTTGTTGAGATCTGCTCTAGTGACAGAGTCACTTTAATGACTTCCTACTAACAAGGCTAACGATACAAGAAACACACTTTGCATTTTCAGGTGAAAAAAAGATGGAATAATTCAGTGAGCTGCATAGAAAAGTTGTGAAACAAGGCTGACAAGAAAGTACATTCCTAGATATTTACACATTTCGGAATGCAAATCCTTGTAAAACTGACTGACCCACAGGCAAATAAATCTGAAATGGGAAAGACCTGACAAAACAGGACTGTAATATAATCCTGTTTAATTACCATAAGTAATATGCAAATAATTATTATATATTATTTTTAAGGTCATTTACTATATTTTCAAAATCTGTACTCAAGCAGGTGGGTTAACGGACAAATACTGAAGTTTGAAGTTCCAACTAATAATTTCACAGTAAATGGATAAATAATAAATTATTATGTTATAACATATAAATATATGATTTAGCTCGAATATAACAGTACCTTTTCAGCGGACAGCAGATTCTCATTCACCCTCTTAACTGTGTGAAAAAAACATGGAATTGTGGGTAAATCTTATACACATAAACACATGTTTTTTCCTTGTAGTTTAGAGGGCTGGGCTGGAAGGGAGCATTTGTCTTTTAAACACATGCCCCATTTTTATTGGACAGCTGGGACCAATGGTACTTTACCATTGGTCCAAGACTCCAAGCTGTTGAGCTCAGTGCCTCTGACAAGAAGTGAGATGCACTGTGAGCTCAACCTCTCATGCTCCGTACACACGGTCGGACATTCCGACCACAAAATACGTCTGATTTTTTCCGATGGATTTTGTCTGAAACTTGTTTTGCACACACGGTCGGACAAAGTTGTCCGAAAATCCGATTGTTCCAAACGAGGTGACGTACAAAACATACGACGGGACTACGTAGAGGCCAGTAGCCAATAGCTTTCGTCTCCAAATTTCTTCTGAGCATGCGTGGCACTTTGTGCGTCGGAATTCTCTACACACGATCGGAAAAAGTCAGATCGGATTTTGTTGTCAGAAAATTTTAGATCCTGCTCTCAAATTTTATCCGACCGTGTGTACGGGGCATTAGTCTGCTGCAAACAGTGTGTCAGCTTGTATTTAAAGTGGCCGCTCTGTATTTAGTGTCCGACAGGCTGAGCAATGAGCCCCATATCTCTGGAACCATAGGTCGTAGGAGCCCCACATTTTTACCAGTGGTGGGGTAGCTCTTATGACCACAGGTCACGAGCTACAGCCCTTGAATCTCGATTTTTTTTTTTTTTTTTTTCATGGCTCACCTGCCTCCCCTGCCTGCACGTCCCTCATTATCAGGTGGATTTAGGTCTGGACTTTGACTGGGCCAGTCTAACATAGCTAATATGCTTTAATATAAACTAATCCATTGTAGCTCTGGCTGTATATTTAGGGTTGTTGTCCTGCTGGAAGGTGAATCTCCGCCCCAGTCTCAAGTCTTTTGCAGATTCTAACAGGTTTTCTTCTAAGATTGCCCCGTATTTGGCTCCATCCAGCTTTCCATCAGCTCTGACCAGTTACCCTGTGCCTGCTGAAGAAAAGCATCCCCACAACATGAAGCCATCACCACCATATTTCACAGTGGGCATGGTGTGTTCAGGGTGATGTGCAGTGTTAGTTTTCCACCACACATGTCGTTTTGCTTTTAGGCCAAAAAATGTTGGTCTCATCTTACCAGAGCACCTTCCACATGTTTGCTGTGCCCCCCATATGGCTTCTAACAAACTGCAAACAAGACTTCTTATGGCCTTATCTCAACAAAGGCTTTCTTCTTGCCACTCTTCCATAAGAACCCTTTCACACTGGGGCGCTTTGCAGGTGCTACAGCGCTAAAAATAGCGCCTGCAAAGTGCCCTGAAATGGCTGCTGCTGTCCCACCCGAGCCGTGGATCTCTGCAGCTCCTCCAGAGTTACCTCTTGGCTGCTTCTCTGATTAATGCTCTCCTTGCCCGGCCTGTCAGTTTAGGTGGACGACCATGTCTTGGTAGGTTTGCAGTTGTGTCATACTCTTTTCATTTTTGGATGATGGATTGAACAGCGCTTCTTGAGATGTTCATAGCTTGGGATATTTTTTTTTATAACCTAACCCTGCTTTAAACCTCTCCACATCTATATCCATGGCCTGTTAGGTGTGTTCCTTGGCCTTCATGATGCTGTTTGTTCACTAAGCTTCTCTAACAAACCTCTGAGGGCTTCACAAAACAGCTGTATTTATACTGAGATTAAATTACACACAGGTGAACTCTATTTACTAATTGGGTGACCTGTGAAGGCAATTGGTTTGACTGGATTTTAGTTAGGGTTATCAGTGTAAAGGGGAATGAATACAAATGCAAGCCACACTTTTCAGATATTTATTTTTTTTAAAAATTGACAAACTATTTATCTTTATCTTTCCACTTCACAAGTATGTGCCATTTTGTGTTGGTCTATCACATAAAAACCCAATAAAATAAATTGTATGTTTTTGGTTGTAACATGACAAAATGTGGAACATTTCAAGGGATATGAATACTTTTTCAAGGCACTATATTTCTGAAAACCAAGGAAGAAACCTGGAAACCAACATGTTTTTTAAAAGCTTCTCGTATGCAGGACCATGCTTAAGAATGAAGTCCCATACAGTTGCACATGTGTTCCCTGTTTCTAAAGCGGTTTGCAAACCGTTAATGAATGTGCAGTAGAAATGACAGGAATGTCACAGGAGGAGATACTGATGGATTGCTTGCTGGGAAGAATTAACTGGAATGGAGTTAACAAAGATCAGACAAAAATTCCTTATATCTAGGATCTGTAATTTTGATTTACTTCCTTCTGCATATCAGCTGGGAAACCTTGCATAATAGAGGGTCATTAGCCTCACTAAAACAATATGTGCCCGTTTTATGATCTTGTGCATAACTGGGGTTTGGCACTACAGAGCCATATTATGTAATTTCACAATCACTCACTGAGCATTGGTGTCTCTTATCAAAACAAAGGTTATTAGCTTTTGCCATCACTGGATAAAGTTGGATTAAATAAAAAATATATACATTTTTTTTTAAATTTGCTCCAGCAATTATACAAGAATTTCAGGGTTCTGACATTTGATTCGTGGGAGCAGCAAGGTGGACTTAAAGTCAGGATTTGCTTCAATTGTACATGTTCAATTATTTTACTATTATATTTCTCTAAAGACCATTAGTAACACTTCTCTACAGGCTTTGTATAGAAACACATTGGCAGCACATTCAAAACAGAGTGCTAAGGGCCGTGTCCCAAGCATATTTGTGGTAGTGATTTGTAGCAGACACAGAATTGCTCTACTTAGTGTGCTTTTTGCTAGAAAGAAAACATCCGAGGACAATAAAAGGTCTGTGTGGCAATGACTCCTTTTTAACGTTTTTTTTCCCCCTACATTTTAACCTAGCTACAGAATGGAATGGTGGTTCAATAGCTAATCATGTTATCCAAGGCAGCTGCTTGTGAGCATGGTATGCCAGTGATTTGCACTGATGGGCATTAACGACATACACCAAATATGTTGCTGGCTGCAAATCGCCAAAGAAAATGAGCAAAGATTAGTATGAATCCCTGCAACAAAGTTTTTTGTGGTAAATGGCCCCATCTCTCAGCCGACTCCCAACCACAGTTCATTTATGTTAGACCATCCTTGATGTTTTTTTAGTTTTGTTTTTTGGTGGTTCCACATAACCCTGAACACCAATAGCATACCGTTTTTGTAAATGTTTGGCTTCATGAACACTGGTTTATTGTAAATGCTTTTTCTCCTGACAAAATAAGCAGTAAAAGCTCACTTAAGCTGCATTTTTTCAAACAAGTTCAGCAGAGTTTAGCAGCGTTTGGTGTTTGGGCATTTATTTACTTAATTGGCCAGACTTTGGCAGAAAAAAAGCTCCTAAACGTGAGTTTAGGCGCAGCAGTGTGCATGAGGCCTAATGAGGAAAGGGTCGTCGCTACGCCCGGCCACCCCAGGTAAGTTAACGATAAAGAGCGGCCTCAGCCTACATGTCTCCACCAAACCACACACCCTGATGCATTTCACCCTGCCCACCAGGGTTGAGTCATAGGGTCTCTAAAATGCATCAGAGTGTGTGGTTTGGTGGAGACTTGAAGGCTCAGGCTGCTCTTTGTTAATTCACCTAGGCTGGTCGGGAGTAACAGCGAATCATTCCTCTTTACAATTACTAACCCCCTGGATTTGTATTAGGACAAGACTGCACCCCATGTGCTAGGACACAGGGATATGCCTTCACCTCTACTTTGAGCAGCACCAAAAGCAATCAAACAGGTCGCTGCCTGTCTGTTCCTTCCTTGTCAATCTTTCTACTGGCTCATCTGATAGCTGACCTCACTAACAACCAACATTTAATGTTTTTTTCTGTGTTGCTTTTGGATAGTTTCTTCTATGTCCTGCCTGTTGAAAAGGTTGTCCCCAGGGCAATGACCAAGGTCAAACCTCCCTAATGGAGCCCCCAACAACAAAACCTGATGAGGATTCTAATCCTTTCCCACTCTATTCAAAAGTGCAAGAAGTGGGAGTGGGTGGGCTATCTTTTTAAAGAGCTGAACACTCTGCGCAAACTGTGTCAAGGGAACACCCTATAAAAATAGTTTTTGTAAAATGAAAATGTATTTAAATAGTGAAAATGTAACTTAAAACTTGGAGTGGGTGAGTGGGCGGGTAGGCCAGTGAGAGGGCAGCCGAGGAAGCAAGCAGAGATGACATCCTTCACCACTCCACCTTGCATCACCGCAGTTCCGCCCTCACTGTGCAGCTGTGGGCAGCAGAGAGATTACATCATCTCTCACTGCCCGCCCCCACTCTGGGACACAGTCACTAGCAAGTGACAGTCTGCATCTGTAGCAGGCGATCTGGCAAGTGACGATCCGCATCTGGTGTCAAGTGACGAGCTGCATCTGGTGGCAGATAATGTGGCAAGTGACCAACATATGGTGGCAGGTGACGCAGCAAGTGACCTAGCAAGTGATCATCCACATCTGGTGGCTGGTGACGTGGCAAGTGACAAGCTGCATCTGGTGGCAACTGAAAATCCGCATCTGGCGACAGTTGACGTTGCAAGTGGCAAGCTGCATCTGGTGGCAGGTAACGTAGCAAGTGACTAGCTGAATCTGGTGGCAGGTGAGGTGGCAAGTGACAATCAACATGATGGCAGGCGAAATGGCAAGTGACGTGGCAAGTGACCATCCACATCTGGTGGTAGGCGACGTTGCATTTGACATGGTAAGTGACAAGCCGCATCTGGTGGCAGGTGATAGCGGCAAGTGACGAGCTGCATCTGATGGATTTACGTCAGGAACAAGACCGATTTGGGGGGGGGGGGGTGCTGACTCATCGTTGGGATGCCAGTGTGTGCCGACTTCTTACCAACTCATTAGTCATTCCTGCTGTGAGCAGGGATGAGTCACTGGTCATTAGAATGTCAGTGCGTGCCAGCTCCTAATAATCGGCACAAATCAAACACAGAATCACATATAAAAACGCATTAAGGGCTCTTTCACACTGACGGACCGTATGTCCGTTTTTCATCCTTCCGTTTTAGGATGAAAAACGGACATACATGTATCCCTATGGGATAGCGGGTATCAGCGGATGAGCATCCGCTGACACCCGCTCTCGTCCGTGCCCGCTATGCTCTGTTTCTGCAGACGGAGGAAAACCCAATTTTTTCATCCGTCTGCAGAGCGGATCGGATGACGACGGACTCTACGGTCCTTCGTCACCCGATCTCCCATAGGGGAGAGCGGCGCTCTGACAGGTCCGTCCCTGCACGGAGTGCAGAGATGGACCTGTCATCTTCCTGCTCAGCGGAGATCGCTCCGGCGATCCCCGCTGAGCAAGCGGATATCCACGGGGCGGATCAGCACTGATCCGCCTCGTGTGAAAGGACCCTAAGAAGCATTTCCATTAAAGACTATGGACCACAAAATCAAACTGCTTCACAAAGTAGCACAAGACCCTTCCCCAAAGTCACATTGCAGCTCTGCAGCACTGATTTGAATGTGCAACATTGGAAGCATTGTTATTTCCATTGGCATTCGATTCAGTGTGCCCTAAGTCGCATCAGCTAAAGTTTCCTCATATCTGAGTGCTTGCTGTCAGTCACAACAACTAGCTAATAAAGAGAGAATGATGCTTTATTTATGTATGCTTTGTAATAGGCACCAAAGTCCAGTACCATGTTGTAGACAGGACTGAACCTTTCTGGAACAAAAGCGGTGTACCTGCAACTAAAATAAATAACTTCCTAATAGTCATAACTTTTGTCAGTTACTTAATTCAGATTATTAACAGTTTTATTGTTTTTTATTCTGAATAAAATTTACAGAATATTTAATTTTACCACTTGAATATGATGAATCCTGGGAGTTTTGGAATCTTTTGCATTTTGCTGTACGCTGGAAAGTTTCCTTTCCTTCATGCTTTGAAACTTTGTTGATAGGTTTCTCTAGAGCAGTGGTCTCTATTGACTGATTACATCATCTTTGTATGGGGTAATTCTTGGAAAAAATGTTTCTTAGAATCCCTCACAGGGAACTGTGGTAAAGGTCTGAAATTTCCTTTTATATTCTTAATGAGCTTCCTGTCAGTGTTGTAAAACCCTTTGATAATTAAAGTAATAGAAACCATATGAATGTTTGTAGGGTAAAAAAGAAACAATTATGGGCAATGGTATTAGGTTAGGTGAGCCTGCTATTTGTTATTATAAGTTTGTTACATATATAACAGTCTTGTCAAAACTGACACATTTCATAAATTCATGTGGCTGAATATATTGCATTCCTGATGTTACGCTGGCCATTCACACATTGTTTGCGTTCAGCTTGTAGGCTAATTGTCAAAAGATCTACCGGATTCCCCCATCCATGCTATACAGTGCAAATATTGTATTTAGACAGCCGCTGTTGTGTCGAATACTGTCCCCCGTCAGATAGTGTCCACCCTGTGTGCAGTACGGAGGACAAGGAGACGCTGAAAGTCTCAGAAGATGAACGGCGCCTGAGTCCAGGTTCAAGCCCCACCATCCAAGTGGACATAGAGTTAGAATAAAAAATTGCCAAGCAAAGCGAGCCCGTGCCCGAAGCGAGGCGAGCGGCCCTCTTACTAAGTGCTACCGTATGTCCACTTGGATGGTGGGGCTTCAACCTGCACTCAGTGCGCAGGCGCCGTTCATCTTCGGAGACTTTCGGAGTCTCCTTGTCCTACGGGGCGGACACTATCCGTTGGGGGGACAGTATTCGACAGAACACCGGCTCCACCAACTGTCAAAATAACTGAATAGTAGGTGCACCTGACTGGATGCAGGGGCTGTTCGACTGACAGTTTTCCTCCTGTCTCCTTCAATTTTCCAATCAAATGATGTTTGCATTGTAGACACAGTATATAGCGTGTGATGTACACACACGCACTGCGTAATCAAGATTGACACTGTCTTTATTTCCTTTTGCTCCCCGCACCCGCTGTCAGAATGTAAAAACAGCAAGGGAGGGGGGATTGCATGCAGGAGCTGAAACATGTTATATTCTAATCAATGCGACTCAGAACGGTGCGGTTTTGGAAAAGGTTCCTGCTTTACTTTGGTGCACTTTACAGTGCGACTAGGCCCCACAGAATATGCAAAGTTGCATCACATAATCGCATTGTGAATCGCATCAAAGTCATATCGCGATAGTGTGAACCAAGCCCAATGCCCCGTACACAGGATCAGATTTTCCGACAACAAATGTTAGACGAGAGCTTGTTGGCTGAAAGTCCGACCGTGTGTATGCTCCATCGAACATTTGTTGTCATTTTTTTGTAGTTTTTATAGAGCCCAGGGATAGAAGCCAATAGTAATCCTCACTGGCAATCTTGGTATGGAAAGGTCTACATTTGGAAGTTTTCTCTGTTTTGATCTGCAACTAAACACACTTACTAAACAGTTAGTTTGATCTGGTTAATTTTGTTTTGGCAGGAGCTTTACACATTCTGTCACTGTTCCATTTCTTAATTATGAGGAGCCTGTAGAAGACAGAGGGATGTCCATAAAGTACAAAAAAAATAATCAGGAATTTCCAGGTTTTCTCATCTATTACACCAAGTCCAAGATGAGTTACAGTGAATTGGCACCTTTCCTGTAAAACAGTTAAGAAGACACTGAAGTGTCGTACAAATCTGGAAAGTATTAGATTATCAAAAGGTCCTTATTAGGGATGCACCGATACCATTTTTTTTTTACAATGAGTACAAGGTACTGATACTTTTTTTTTTTAGTACTCGCTGATACCAACTACCGATACCTACCGCAACTGTTTTGTTTTAACTTCAGCTGTCAGCAATAGTACAAAGCATCGAAAAGTTATTTACACATGGAATAAATAGATTTTTTTTTTTAATTTAGCGCTTTTTCAATGTGACATGTGTAAATATATGTATGTGTATGTGTATATGTAAAAATATTCACTAACAAAGCAAACAAAAAAAATAAGTTTTAATTGTTTATCGTTTATAAAATCGACGTGAACAATAGAAAACAAAGCAGGAAAATAATAATTGAATGGGAGGAGAATAGGGAGTTAATTAAGGCTGATTAGAGTAAATTAGGGGTTAAACAGAGGAACATGTGTTCATCTCTTTGATCTGCAGATGAATAGAAATAGAAATATACAAAAAGAAACAATGTTTCTTGTTATTTTAGTGTTTCAGGGCTGAGCAATGTTGGTAATAAACATTGCCGGCTGTTTTTTTATTTTTTTGACAGCTCCAATTACCGGACTTCAACACTAGGAAGACCCACTGACAGCTCAAAGATCAAGGCCTGAAAGTATCAGTTTCAGGTATCGGTGCATTTGCACGAGTACCGGTACTTGTGCAAATACTAGGTATCGGCACCAATACCGATACTAGTATCGGTGCAACCCTAATCCTTATGTATCTGGACTATATCTAGGGGTTATACCATACTGCTAAAAGGTATTCCCTGTGGTCCCTTCTTGTGAAGTGTATTAAACTTTATATTTATCTTTACATACTAGTACAGTTGTATTTGATTTTTTTTCAGTGGCCCGGTCACACTCTGTTTCCGCAATATCCATTGTCCCACGTCTATATATTCTATTACCGACATATGCCAGCATGTACGGTATTCATAAAATCTAGTACCAGAATAATGTACACCTAAACTTTCACACAACATGGCACTGCAATGTCTTCAGCACCACTTCAAATGCTAATCAATGCGATTTGTAGTATCTTATTCTAATAAGGCTGATAAGCAGATATAAATCAGCAGCTACAAATACTGTAGCTGCCGACTTATTTATTTTTGGGGAGACTGGAGCTCTGCTTTAAGTTGGCCATACACTGATCGAAATTCTCCTGGTCCAGCGGGAACTGGGCAATATTTGAATAAGCATGTGAACTGCCCCCCACTTGAAGGAAGTCAATTGTTTATTCGACTTTTGTCAAAGGGACATGTTAAACCATTTTCAAGTCCATATTGATGGACAATTAGCTATTCACTTTTAATAAGATAGTCAGACTATGCACAAGACAGTCAAAGAGTCCTTTGACAATACACTTGCAGAAGGAGCACACCGTCACTTCCAGAAGCAGGAAAAAAGTAATGATTCATACAAGGAAAATAAAAAAATTTTATTGTCCAAAAACACTTGTAGCTGCCCAAAATGCAAGTAACCTTCTCTCAAAAACACAGTGGTGTGAATAAAGTTACAAAAGACTGGGAAACTGGCTGAAGCAATGTCATCGGCTAAGAAAAACTAATTGGGACATTTCAAATTCACAGCACAAACAGTGAGTGCCAAAACTCAACTTATATCAAAGATCATACACTTACTAACAGAACAAACAGCTTGTAATTATAAAGATATTTCTAATAGTCAACTTACATGGAAAAAGCTTTTAAAAAAAAAAATGTGGTATTTTCATAACCATAATTTACAGAATGCAGCTTAAGCAACTTTTTGCAGTGAAAGTGTTTAAAATGGTTAAGTGAAGAGGTTAAATGATTTAAAGTGGTTCTAAAGCCTACAATTTATTTTACCTTAATGCATTCCTTGCATTGAGGTAAAAAAATGTTAGGGCATAAGTATTGGCCCCTCACCCCCGTTTACTTACCAGAGTCCTCATTCGATCCAGTGCTGTGCACGTCTGCAGCTCTTCTCCTCTCCCACTTCGCCCGTGTCTCACTGGCTTTGCTGGGGTACCGACAGCCACTGGCTCCAGCTGCTGTCAATCAAAGCCAGTGACGAGGGAGTGGGGCCGACCCCACTGTCTTTCAATGGATGCAGCAGCGGGGGTTGGGAGCGAGCATGAACAAGTGCCCCCATGGGAAGCGGGTTCCCATGGGGGCACTGGACAGAGAAAAGGGGCCAGGAGCAACAACGGGAGACCCGAGAAGAGGAGGCCTCTCTGTGCAATTCCATTGCAAAGAGCAGGTAAGTATAGTATAGAGATGTTATTATTATTATTATTATTATTATTATTTTTTTTATTATTTCCTTTAGAATCACTTTAAACCTAAGCACATTTAAAACACGAGTAAATTAGAAACAAGAGCAGAAGAGATACACTTACAAACAATGACTTGGACCAGACTCTGATGAAGGAACGTGGCCCCAAAACACATTACTGGAGGTGCCCTTCTTCAGGGTTACTATTTTGGCCCCTTGTACCATTTTACTCTTGTGGTCAATTCACTGTGCCTTTCCGTAGGGGCCACCGTCCTTTCCATATATTCTCCATTCATTGCACTTTTCTTCTCCCAAACCCGGCTGCCAAGTGCGAAACTGATGCAGCAAAAGATGTTGTGATCGGTTTTTTGTAAGAGGAGGTTAACTACATGCCTGATCCAATCCATTGCTTGTAAATGTATCTTCCAATTATTCATTTAAGAAAATAAGTTTTATCTACACTATCCAATGCACTCTGTTCTTGTTTCACACAATCCGTTATCTGGCCTTGGAATATACACAGAGCTTTCAAGGATTAGCAGTCTTATGCGTGGTTACCAGGGAAGCACAGAACATCTTAAGATTTACAAGTAAAATACCTATACAGAAAACTACAATAAATTCATATGAAAAACACAAGGTAAACAGCATTCTAAACAAAGGCATATAACTGAGTGGATGCTGATGATCAGGCATGGAAAGGATATGCATAAACAAAGAAGAGACATGTTCCAGTAATCTAAAATAAAATATATGTGAAATTCAGGCCTATGGTTTTACCTGCAAAAAGATTTTTAATTCTGGTGAGCTGCTCTTGTGATATACACTCCTCTGTCAGTAAGAGAATTCCACCCTTTCCAGGTTTGGCATTACTTTCCGAGTTAGATCCTTACTGAATTTACAACAGGGATGTTAATGCCTCATGAACTACGTGGTGTCGATTTACTAAAATGGGTGCACTCAGAATCTGGTTCAGCTGTGCATGGTAGCTTCTAACTGCAGCTTTGGCAATAAAACCTGGAAGCCGATTGGTTTCTATGCAGATTTTCACCAGATTTTGAACTCATCATTTTTAGTATAAATACCCCCCCCCCCCCCCCCCATGTGTCACTTGCTGGATATACAGTATGAAAAATGTGTAAATTACTTGCTGTGCAAAAATACAGATCCTTTGGAAAGTAAAACTAAGTGTATATGTATTTCAACTGTGTAAATTAAGCAATAGGTCTGTCATATATACGATTAACATTAGATCATTTGTTTGGAACTCCACTAGAGGTGCTGGCCATGTATTGCATACACATTGGCACCTCAACACCAATGAAAATTATTCACTCATACTTCAAAGTGAAAATGATCAACTGTGTTCATGCTGAACATACGTAGATCTATTTTAGCTATGTAAAACATGGCTCAGGTTTCAGTTGCTGCAAAAAATCACATATCTAGAGTATGACCAAAGTCCAAAAAAAAATAAAATGTTATATTTAAAAAGAAGATTGTGTAAAACTATATATTGCACTTTTTAAATTTATCTTACCTCAGAAATCGGTTGGCTTTGTTGTACCAGGTCTAGTTCTTGAGGTCTAGTCATTTTGTCAATATCCAGGGAATCCATGCTGGAGGCTGCTGATGTGATACTAGAACGGGAAGAATTACTAACAGAACGAAGATCACTATCGCTGACTGTGCCTGCTGAAGCCGTTCGCCTGTGATGGATGGTTACAACTGGTTTAGTATCTTCCACAACAAGTGTCTGCCGTGCGGCCTCATCCATGCTTAGAGAGGCTTGTTCCAACTGAGCAGTGATATCATCCAAGGAGTAGTTGGCATGAGAAGGTTTGGTTATTTTTCCAGTTGAGGAAGGCAATCCCCGTAAGCTGCTCTGTTTGGTGCTTGTGCGGCCAGCAGGCGGCTTCTGAGATGCTTTACGTTCATGAGATTTTAGGGTGTTCCTGGAGGACTGTGACCCAATGCTACTAAGTTCCTGCTCAATAGAGCAGAGATCAGCCATAAGAGCGTCTAAATCCACGGTATCCCCTTGATTTAGAGCTTCTACAAAGACAAAAGTGTTAAACTAGAATTTAGAATATCATATGCATATGCCTAAAGTGTTTAAGGTCAAATAAGGTTACAGCTCCAAAATAAGGTGTATGTTGAGAGCACAGCAGAAATATATATATAAAAACACATACATACACATATATATATATATATATATATATATATATATATATATATATATATATATATATACATATACATATACATATACATATACATATATATATATATATTTTTTTTTTTTATTATACACATATATACACACACACATACACATTTTTTATTTTATTCCATAATAGGACTACATAGCAACCATGAAGCTGTAGCAGAACAAACTTGTGCGCAGTCTAATTCAACCACCTGGCAAATCTGACATGGTAAAGCAGGGTAGGGAAACATTCAGCTACCTAAACAGTATTTACTAGATTTGTTTCCCAATGATGCCACAAGTATTTATTGTACCCCATGGCAAATGCAATGTAAAGAGCGATTAAAACTAGAAAACAGAACAGACAACATCTTAATGTCCTGTTCTGGCTGCAAAACAGCAATAGCAAATTATAAACAGAGAGAGTAATGTCCTGTTCTGGCTGCAAAACAGCACAGCTTGTTCTACTGTTATACAATGATGTGGGCCTTCATGGAGAACTAATAATGGCAGAATGTCCTGCCAGTAGATTTGTATTGTGCCCTTGTAGTGAATTGTCCTGTACACCGTACACCTCTCAAACGGTTTATAAACTTAATTCTAGGTAACTTTGTTTTTTTTTAAATTGCATTCTATAATTAGATATAATTTTGTTAGCCTTACTGTATTAAAAAAAAAAAGCAAAAAATAAGAATCAATGCGAGTAATATTTATATACAGGAGTATCCTCTGTATCGCAGTAGTACACAGTTAAATGTAATGGATGCAGCAAAGTGTAACCAGTGGTGAAATATTACCATATACAGTCACACTGAGTCGTTACAGGATGTGAGTTGTCTCACCTCCTTTTATATCAATGGATATTGTGTTTGTATAGCACAAATCATTTCCTGTCAACATATTTGTAACATATTTTTAATCATTCTTCCTTCATGGTGACCTTGACACAGAAAGTTTGTAAATAATTTTTCCAGGTGCTATAAAGACTAAACAATTCAGCACATAGTTGCCATTACAACATTGTAGCATACAAGTACAGACACAACACAGGTATACCAAAACTTCATCTTGAATTTATAGGCAAAGACTGGAATTAGCATTTTATTTGTTTCAGTGTACACTGTAAACTAGTTTAACCATTCATGACAGGCCATGTTTTGCGACACGGCACTGCACGTGCGACCCTGTACCCAAATAAAATGTATGTATGTATGTATGTATGTATGTATGTATGTATGTATGTATGTATGTATGTATGTATGTATGTGTATATATAAAAATATTGATTGGTTTTCGCAAAAAGTTATAGCAACTAAAAACTATGGGATAGATTTATGAAATTAGAGAGACTACAAACTATGGGATAGATTTATGACATTTCTATTTTTTTTTACTAGTAATGGCAGCGATTTTTACCGGGACATTGTACCAGACAAATCTGACACCAAGTGACACTTTTTGGGGACCAATGACACCAATACAGTAATCAGTGCCAAAAAAATGCACTGTCACTGTACTGACACTGGCAAGGAAGGGGTTAACATAAGGGGCGATGAAAGGGTTAACTGTGTTCCCTGGGAGTGTTTTCCAACTGCGTGTGGGGTGCATTAACTGCAGAAACACAGGTCTTCCCTTCTCAAAGAACGGCGAACTGCCTTGTTTACACTGGCATGCCGCCGTTCTGCTCATCTCCGGAGCGATCAGCAGGTCCCGGGGGACATTGTGTCTGCTGGACCTGCTGATTGGCTCTTGCTGTGCCCAATCACAGTGGGAGCGGGTCGCCGGTGGCGCGCCTCAGACCCGGAAGTGTCAGATCATGTACGTACATGATCTGGCACAGAGCAGCTGCCCAGCCACAGTATATCTGTGTGGGGTGGTCGCCAAGTGGTTAATGGCTCTATTGTCCATATTGCTTTTCTTGCCTTATCTTTCACCTGGTGGCTGCCCTACTAACCAGATTTCTCTTGTGTCCAGATTTTTATCTGACTAGCCCTGAAAACGACCCTGTAAATATGCAGGCGTGTGCTCCCTGGTTTAAAGTGTTACTAAACCCACAACAGTAAAATCAGTCTGTGAATGCAGTAAAGCATGCTTGTTATACTCACTGGGTAACCTAAGGGGTAATCCTCTACACTGTGTAAAAGGCTGTTTGATCCTGTCTTCCCTGATCCTCCCCTTCTTCCACTGTCCCCAATCTATCTCCTGATAGAACAGAGCCTTGGGGGCAAGCTGCACATGCCCAGTTTGGTGTGCATTGCTAAAGAGGTTTTTTTTTTTCTCTTGGGAGAGTGCATGTAATCAGCAGTCCAGACAGAGGGTCAGAGGTCCTGCAGCTTCATAGGACAATCAGGGAGAAATGAAAACTCCTCCTACAAGCTTTAACCAGACACTGATAGAAGTCAAGACTACTCTAACTGCTGATGAGAAAATGTATTTAGCAGTTTATATTATTAAAACTATTGCATTTCCATGTTCGGTGTACTGTTGGTGACTGGATATAGTGAATACAGGGTCCTGGGTTTAGTAACACTTTAAGTACTGTCTTTTTTTGAGCCTGCTTTAGCCTAGCTTCAACTTTAACAGGGGGTGCAGTTTCCTGGATTGCATTTCCAGTTCACTAAAGATTACCGGTTGTCTCAAATTGTTTTTCAAGGAATGTATAGTGTTCAAAATATATTTTGTGTTTTATTATATTTAGGACTAAAAATGTAAATTTCTTTTCAGCCAGGAAAATGTGAAAATACATATAAAATATATCACATTTGACTCTTGACGCCAGCAAGCAATGCATTTTTGATTGTTCTTCATAGTCATTTTACTACCATGTTGAAAAAAAGGTTGTAATTTGAACTCCTCTCTTCATTGTAATTCACACAAAGATAAATGGTCAGAAGCAGGATGTGCTTTACTACCTGCCTCTGGCTTGCTATTTGTCTAATAATGCAATAAAAAAAATATATATATATATACAAGATGTTTATAAACTTAAAAACAGGCATGTAAATAAAAACGGATCATATAATAATCTCCTTTAAAAACAACAAATCATAAGTTACCATTTAGGTTGTACATAGAGAACCGGTATGAAAAATTTGCAAGATTGGTCTCCTGGCGCAGTGGAGATCTTTTAACTGGTTCTTCTGGCTTCTCTGTATCCAAGCTCTAGTTGTAAAAAAAACAAAAAGTATAAACATAAAACATAGAAGTGCTAAGGCAACACCTTTAAGCAATTATTTAAAAGTATAAAGCCCCTCTCTCAAGGGGCAGACTCCGCCAGCAGTCTGCTTGCTCAGCAGGGAATCTGTCCGCTTCATCACCGCTCAGCAGGCGGGCTTGTCTGTGTCTGCTCTGCCTATGCAGAATTTGCACAGGCCGCTCTCCCTCTATGGACAGTCGGATGTACACGGACCTCCTGTCTGTTTGCTGCCAACTGTCATCCGATCTAATCGGCTAGACGGAAGGGGAATGGATCCCTAAACGTCTGTTTTTAGCAGATCACATTGGATGTAAGCAGACACATGTCCATTTACATCTGCCGTTCCACAGAGGAGAATGAAGGGTTTGATCGGGTCCACCTGAAAAACCGATTCATGTGAAAGGGGCCCAACCCTCAACAAAAGTAATAATGGCTAGATTTTTACATTCATGTGCAATCTTCATTTTTTTTTATGAGAACTATAGGCAAATTAAAAAATAACCATAGGATGCAGGCGGTCAACAACCTGTTTAAAAACAGACAGAAGGCTACCCTGTCCCTGCAGAGGTGACAAAACAATTGTCCCATTTAACTAACAAACAGCATTGTTACCGTATTACAGGAAAAGGAAAAACAGATCTACTGGCAGGATCAGCAGGCCACAATGCTATGCCACAGGGGGAACTGAAGATAATAAATACTCACTGCTAGTGACAGTGACAGACTGCATCACATAGGTAATTTTACACATGTTATAAGTTAAAAGCAAACAGTCACACAATTCAGTAAAAATGTACTATAACAACAAACTAAATACAGAGTCTAGAATATGGCCACATAAATGTTGCACAAATCTGTTAGTGCAGGCTTAGTAAATTTAAGGGACAGCATAGTGTATTTCAAGCAAGCCCATATTTAAAGGGTTTGTAAAGTCTCACGGTTTTTCACCTTAATGCATTCTATGCATTAACCGCTTGCCGAGCAGCCGCCATCATACTGCGCCAGGGCAGCCAATTCCCGCGAGCTGCCATAGCTATAGGTCATCTTCTTTAAGCGGGATAGCAGGTGCACGCATGAGCCCGCTGGACTGTGGGGGTGCCGATGCTCGTGGCAGACGGTTGCAATGACCGCCGGCCACGAGCGATCGCGGGCATGAGAGGCAGAACAGGGACGTGTGTGTGTAAACAAACAAATCCCTGTTATGTGACGAGAGACAGATCGTGAGTTCCTAATAGCTAGGAACCACGATCTGTCATCCCCTCTAATCAGTCCCCTCCCCCTACAGTTAGAACACAGTTAACCCCTTGATCGCCCCCTAGTGTTAACCCCTTCCCTGCCAGTGACATGTACAGTAATCAGTGCATTTTTATAGCACTGATCACTGTAGAATTGTCAATCATCCCAAAAATGTGTCAAGAGTGTCCAATGGGTCTGCCATAATGTCACAGTCACGATAAAAAAAAAAAAAAAAAAAAAAAAAATGTCATCGCAGATTTCTGCCATTACTAGTAAAAAAAAAAAAAAAAAATAATAATAAAAATGCCGTAAATCCATCCCCTATTTTGTAGACGCTATAACTTTTGCACAAATCAATCAATATACGCTTATTGCAATTTTTATTACCAAAAATATGCAGAAGAATACATATCGGCCTAAACTGAGCAAAAAAATGTGCTTTTTTTTTTAAAAAATATTGGGGATATTTATTATAGCAAAAAGTACAAAATATTGTGTTTTTTTTTTTTTTTTTAAATCAATCAATCAATCAATATACGCTTATTGCGATTTATTTATTTTTTTTTGAAAATATGTAGAATAATACATATCTGCCTAAACTGAGGGGAAAAAAAATAAGTTTTTTTTTTTGGGATAAATTTGGGATATTTTTTTTTATAGCAAAAAGTTAGATATTGTATATTTATTTTCAAAATTGTCGCTCCTTTGTTTATATTGCAAAAAATAAAAACCACAGAGATCAAATAGCACCAAAAGAAAGCTCTCTTTGTGGGAAAAAAAATGACGTCAATTTTGTTTGGGTACAGCGTCGCACGACAACGCAATTGTCAGTTAAAGCGACGCAGTGCCGTATCGCAAAAAATGCTCTGGTCATTGAGCAGCCAAATCTCCCAGGCTGAAGTGGTTAAGGTGAAAAACCTTTGCTGCAGCTGCCCCCAGAGTGCCCCTCCCCTTTTTTTCTTACCTGAGCCCATCCGTTTCAGGGATGTGCACGAGCCCAGTGGCTCCAGTTGCTGTCTTTGTCCTCATTGGATAGATTGATAGCAGCGGGAGCCATTGGCTCCCGTTGTCGTCAATCAAATCCAGTGACATGGGGCCGAGTCCAGCTGTTTGTGTCGATAAACGCAGCAGCGGGACTTTGGAGCGTGCCCGCACGGGTGCACCCATGTAAAGCTGCTGTCCGTGGGGGCACCCGATGAAGGGAAGGAGCCAGGAGTGCCAGCGAGGCACCCCAGAAAAGGAGGATTGGGGCTGCTCTGTGCAAAACTCTTGCAGAGCAGGTAAGTATAACATGTTTGTTATTTTTATAATAAAACCTTTACAAGCCCTTTAAAAAGGTATTATTGCAAAGTTTACCATGATATAGTGTGTGTATGAGTGAGTATATACACACACAACTAAACTGATCAGCTATAACATTGTGTTCCCTGTTTGCAGTGGTCCAAAGGAAAAAAAAATGGCTACCGGGTCATAGGCATGCAAGGCTCACTCATGTGGGCAGGGAAGGCAGTGTAGTCCAATCCATTAGAAGAGATAACATAGCTCAAATTGCTGAAAATGTTAATTCTGCTTCCAATAGAAAGATGTCAGAAAACACTGCATCGCAGTTTGTGGTGTATGGGGCCGTGTAGCTGCAGATCGGGTCAGGGTGCCCATGATGACCTGTGTCCATAGCTGCTGTTGTCCAGTTTCTACAATGGGCATGTGAGCTTCAGACCTGGACAACAGCAGCAATGGGGGAAAGTGGCCCGGTCTGATGAATTTAAGAGCGGTTTGAGGAAAACGACAAGTTTGAGGTGTTAACGCGGCCTCCAAATTCTCCAGATCTCAAACAAGCATCTGTGACATATGCTGGAAAAAGTCCAATCCATAGAGGCACCACCTTGCAATTTACATGACTTAAAGCGTTTGTTAACCCAAAAAACAAAACAAAACAAAAACAGATCCTGTCTCCTTAACCACTTGCTTACTGGGCACTTAAACACCCTTCCTGCCCAGACCAATTTTCAGCTTTCGGTGCTCTCACACTTTGAATGACAATTACTCAGCCATGCAATACTGAACCCAAATGATTTTTTTGTCCTTTTTTTACCACAAATAAAGCTTTCTTTTGGTGGTATTTGATCACCTCTGGGTTTTTTATTTTTTGCGCTATAAATGAAAAAAGACCGAAAATTTTGAAAAAAAAAAAAAACGCATTTTCTTTGTTTCTGTGATAAAATTTTGCAAATTATTAATTTTTCTTCATAAATTTTGGCCACAATTTATACTGCCACATATCTTTGGTAAAAATAACCCAAATTAGTGGATATTATTTGGTCTTTGTGAAAGTTACAGACTCTACAAACTGTGGTGCAAATCATACAAAATTGATCACACTTGATGTACTGGTGACCGATCTCATTTCTTGTGACCCGAACAAGCCAGGAAAGTACAAATACCCCCCAAATGACCACTTTTTTTAAAGTAGACATTCCAAGGTATTTAGTAAGAGGCATGGTGAGCTTTTTGATGCTGTCATTTTTTTCCCACAATTCTTTGCAAAATTAATTATTTTTATTTTTTTATTTTTTTTCACAAAATTGTCATTCTAATAGGTTATTTCTCTCACATGGAATGTGTATACCACAAATGACACCCCAAAATAAGTTCTGCTACTCCTCCTGAGTATTACGATACCACATGTGTGGGACTTTTCCACAGCCTGGCCACTTAGAGAGGCCCAACATGGGGCAGGGAGAGCCATCACGTGTTCTAGGAGCATAAATTACACATCTAACTTGTTGACTACCTATTACACTTCTGAAGGCCCTGGAGCACCAGGACAATGACACGTGACACTGACGTGGCACTGATGACAGGTGGCACTGATACGTGGCACTGATGACATGTGACACTGATGTGGCACTGGTGACAGATGGCACTAGTATGGGGCACTGGTGACAGATGGCACTAGTATGGGGCACTGATGACACGTGACACTGATGACAGACGGCACTAATACGGGGCACTGATGACATGTGACACTGACAGATGGCACTGACAGATGGCACTAATACGTGGCACTATCATGTGGTACTAATACGTGGCACTGATGAGAGATGGCACTAATATGCGGCACTGATGACAGATGGCACCGACACGTGGCAATGATGACACGTGACACTAATGACAGATGGCACTGATGACAGATGGCACTAATATGTGGCACTGATGACACGTGACACTGATATGGCACTGATGACAGATGATGTGGCACTGATGACACGTGGCACTGGGGACAGGTGCACTGGGGACACGGATGGGGACAGGTGGATGGGGTGGATGGTGACAGGTGGATGGGGTGGATGGTGACAGGTGGATGGGGACACAGATCGCACATTTAGTTTTTTTTTTTTTTTTTTACTTACGGCGCTGCAGCCGTTGTTCTCTCTCTCCCCACACGCTGTCTGTGTGGGGAGAGAGAGCGGCGCTGACAGATGATCTCGTATGTTTCCATATGAGATCATCTCTCATTGGACGCGCCGATCTCGCTGTAAACGGCCGCTGTAATTGGCCGTTTACAGCGATCTGTGACCGGCCGTGTCCGACGGACACGGCCAGCACAGAACTTCCCAGATGCGCGCTCTCAGGAGCGCGCATTAGGGAAGTAAACAACAGGACGTCCAGGGACGTCCTCCCTGCAGGGAGCGTCCGCGCTGCAGCCGTATTTCGGCTATAGAGCGGGCGCGAAGAGGTTAAAGCATGTTATCCCTTTTATGACTAAGCCTATTTCTGACATTTGGTGTTTACAAGTTAAAATCCCTATTTTTTGCTACAAAATTACTTAGAACCCCTAAACATTAATATATATATATATATATATATATATATATATATATATATATATATATATATATATATATATATATATATATATATATTTTTAGCAGAGAATCTAGAGAATAAAATGGGGATTGTTGCAATATTTTATGTCACACGGTATTTGTGCAGCAGTGTTTTAAACGCAACTTTTTGGGAAAAGGGACACTTTCATGAATTAAAAAAAAAAAAAAAAAACAGTATAGTTATCCCAATTTTTTTGTATAATGTGAAAGATGATGTTACGCCGAGTAAATAGATACCAAACATGTCACGCTTTATAATTGCACGCACTCGTGGAATGGCGACAAATTTTGGTACCTAAAAATCTCCATAGGCGACGCTTTCATTTTTTTACGGTTACCAGGTTAGAGTTACAGAGGAGGTCTATAGCTTAAATTAGTGCTCTCGCTCCGACGATTGCGGCAATACCTCACTTGTGTGATTTGAACATCGTTTACATATACGAGCGCGACTTCCGTATGGGTTTTCTTTGCCGCGCGAGCTCGCGGTGACGGGCGATTTAAAAAAATATATATATTTTCTTATTTATTTTATTTATATTTAGATTATTAAATTGTGTTTTTTTTTTAAAAATAAAAATGTTATCATCACTTTTATTGCTGTCACAAGTAATGTAAACATCCCTTGTGACAGTAATAGGTGGTGACAGGTACTCTTTATGGAGGGATCGGGGGTCTAAAAGACCTCCAATCCCTCCTTTACACTTCAAAGTATTCAGATCACCGAAAACGGTGTATCTGAATACCATATATTTTTTTTAATCCGGCGCCATTGGCAGCCGAGTAAACATGAAGTGACGTTGAGTCTGTGTTTTAATAACAAGGTTGGTCTTTATTGAGTAAACATAACAAGTGGCAGTTCGGCAAGAAAAATGTGACATACAATATAGCAAAAAGGAATGATAGCCAGAACTATAACATACAGTGCATTAAGTGTCGTGAACATTCTCACTTTCATTATCTCTAGATATGGATAAGTTGACTAGAACATTTCCTATAAAGGGGGGAGGGGGGTGAACCCCTGCCACCAAACTACCATAGCAGGAGGGTCTCACTCAATGTCCCATACCCTAGCCTCTCAGAATTGCTCCAGCCAAGGTGTCCATAGACGCTCAAATTTTTGTGGGAAGCCTCCATTAGTGTATGTTAGCCTATATAAGGGAAGTACTGCATTGACTGCGGAGTCCCAGGATACTACCATAGGGGGGAGGGCGAGATCCAAGTCCTGAGAATTTCCTTCCTGGCGTAGAACACCAAGAGCGAAATCAACAGCCTGGTGTACCTAGGTCTCTGCTCATCCTCATGGATTCCCAAAAGTGCCAGTTCAGGTGACAAAGGTACATCAAGTTGCAGGCGGATATTAATGCTCTCAAACACTGCAGACCAGAACCTTACTATAAGCGGGCACAGCCAGAACATATGCATAAATGTGCCATCTGGAGATTGACACCTGGGGCAGTCCAGTGGTCTTTGTGGGTAGATCCTGTGCAGTCTCTGTGGCGTGTAGTAAACCTGGTGCATGAACTTAGTGTGTATCAACTTGTCCTTAGAGGATATCATCAGTTTTGCCCCATCTTCAAAACATTCTTCCCAGGCTTTTCTGTCTAGACTTGGGATATCAGCATGCCATTTTTCCCAGAGGGTGTTCATTTTAGGTGAGTCTACTCCTAGTAGCACAAAGTTGATTCTGTGTTTACATCCAGGAGACGGCAGGAAGGGGTTATACAACACAGTGCTTGTGCTGTGTAATTTGGCCCCCTGTTACACCTGAAATACCTGGCGATACCCTTCTCCCTGAATGCCGACTCCGAAAATATCAGGGCTGCTGTGCCCTGACACAGTTGTCAGCATACTTGCCTCTGTCATACGCTGCCCTGCTCGTACCTTCAGCTAAATTCTCCCATCCTCTCTATACTATAACTGTCCCTGTGTAATGTAAAAAAATCTGCCTTCTGTATCTATATGACCGCAGCTCCCGGCGCTCCGAGAGAGAAGAGAGCTGACAAATCAGCTAAGCACCAGGATTCGCGCTTACATAGGTACAATCTGGCAAATTTTTTACAATACACAGGCACAGGGACACATTATTATGTTAGAGGGGATGGGAGGATTTGAAAGAAGTGGGTTAACAACCACTTTAAGGATCTGCTACTGATGGCCTTTGTGACGGAGGGTAAAACAAATCTTCATGCCTGAACAACTGATGTGTGTTAGTAAAACTGTACACATCATCACAACTACTCTCTGTATCTAGGTGGAATTTACCTTTTTTTTCCCCCAGGACAAATTGGGCTTTCTTTTGGTAGTAAATGGTAACAGACATCAACTTCTTAATAGAAATGGGGCCAATAATAGTAAAAAATTTTTTTTACATTTAGCTGTATATTTCTTGTTATAACCATAACTTGTCACCAAATAACCCCCCAAAATAAATTCTCTCCAGCTCCTGACAATCAGTGATACCACATAGGTGTACGTTATTTGTGGTTTGTACCCATAATAGGGCCCAGAAACAATAGTGTGCATTTTGCTTTTTTAACCTACCTAAAACACACAGAGTAGTAATAAAAAAAATGCTTTAAAAAATAAAATAAAAATGGTACTTAGAATATACTGACCTTGACCCCAACACTAGCCCTGACCTAGATCTAGCCATTTTTTTTCTACACACTTTTGCTTATTTACATTTTCTCCCCTGGCAAGGATAGAAAGATACAATGCATCTCTCTCTCCATTCAAAAGGAGGAAAAAAAAAAAAACAGGGGCGGAGCTGCACATTGAGTGATCATTGTGATAGCCTCTCATTGGCTATCACAGTGATCAGGTGATCGGGAAACAGAGCCTGAGCTCCTGTTCATTAGTGGGAGAGCCCCTGTGCACACTGTGTGGCACGCTCCCAGCACAAACACTGGTACACATATATGTGGCCTCACAGAAGACAACCCACTTAAGTAAGGCCAGTTACAGTATATGTGTACAGGCAGCAGGAAGGGGTTAAGGCTGATCGGTGTGGGTGGGTGTATATTTAACTTCAGGGACAACATGTTCACTTGCTTCCTAATACAGCATATCCCACACACTTTCAGATGCCATTGTAATGATATAATCAATGTTATTCCCTTCACCTGTTAGTGGTCACAAGGTTATGGCTGATTGTGTGTGTATATACATGTATATATTTATATACACACACACAAATACTCTATAGGTGGGTGCCTATTATGTTATTGTGTGAAGTCACAAACTAAAGCAGGGTAAACAGACTAAAAATTGTCCAGTTAAGCAGGAACCAGACTGTGTGTGTGTGTGTGTGTGTTTTTCTGTGTGTGTGTGTGTGTGTGTGTGTGTGTTTGTGTGTGTGTGTGTGTGTGTTTGTGTGTGTTTGTGTGTGTGTGTTTTTCTGTGTGTGTGTGTGTGTGTGTTTGTGTGTGTGTTTTTCTGTGTGTGTGTTTGTGTGTGTGTGTGTGTGTGTTTGTGTGTGTGTGTTTGTGTGTGTGTGTGTGTGTGTGTGTGTGTGTGTGTGTGTGTGTGTGTGTGTGTGTGTGTGTTTGTGTGTGTGTGTTTGTGTGTGTGTGTGTGTGTGTGTTTCTGTGTGTGTGTGTGTGTGTGTTTTTCTGTGTGTGTGTGTGTGTGTTTTTCTGTGTGTGTGTGTGTTTTTTGGACATTTTCACTTGGGGGTGTACTCACTTTTGATGCCAACGGTTTAGACATTAATGGATGTGTGTTGAGTTTTAAGGGGACAGCAAATTTACACTGTTATACAAGCTGTACACTCACTACTTTACATTGTAGCAAAGTGTCATTTCTTCAGTGTTGGCACATGAAAAGATATAATAAAATATTTACAAAAATGAGAGGGGTGTACTCACTATTGTGAGATACTGTAAATTATACTTGATGAGCCACAGAAGTGATCCCTATACATGAGCAGTCTGTAAATCAACTGTCTGCTGGGGAATCAGTGTCCCATTTATACAAGAGGCTTGACTAGACCCGTGGGAGTCTCTGTATTAGGTGAGAGGCTGGGGCAAACCATTAGTACACAGCGGATGGTGACACTAGGATGAATCTTCTTTGCACGAAGCACTTTTATATATTTTTTATTCACTACCCTTGATTGGACACTATTGAGCGGATGGTGACAACACTCTGGATGAATTGGATGTTTCCTGTTTATTTGCACAACCACTTTATATATAATTTTTGATTAATAACTTTCTTTCACTTTTTGATTGGACATTTTGTTTGATGTATTTACCATTACTTTGATGCACCTTGCACTTTTGGATTCTTCTTCAACAGTCATATATAACTTATTTCTTTTGATCATTGCATTTTTTTGTATATTGCACTAAAGTTTATACTGAATATGCGCCACATTATTTTTCACTGCTGTAAACCCATCAGGGAGATTTCCATGGTATCACCTATTATTGGGGCAGATGTAGGGGGAACCATCCCTACTTGTAACACAGATTGAAAATAAAAAAAACAGGAGGCCTACTGAAACTTTTAGGCTTCATGCAGATGAAAGGGACTCGTCATGCAACTTTGGACATGCCAAGTTGCATGACTAGTCGCAGACATTTTTTTCAATGGCACCCGTTCAGATCCGTGTGACTTAAAGGTGCAGTGATTTTGAAAAGGTGCCTACACTACTTTTGGTGCAACTTTTGTTGCGACTTAGGCCCCATGCACACGAGACGCAGATGCAAACTCTGCTGAACGCATGTTTTAAAAAGCAGAAACCTGCGTTTAAAAACGCGCGTTTTGCTGTGTTTTCATGCCGCGTTTAGTCGCGCTTGCGTCTATAAGCATTTGTAAAGATAACATCATATAGACCCTCCCCAAGCTCAGAAAGCATGTAGTATTAACTATTTCTGCCATTTTGATCAGAGTGAGCAGCAGCAGCAGAGAGAGCAGTTGTACACTTGCATTTGCCTCTCTTTCTGTGTTTTTTTTTTGGAAATGGATCCCATATTGAATATATGTCAGGAAATGCTCCTGATGTTGCTCTTGATGAGGCAGCAACGTTGTCGCAAATTTGCATGAGAGGTCCAGAATCAGAGCTCGTCGATATTGGACCCATCCGTTGATGGCACAGCGAATGTCCGTTGGATATTTCACAAACATGTATGCATCAGTGAGTATATATGCTCTATGAACTATCTAAAGTAATTACGACATTTTAAACCAATTTTTCTAGTATTTTTTATGGTTTACCATCAAATTTCTGAGTTTTCTGGTCCAAAAAATTGGGTTCCTTTAAAAAGGCTTATAAACGCAAACACGGCTAAACGCAGGTGCCTGCGTTTAGCTGCGTTTTGCGTCTGAAATGTGGAAAAGCAAAGTGTCGGAAAGCATTTTTTTGCTTCTGGAAAAACGAGGTTAAACGCAACTCGTGTGCATGAGGCCTTAGATCCACTGAGTGTAAAGTCAGATCAAAGTCACATTTCAAATTTGCACTGGAAATTGTGCGACTTTGGAGTCACACTAGTGTGAATAGGGCCTTAAAAACAAAAACATCTAGCTGGAGTTGAGCTTACAATGTCTCCATGAGCTGGATCTCCCCACAGCCAGACTGTTCACATCACTTCTGTGAGTATTTTACCAAATACCTAAATTAGTCAGCCGATTTAGGTGCTCTTTGTAGTTGGGATTTACAAAAAAAAAAACCTGACCACAGAACTTAGAGTAGTAAGTCAATAATGTACTATATAGATATGAAAATAATTTCTTATTTATCTGCTAAAGTTGATTAATGCTTTACCTCAGGCAAACTGCTAACTTCACAATTAAATACACATAGGGAAAGACAGTGGAGCGGGGGGGGGGGGGGGGGGGGGGGCTGTATTCAAAAGCATTTGTATATGTTCCTGAAATTCGGTTTCTGTAAAACATTTTCAAAGATATTTATGCAGTAACTTGAAATAAAAGAACCTTTGTATCTTATGCTTCCAGGTAGAATTGAGTAGTCTTCTAATGTATCATCCTACCTGTTTCCGAGCATAAAGGTGTCCATAGATGAATGCGAATAAGACAACGCAAGACATTCAGCAGGAGAAAAAGTTCTCACCTGTGTAAGTTTGTCCAGTTCTCCCAGCCAGGCTCCAAACATCTTGTCCAGGTCCTGGTCTTCCTTATCACTGTCTTCCTCTGCCCCATGGTCAAGCTCTTCATCCGATAGCTGCTCCATCTACAAGCAGGGTAAAGAACAAATTCAATATATGCATCAGACAACCTCAAACTGTTAATCAAGGTAAGACATCAAATAAATAAGTGAATAAAGTAATGTAATATGCAGTTACACTTTCTTACAACAGAAGATATTTAAAATGTCGTTACTTCCATCACAAACCCCCAAAAAAATAATGGCTTTATGTTCCCCCATTTACAGCTAGTCTTTAGGGCCATGCAAATGAAGCCCCTCTGACATGATCAAAGCCTGCCACCACACACCCTTATAATAGTTCACAAAGCTCTCCTCGAATTCACTAAACTTTGCAGCGAAATACTGGAGGGCTTTTTGAATCATTTAAGGCCACCTTACCATAAGGCTTCTTGCACAAGGGAGTAAAAAAATGACACATATCTGGATATAGATACATTTGTCTATGGAACCATACACACAGCTGCATAATAATAAGTAATAGAGCGATGTGTACAGAATCGTAAAACAAAAATAGTAAATTTTACGTTTTAATGCAGCAGTTTACACACCTATACAAATGTTTACGTGCGCATTTTGCAAAACTGGAAATTAAGAATTTTGAGGCTCAATTCATACGGCTGTATAAATAAAATGCATTGACAACTGTTAATCTTAAGGATCTGAATGCAGCTGCATTGTTTTCAATAGAAGCATTTACACAGCTGCGTAAAAATGCACTGCCTTCAGATCCGTAACACAAAACCAAAAATCTGCATCTGAGTACATGCATCTACACATACAGCATTGGAAAAAAACAGAACAATTTTTAGGCATAACAAGCTGAATTACTGTATTTACTGATTACGCAGAAACTTTTGTTCCTTGCATTAATAAGTAAATGTTTTACAGCTGTGTTAATGAGGTCCTACACTTGTATATGCTTATTCGTGTTTACAGGAGGTCTTCATGGAACATTTTACTCAGGATCTTCTTGTCAACAAGATCCTCCGTATAAAACATCAGAAAGTCTTACATCTGTGTAAGAAGATTATAATAAATGAATGAAATTAACAAAATGATACATGGCTATTTCCCTAGGACAAAGCCCATAAATTAGAACCAATAAGGCATACATAGTGAACATTTCAATACATACATTTTACTAATTGTATTAGGACAAACCGTAAATCTAATAAAATGTGCTAAAGCGTCAAGTGTGTGTCAAAAGTCTACATTAAACCAAACCATTTCCTTTTTCTGAGGTTTCCGCTACAGGCCACTCAAACACCACAGATAACAGACGTTTTGTGACCAACATATCCATTTCAGCAAACTGTCACATGAAAGAGCACTGAACCGCAACCCAAACTGAGGCTAGAGAAAGATAATATTCATGCTTTTGTCTAACCTATTATAGAATGATATAGCAGAATTTTCTTCTATGTTTTGTCCAAAAATAAAATTAGCATCGAGTGTTCCCCCCCTTTTGTTCATTTTTCTTAATATAGAATAGTGTCCTGTAGCTAATGTCCTTGAACTAAACATTCCTAAAAGCTTCCAGAAATAGCCATTAGCCCAGTATTTTGGAGACTTTTTCCAATTCTGTGCAATTTAGCAAAACTTGAACAAAAATGCATGCAATTTTATTGTATTAGACATTCATAAATGTTGTTCACAAACTTTAACAAATGATTTCATTCTAAAGAAACAATTTGGGGAGGCAATATACATGTAAACCACCAAAATGATTCTTTTCCTCTCAGTTCTGCATAACAGCAAGGCCTTTAAATAACTTTGTTGGGTATATTCAAAAATACTATGAGCAGGGATATCTAGTTATACTGTTCAAAGCAAAAACAGCAGAAAGAGGGCACCTGGGTCAGTGTGATATTAAAACCAAGTAACACTTTATTCAGATACACTTAAATACAATTATCTTGCAAGCTGCACACAGGGTGGATGTGGGTTACCAATTAAGCAGCCAGCTGTCACAAGGGATGAGATGAGGATAAGCTCGGACCCACCGAATATAACGGGCGGCGTCTCCAGCTCACTCAGAGCTAGCAAGAGACCAAATCAGGCAACGTGTTTCCGAGGTGCTGCCTCCTTCTTCAGGTCTGTGTGCAGCTTGCAAGACACTTTTAGATAAGCATCTGACTAAAGTGTTACTTGTTTTTACTATCACACTGACCCAGGCGTCCTCTTTCTGCTGTTTTTGTTTGTGTCTGAGGGAATTCCCATTTCCTGCTGAGGAGATGTCGGTGACTGTATGCCATTCCCCATCCACCTGTGGATCCATCTGTCCTGCAAACTTCTCCTTGATATTCCTTACTACTATGGACTAATTCTTACCCAATTCATTTTGAGAATATCAATAGTATAAATAGTTGCCCCCCCCGTTATCGATCCCTTATGGTCCACCTTATAGCTGCCAGCGAGCACTGACTCGCACACTACCTGCCAGCTCTGTGTGATATATTTCTTATACTGTTAAAAGCAGCCTGTTAAAACATGTTCCACAACATAACAACCAATATATAACCATAGCAATGTCAGGCCAAAACATGAAGAACTAGAATAAAAAAAAGTTAAAAAAAAAATGATAACCCAAAAAACAAAAAATGGACCTGAAACCAATTTACATTTAAATTTCGATTGTAACATGTATAGGATTAGATCTACTGGGTACAATCTAAAAACAGTATTTCTGAGCAGCAAAAAAATTAAATAAAAATACAAAAAAATATGACTATTTACAAAAACAATGTATAAGTAATGAAAATGGTTTTAAAGGTAGAAGTATTTTCTTACTTTAAAGGGGTTGTAAAGGTTCATTTTAAAGTTTTTTGAAATAACAAACATGTCATACTTACCTCCACTGTGCAGCTCGTTTTGCACAGAGTGGCCCCGATCCTCCTGTTCTGGGGTCCTACGGCGGCTCTCTCAGCTCATCCCCGCAATAGCCAACCCCCTCGGGAAGCTCTCTCCTGAGGGGGTTACCTTGTGGGCGCGCTCCCGTCTCATACACTCTGCGTCCATAGACACTGAGTGTATGTCTTGGTCCCACCCCCCGGTGGCCGCGTCATTGGATTTGATTGACAGCAGTGGGAGTTAATGGCTGCGCTGCTATCAATCTATCCAATCCACGCAGAGACTCCGTGGACAAGAGGACGCCAGGGACGAGCCGAGCCGGTAAACGGGCTTAGGTAAGTAAAACGGGGGGGGGGGGGGGGGGGGTCATGTTTTTTTAAGGTGTTTTTTTCACCTTAATGCATAGGCAACATTAAGGTGAAAAAATGCGAACCTTTACAACCCCTTGAATTCCCTCTGCATTAATGTAAAAAAACATCTGTGTGCGTCCCTCCCCAGTACGTACTTTATCCCAATTTCGATCCAGTGCAGTGGCTCTCACGGCTCTTTCTCCTAACTGGAGATCAAGGCAGCAGCTGCAGCCAATGGCTCTAGCTGTGGTCGATCACAGCCAGTGAAGAGAGTAGGGGGTGGGGCAGAGCTGCGCTCTGTGTGTGCCCACATAAGTGCCCCCATAGCTAGTGGTTTACTATGGTAGCACTTAGAGGTGGAGAGGAGCTAGGAGCACCTGCAGGGGACCCCAAGGAGGAGGATTCTGCTCTGCAAAACTACTGAACAGGGCAGGAAAGTAACATGGAGCAAATGGAACCCCCCCCCCCCCAGCACATGACAGCATGCGGGGGGTCCTTGTATTTCTCAATGGAACACAAGTACAGTGATCACTGTACTCAGTCCCTTGACACTTCCTCCAGCTCCCTAAATGAAAGCCTGTACCTTGGTACAAACTGGAGCTGGAGGAAGAATTTTCAGCAGCCTGGCATCGCACCTATGATTCAATGGTCATGTTTGCAAAGCTTTGCAGGCTCATTTGCAAGTAAATAATAAATGTTAATTCTTTTCCTGCAAATATATGGCTTGCATTTTGGTAAATTCCTGCTGAAACAAGATGTGGGTTGCCCTATCACCAGGCTCAACAAAAATGTATCATTGAATACATTTTTGTTGAAGGAACCAGGGAAAAATTGTTGTCCGAACAGTGACAGCATCCAGTCATTGTTTAGGTATTCTGACAGCCATGCATGCTGTCTGTCAGAATACAATAGCCAGGAATGGAGATTTCTCCATCTATAATTTAATGTGGATGGAGGAAGCTATATTTCTCTCATTCAGGCCACAGGCATGAAATAAATCTATGTGTTTATAGTTAGCCTTGACCAATGTACTGAATTGTATACTTACAATTTAAAAACCTTTTCCGGCATGTTAAAACACAGACTACAGTGGCAAGAGCACAGTTCAAGAAACCTTGCATAATGTTCCCTTCTGCTGTGTAATCAAGACTGTTAAGTTCAAGAAAAGGCAGAGTGCTGCAATAACTTGGTATTTTTAACAAGCAGAATGCTGATCCAGCGAACTAAGATATGGACACTTCCTTGATTAAATGCACATCTATTTTGATTTGAAGTACAAGAATAGGCAACCGCCCTGAACTAAGGGACATAAACTTAGAATGAAGAGTTTGAATGCTAATGATGCCATACACCAAACAATCCAACATGCGTTTCTAAAAAAGGTACCCAAACAAAACACACTTGTTCAATAACTGGACAAGGTATTTTGTGTGAACTAAGCTGCCAAAGACTGTTAGAATTTAGAAAGAAAATTCTTAGAAAAATTGGTACGAAAATTCTCAGACCATTTTCAGAATATTTGTCATTCAAAAGATTTTGTTTGCTTTTAACATTTGATTTTGGAATGATCAGAATTTACAGAATGAAAACCACATACACTGTTTGAAATTCATTTGTTCTAAATACATTTTTCATCTTGCTCCTTTAAATTTTCTTTACTACGGTCGAAATCAAACGTTGATTTGACCCACTAATGATTAGAAAGACAAACTTTTTGAGGACCTTCTGTTCCCAAGATTTTTGTTTGAAATTCTACCCATCTATAGCCAGCTTAATCAAATCTGATAACAGGACACTATTGTTCTCTAGAGAGAACCAAATTAAGGTTTAGCTCTACAATCCTCAAAGGGCAAATCATCGCTGACCAATCATGCATAGTTTTATAAAAAAAAAAAATCTTTTATTGGTTAAAGCGGAGCTCCGTCCTGGGGAAATTTTTTATTTTTTTTTTTTAAAAAAGTCAGCAGCTACAATTACTTCAGCTGCTGACTTTTAAAAATCGGACACTTACCTGTCCCAGGGTCCAGCGATGCGGGGGAACGAGGCCCCCCCTCGTTCCCCGAGCCGCTTGCGGCGCCGGCATTCCTAATGTGGGAACCCGGCTGTGGCTTCACAGCCGGGCACCCACTGCGCATGCGCGAGCGGCGCCGTGATTTGACGCTCAGTCATCTGGGACACGTGACAGGTCCCAGATCACTGTGCGGCGCCGAGGGGGAAGTGACGTTTAGCCCGGGCACTGAAGGTGGCAGACTACGAGGGACCCCCTAGCAACAGGCATTTAGAGGTGAGTAAAAAAAAATTTTTTTCCAATTTTTTATTTTTTTAATGATTTTTAAGCCCCTTTTTTTTTTTTTTGACCGCAACCCCACTTTAAAGTATATATTTCCCCTAATTTTTTTTTTTATTAATCATAGTCTCTGTCATTTTAATGTACTTATACCATATGAAGTACCTGGTTGATACTGCCAGTCACCTTTCTTCCTTGTCCTAAAGTGACCGCACAATGCACAGAAGCTGATCTATGCTTGCATGGTCAGTTTTCATCCTTTAGCTGACCATTCAGAGGTACAGGACTCTGTGTAGACACACTGCATGTCTGTATTTGCTAGCTTTTGTTCAGCTGCCAAGTCCCCTGACCAATCAGAGTCTCTCTCTGGCACACACCCACCTCCCAATCACAGCCTGCCTCTTGAACACACCACCCCCTGCTCAAGCACAGCCTCCTTCCCAGGCTACAGGGACTATGGAATGCGGACACATTGTGTGTAACCCTGCCCCCCTTCTATCAGGAAGGAGAAATGCAGTCACATGACAGTTTTTTAAACCTAAAAAAGGTAAGATAATTTATGAAACGGAAATTTCTGAAGCAAAAGCAGTTATGGTACCTGTTAATAACAGGGGAAGCAGGTAAGTGGTTTTGACAGGTACCTGGTCCCACTTCTGCTCAGATTGCCCAGGCTATCTGACCAGAAGTTCTCCTTTCTCCCTCGCCACAGGTTCCAGAAGACCGCGGGACCATTCACAGTGCACAGCGCGACTCGCACATGAGCAGTGGGCACCCGGTGGTGAAGCCGCAAGCTTTCGCAGTTGGGTGGGGAAGGTAGGGAATGGTCTGAATACCGGAAAGAAATATACCCTTAGAAGTGAGAAAACATCCAATGGTAGGTGCCACAATGCAGATAATTAAACAATTTTTTAAAAGAACATCGATTTCGAAAAATCCTAGCCCAATGTCTCCAATCCTGGGAACAACGGAATTTCAACCCGGAATAGAGGACTCGAAGTTTAGAGCAATAAGAAATAAGGGATATAGAAGGATCACTCATTTCTCAAAAAATAATAAGGTTCTAAGAAAAACAGAGATTCAGAAAGAAATTGCTACAGATCTAGATTTCTTCAGAGCAATACAGCTAGATGCGTTTATTAGAGCTAAAACAAACAGAAATACAGAAACAAGACAATTAACAGATTTTGAGAATATATGTTTAAAAGGCGAGCCAATGAGACACTCATTATCCTATTTCTATAATATGCTTACAGAGGAAGAGACACCCCAGGAACTTATTTTCTTACAGGAATGGGAGAGAGACTTGGAAATAACATTTTCCCAAGAACAGAAAAATAGAATATTAATTTTCAATCACAAAGCATCCGTGGCAAGTAGATACCAGGAAGGTGGGTATAAAATAGTATCAAGGTGGTACAGAACACCGAATATACTACATCGGATATACCCCCAATTATCTGATTTATGTTGGAGATGTCATGGAGCAGAAGGGACAATTTTACATATTTTCTGGGGTTGCCCAAAAATTAGAGAGTTTTGGGAGATGGTGTCTGAAACAATAGAAATAATAACAGGTATGGCCCTAGGGGATAACCCGGCAACATTTTTGCTGATGGATCTCCTCATAGCAGTGAAAAAATTCAAAAACTCTCTAGTAAAACATCTTATAATAGCAGCCAGGGCATGCATTCCTTTGCTGTGAAAAAAAAAGAGCCCCCGACTAGGGCCCAATGGGTCGCGAGAATAGCTGAAATACAACAGATGGAAAACCTTACTATGGCAACGAAGGATCAGGGTGAAAGATATAGGGTAATATGGACCCCGTACATGGCATATAGGGAAAACCAAAATAACTAGACTTTAAAGGAGGGAGATGTGGAGGAGGGGGAGGGAGGAGGGAGGGAGGAAATAATTTTTTAATTTTTTTTTCATTTTTTCTCTGTTTTGTTGTCGTCTCCCCGAATGGGGGTGTAAGTAAGGTTAAGCTAAGAGCTGTGAGAGCTGAAAATGGAAGCAAATTAACTATAGAAGTTAGGAGATACAACTCATGTCTAATAATATAACATAATCTAAGCTGTATTAGATTAAGAATATGTGAATGTATTGAATTGTAAATGTGAAATATATGAAAAATAAAGAATTTATAAAAAAAGCGAGAGAAGCCTGTGGGAAAGAATGACTCGGATGAGTACAATCACAGGATCCTGGGACAGGTGAGTGTGTGTTTTTTTAAAAGTCCGCAGCTACAGTTTTTTTTAATAAACAGAAACATTACCGGAGCTAATCTTTAAAATGGTTGTAAGGACAGAAGGTTTTTTACGGTAATGCATACTCTGCATTAGGGTAAAAAAAAACTTCTGTGTTCAGCCCCCCCCCCCCCCCCCAAAAATACTTACTTAGGCCTGATATCAAACAAGCGCAATGTCAGAGCAGTGGCTCTCTTCTCTCTCTTTCCTCACTAAACATGGAGGCAACAGTGGGAGTCATTGGCTCCTACTGCTGTCAATCACAGCTGGTGGGGAGGGGACAGGGCCATGGCACGCTCTTGTGTGTCAATGGATACACAGAGCCTGGCTCGAGATTGACCTTGCACAAGTCCTCCCATAGCAAATAGCTTGCTATTGGGGCACTGGGAAGGGGAGGAGGAGCCAGGAGCACTGGTAGGAGACCACAGAAGGGGAGGATTGGGGCTGCTCTGTACAAAACCATTGCACAATGCAGGCAAGTATGAGGTGTGTTATTTATAAAAAAAAAAATACCAAATTTACCTTTTATAGTCACAAAAAGCACACCACCATAAAGCTATGGAACAATTTCTAAATATACAAAGGAAACAAGGACACTAACCTGAAATCAGTACACAAAATTTAGTGCAGGATTCACTTTTCAGGAATGACCCAACAGAACTAAAATTATTTTTTTCTATTTGTTTTTTGATTGATTATAGAAATTGCTCTGTGCATTGCAATGCAACAAATAAAAAACAGGCCAGGGTTTTATTGTCTGTCTGTGACCATACTGGGGAGATTTTCTCTCACTTCCTATCCAGCCTACAAAATAGGGGATAGATTTATGGCATTTTTATTATTTTTTTACTAGTAATGGTGGCGATCTGCGATTTTTATCGGGACTGCGATATTATGCGAGAGATGTTCATACATAGTATGAACACACGATCTGTCTCCTCTCCCCTGAAAGAACCGGGATCTGTGTGTTGCCATGAATGCAGACTCACCATTGCCATGAATGCAGTTTTACCATTGCCATCAGTGCAACCTGATTCATGCCCATCTGCAGCCTTCGAGGAGACACGGAGGGGGGCGGGATGAGCACCAACAGGCATACAGGAGAAACTCCTGTTTTCTCAGTGGCCTCTTTAATAGAAAGTCCCACGTCCTATGATGGATAGAACAGTCGTCCAATGGTAGCGAGTTGGGACTTCCTTTTACACAGGCCGACGTGTAAATTCTCCTGTATGCAAGGCACTTATCCCGCCCCCTCCCTGTCTCCTCCAAGGCAGACCGAATATATATCTTTTGTGGCTCGGGTGCTCGGGGATTCATTGGGGGCCACAAGAGAGATATACATGTCAAAATTACCGGAGGGGCCATCTGAAGCTGGAACGCGGGCTGCACTCATGGTTGCCACCTCATCCCTTTAAACCCAAACACATATTAATTACATAGGTTCTGTGGCTGATTTGGTGGTAATTAAACTCACTTAGTGCCTTATCTGCATTTAATTAGGCTCAGAACCTGTGTAATTCAAAGGTGTTCGGGTTTAAAGGGATAAGGTGGCACCTCTAGCCGCGATCAGCCCGCGGACTGGACTTTGGACATGTCTGAGTTAGAGGAACACAGAAAGCAGAACAAAAACAAAATCTAACTGCTTTACAGATAGGGGTCCTCTCACTGCACGCAGATAAAAACCTAATGGAGTAAAAGCAATTAAAAAAAAAATACAACCTGGTCCTAAAATGTAAAGGCTACAGGATTCCAATGAATAAAGCACAAACACTGTCGCTGCTTAGACAATAACCACATCCTTTTCCATTAAAGAATCCAGGAACAGAAACGCATAGGAATTTTTTCCAGATAAACCAATTCATGATGATCTGCAGCTTGTCACAGCTTTCTGACAGTCTGCAGTTGCATCTATCAGCTCTTTGCATTTTCCACCCTACAGCTACATCGCAAGTAGGAACATTCACTGAACTGAATACCAGAACATGACCCCTTTCTTACTTTTGCTGTTAAGCAATGTGTTCCTGTTGTCAATGATACTTGACAAAATTCTCTAAACTGTTTCTGCACAGAAGGATCATTTTTTTTTCTCTGAAAAGCAAGAAAAAGGCAAACTACTGTCAAAAGCCTACAGTCCTATAATTGTTAGGCCCCTTTCACATGTGGCGGACTCTGCATGGGAATCTGTCCACTGATCCCTGCTGAGCAGTAGGTTGGTTTGCTCATGTCGGCTGCACTTATGCAGAGGGGACACAGACACAGTCCACTCTCTATGGGTTGTCCGATGTACACAGATCGTCTGTCTGTTTATACACGATGGCCTCCAGATCCACCAGACAGCTGGGGAACATCTGTTTTTATCAGATAGGATCGGATGGAATGCCGCCACTCCATAGAGGACACTGGATTGTGTAATCGGGTCCGCCTAAGAAAAACCTGACAGGCGGCCCCGATCGATTCGCCAATGTGAAAAGGGGCCTCATCTGCCAAGAAATATAGTAAAAGGAATGTGATTATATCCTGATATTTATTTTTAGAAAACGTATATACAGAAGTGGTGGTATTTGTGCAATATTTGAGGAGGCTTCTAGGGTGGGGCGGATTTGATTGTAGAAGGCCTATACCTTCAATAACCGCACAGTAAAGCCCATGTCTGAGCATACACAATATATAGATGTATATTATGTGGCATTTATAGTTGTATAGCTCTCTACTGTATTAGTCTCTATAGTATTTTGAAGTTCAGCACCCTTGAGGAATAACATTTACTGCGAAAAAGCGGTTACTCATAAATCAAATATTCATTTGTAGACCAACTCCATTCATTTTAACCTTCAGGAGAGAAACCAAGTATATTTTATGGCATTCTGTTGAGTGCATACAAAATTAAAGTAATGTATTGCAATATATGTGTGTGATGCTTCAAAAGCACAATTTCCTCTCTTCAAGAATTTGTGTTTAAGCCAACAGTATAAAATGATCGGATGATGATGTTTGTGTGTCTCAGATGAGTGCTAGCTAAATGCATTTTACTAGCAGAATTTAACATTACATATATGTGTGGGCCTATCTGAACAAAGCAGGTGAAAGGAGGCGACAGGGAGGAGGGTCACAACTCTGATTCAGTTGTGCGTGTG
This sequence comes from Lithobates sylvaticus, assembly GCA_028564925.1. Lineage (NCBI taxonomy): Eukaryota > Metazoa > Chordata > Amphibia > Anura > Ranidae > Lithobates > Lithobates sylvaticus. Next base: position 122,852,901 of record CM053031.1, read on the forward strand.
TATGTGTGTGTAAAAGTGGCGCTCAAGCTACTGAGATTTGTAAAATTAGAGTTCTTGTTTTTCTGTATAACAGGCAAAGACAAAATAGTAAACATGGGAAATTAGCCAGATGCAACATCTACTAGCTAAAAAATTTAAGATAAAATAAATATGCCTATGCAAAATGTCATAACTACCCAAGAAACCTACAAGGTTGCTTTTAATATGCTTGAAGGCTGTCAGCATCAATGGAGACTTATGCATGTGATAATCTAACCTTTGAGCATAAGGAAAGGTTTTCTATAAAAGCAATATGAATCTATAAATCACATCTCTCAGAAATTACCTGCACTAAGCGGGCAGACTGATTTATACATTATTTTCTTCAACAAGATCCTGACATAAAACTTATGTTTAATTTAACCCAAATAAACCTTTTTATTGTTGTGTCAACTAATCTTTTATAAGAGAAAGTTCCTTTGATTGGATCTACATAGATTGTTCATAGTCATGTACATGGCAGTATTAGACATTTCCTTTTTGCTTTTTCAGGAAGAAAGCCCCCAAATTCCAGGTACATGTGCAATAACATTATTTTTTCTCCTGCAGGTTTCCTTACTTTCTACTCAGCATGTCATACAAGAGCAGATCTGAACCAAGAAAATGTAGCAGGTCTGACTGAGATTTTTCCTATTCCTACATAGTGGTGCATCAGACAGGGGCAGTACAGTCACAGAGGCTGTGAGAATTGCACATAATGCTCAGTGATTGATTTGACGGTTGTCGCACTAAAATGGTAATACATTTGGGTGCATTTAGCAATTTTAATGACTCACATTTTCCAAATTTTTAATTTTGACTGACGTTTTCAATTAAAAACATTAGGTTAAAAAAAATACTAAAATAAAAAAAAAATCCTGCACATTTCTGTCTGTTTTCTTTTCTAATGAAATGTGCTAAGCAATTAATAAATAGACTATCAGTGAAGTTATTTTACCAAATCAAATCTTTAAATACTTTTAATGTTTCTATATTTCAAAAAGAATCTTCCTGCCTTGAAATAATATGGTCATTAAAATTGCAGCTGAGATCCCAAGTTACAGACATGTTAAAGTGTCACTAAACCCACAAGAGTAAAAATCCATCTGTATATGCAGCAGAGCATGCTTGTTATACTCACGGTGGCACGTAAGGGGTTAATCCTGTGCATTGTGTAAAAAGGCGGTTTTATCCTATATGCACAGATCCTCCCCCTCTTCTGCACTGTCTATCTGGGGAAGGCCAGCTAACACAGGCAGGGTAGCCGACCTGCACATGCTCAGTTGTGTCTTTTATGCTGGAGAGAACATTTACTTGTTCTCAGAGCTAGCCAGGTCACATGAGATTGACATCACACATGTGGGCGTGTACACAGGCTGTAGTGGAAATCTCCTCCTACCTGAACTCTCAGCACTGGAGAAACTGTGCAGTTTATCATGTAACCATGGTATACAGATCACCCAAAAAGGTGTATAGTGGCAGTATTTTAATGTAAAAAGATTTATAAGCTGTGGGCACTGTGTGTGGGGGGGGGGGGGGATTAACTAGTTTCATATTACTGGGTTTAGTAACACTTTAAAGGAGAAGTCCAGCCTGGGCTCATGTGGCTGGGCTTCTCCTAAGGATCACAGGAGTACAATTAGTTTTGCACTCCTGTGACCCCGTTTTCAGCAGAGAGCGGGCTGAAGTCTACTCTCTGCTGACGTCACCAAGATCAGTCCAGACACCGCATCATCCCAACTTCGGAAGTCTGTATCCGCCAGGTGCCTGTACTGATGGCAGTCTCAGCCTCTCAGCGGACCCGCTGAGACATCCGCTCCACAGCGCATTGCTCCAGTGAGTGTGGAGAAGCAGCGAAGGAGAGATGCTGACTGACAATCAGCAGCTCTCCTCTCGGGGAGCTGAGAGAACCAAGCCATCGGTGTTCGATGGCTCGGTTTTCAGTGCAGTCGTCGGGGGACAGATGCAGCATGGGACTGATGCTGCATCCACCTAGGCAAGTATGATTATGGGGAAAAAAAGCCAAACCCATACTTCTCCTTTAAGTAAAATAAACCCTGGTAAATGTTAGGGACATGCAAAAGAGAAAAACCAGACGGTGTGCAGAAACATGGTAAATAGCTGGTCATTTTGCCTGCAATATTCAGTAAAAATAAATAAAAACATACAGTACTTCTCATAGTTATTTAAAACAATTCGATTTTCTACGATAGGAGAATTCGACTCTTGATTTATATCTACTCTGCTCCTTACAGAAGAAATCTCATCCTTTAAATTTACCCCCACCTAGCATCCCCTGAAGTCTTATATTCACTAGTTTGATCACTCCTTGCCATGGGGTGCTGCACAACGGCTACAAACTATCCCCTCCAGTCCCGGCTTTGTGGCTCCCCAAGGAAACAGAATGAGCAGAGACCGTGATTTACTGCTGTAAATCACTGTCAGCAGAACTCATTTTTTTAGATCTTATGTGTATATACACATTGGCTTGGCATGTGCAATGGAAAGAACTTAAATGATTGTTAAAAATGAATACTTTCTTTTAGATTAATGAAATAAGCTGCACTTCTTTGCTCGTAAAAAATAAAAGTAATTTCAGTGTGCACAAATTTATAATTATTACTGTAAATGTTTACCTTAGCGGAGCTTGCATATGTAATAGCAGACATGACTTCTCATCTACATATATTATTTCAAATTATACATTGAAACATGGCTTTCAAATTTGTTACATCAAGGTCCCAGAGTCTGGAGGAAGAGTGGAGAGGCACAGAATCCAAGTTGCATGAAGTCCAGTGTGAAGTTTCCACAGTCAGTGATGATTTGGGGAGTCATGTCATCTGCTGGTGTTTATCCACTGTGTTTTATCAAGTCCAAAGTCAGCACAGCCCTTTACCAGGAAATTTTAGAGCACTTTATGCTTCCCTCTGCTGACCAGCTTTATGTAGATGCAGATTTAATTTTCCAGCAGGACTTGGCTCCTGCCCACACAGCCAAAAGTACCAATACCTGGTTTAATGATCATGGTATCACTGTGCTTGATTGGCCAGCAAAATCACCTGACCTAAATCCCAAAGAGAATCTGTGGGGTATTGTCAAGAGGAGGATGAGAGACACCAGACCCAACAATGCATACGAGCTGAAGGCCGCTATCAAAGCAACCTGAGATTCCATAACACCTCAGCAGTGCCACAGGCTGATCGCCTCCACGCCACGCCTCATTGATGCAGTAAATTATGCAAAAAGGAGCCCCGACTAAATATTGAGTGCATACTATACCGTACATAGACCTTTTCAGTAAGTCAACATTTCTGTATGAAAAATCCTTATTTTTTTATTGGTCTTATGTAATATTCAAATTTTCTGAGATAATGAATTTGGGGTTTTCACTAGCTGTAAGCCATAATCATCAAAATTAAAAGAAATGCTAGAAATATATCACTGTGTGTAATGAATCTAAATAATATACGTGTTTCACTTTTTGAATTTAATTATTGCATCAAATGAACTTTTTGATGATATTCTATTTTTTTTAAATGCACCTATATATTTCCTGTGCCGATTTCCTATAGTTCGCAATTCTTTTCTATAGGTTTTAAACTTGTGTCATGTAGAGGGCTGTGGGTGACGTAACAGTTTGATGACCTAACAGCTGGGCAGAATGGGAAGACAGTTTTGCTGGGCTGTAAGTATTTTAACCACTTTCCGACCGCTGCACGCCGATGTACGTCCCTACTTTGGGGATGGATATCGTTGTTATGGCAGCAGCTAGCTGCCATAACCCCGGTATCCCCGTGTTTGGCCACAAGATAAAAGTGGTCTCTGCAGCGATTCACCGGAAGTTTACTTTTATCAGTGGTGGGGGAGGGGGTCCCGTCGCGATCCGGTGCCCTCCGCCGCCTACCGGAGCCATCGGCAGCGGCGATCGCGCCTGTCCCCTGGGCTGACATGGAGACGAGTGAGGGGAAGATGGCCCCGACCTGTCTCCATGACACTGCAGGGCGGAAGTGATGTCAAAATGTCACTTACACCCATAGCTCTTAAAGGGCCAATTTATTTTGTTAATTTTTTTAAATGGCAAATTTTTTTTAATGCATTTTGTGCAAATTGCTAATTTTTATTTGCATTTAGTGTAAATATGAGGTCTTATTGACCCCAGATCTCATATTTAAGAGGTCCTGTCATGCTTTTTTTTCTATTACAAGGGATGTTTACATTCCTTGTAATAGGAATAAAAGTGACACATTTATTAAATTTTTTTTTTAAAACAGTGTAAAAATAAAAAGCAAAAGGTAAAATAAATAATGAAAAAAAAAAAAAAAAGTAAATGCCGAGCTGGCGTGCAGAAGCGAACACATACGTGAGTAGCGCCTGCATATCAAAACAGTGTTCAAACCACACATGTGAGGTATCACTGCGATCGGTTGAGTGAGAGCAATAATTTTAGCCCTAGACCTCCTCTAACGCAAAACATGCTACTGGTAGAATTTTTTAAATGTCGCCTATGGAGATTTTTAAGGGTAAAAGTTTGTCGCCATTCCACAAGTGGGCGCAATTTTGAAGCATGATATGTTGGGCATCAATTTACTCGGTGTAACATTATCTTTCACAATACAAAAAAAAATTGGGCTAAATTTACTGTGGTCTTATTTTTTTATTCAAAAAATTTGATTAAAAAAAAAAAAAGCTTGTAAGACAGCTGCGCAAATACAGTGTGACAGAAAGTATTGCAACGACCGCCATTTTATTCTCTAGGATGTTAGAAAAAAAATGTATAATGTTTGGGGGTTCCAAGTAATTTTCTAGCAAAAAAAAAAAAAACACAAGCTTAACTTGTAAACACCACATCTAAAAAAGAGGCCCGATCCTTAAGTGGTTAAACGCTGCAGTTAGAGGCAAGAACACACTAAATATGACCAGAAAGAAATATACAAGAGGCCCAAGTCTAAACAGAACATGATTAAGAGGGTTGTAAAGTCTCATTTATTTATTTTTAAATAACAAACATGTCATACATACCTCCTCTGTTTGCACAGAGTGGCCCCGATCCACCTTTTCTGGGGTCCCTCTGTGGTGCTCCTGGCCCCTCCTGTTTTCGAGTGCCCCGACGGAGAATCGCTTTCCCTGGGGGCACTCGTATGGGCCCGCTCCCATGTCCTGCTGCTGTGTCCATTGACACAGCAAGCAGGAACTGGCCCCACCCTGTATCATTGGATTTGATTGACAGCCGCAGGAGCCAATGACTCCTGTTACTATCAATCTATCTAATGAGGACCCAAGACAGTGGCTGGAGCTGGTGTGCTCATCCGTGTCGCTGGAAAGACCAGGTAAGTAAAAGGGGGGCTGCAGCACAGGAGGTTTTTCACCTTAATGCATGCTTAATTACAACCCCTTTAAAATCAGTTGCTTTTAAAACAAACCCCAAATTACATCAGGAGTACAAATTGAGCATGCCATTTGAACAGTCACAGATTATTTTCTAGTACTGCTGATCTAGAAGTACAACATTTAACACTGCTTTTATACCAGAGTGACCGGTGTCATACTTTTCAAATACACTTATCAATAGTTTTATTTATAAAAGGACAAACTGCAATAAGAGCTTCATCCCATCCCTTGCTTCCAAAAACCTCAGAACGTGCACGGTAAAATGCAATAAAATCATTCCCGCCTGAATTAGCTGGCTAACAGAAAGGGCAATTAAACAAGATTGAAAGTCTACTGTGGTTATGGACCCACTGCAGTCTTTCTAGAGCTTATGCAAATTGCAATGTTTCAAGGCAATGTTTAAGCAATATAATTATATTATTGAGCCTCCCTCTTTGTTGTCTCACAAAACACAGGGGCAATGAAACTGCTGTAGCGTGTTTTCATAACAAACTCTTTTGGATGTTCCAGATTTCTAAAACATATCCAAGCTGATGTTCTAAGTAAGCAATGCCAAAAGAATTATATATATTTTTGTCTATTAACAGAAGCCTATTGTGCAGTGTAATGCACAACAGTAAAATGTTAAGGACGACAGTTTGGGTTTATTCATAATTAATAAAACTAGCTTAATGTTAATATAAATCATTGCCATATTGCAACAAAAAGCCCCATCATGTATTGTAACAATACGCATTGTGGCACCAAGGCCATAAACCGGTTAAATGAAAGTCTACCATTTACTGACAACACCAAAAGCACAGGGTGTCTGGGGGATTTAGAAAGGCTATTAGGGACACTGGGTGATACTCTGATGTCATTGTCATATTGATTTTTGTTGTCATACAGCTGACAGTGGACAAAAGTTCTGCAGATTAATGTCATTTATGGTTGACAATTAGTATGGTACACTTTTCAGGAAAGCAAAGCAGTGTAAATCACTATTATTATAGTGGCAGATGGGCTGCCATATTTACATATATGATTACAGCAAACCTTTCACTTGTACACCAATATACTCAAACAACACTTATGCTTTCAGTAGCTCTAGTGAACATCACATCTGATTCCAAACTGAATAATAGTTAAATTGGGGAGACGGAGTATATTGCCATTAATACAGTAGATTCTGGTGTCCTACTCTGAGGTTTGACAAATCGTATTATTGTTTGGCGATATCTTGTGTCATATCTATGGTGGAATACACAAGGATTTGTCTCTGCAAACAGTCCTAAATCTATAATTGGCATAGTAAAATTGCAGATGTTTGTAATGTTAGCACAACTGCAATCTATGCATTGATATTACAGCTTAGTAAAAGGTACCTTCAGGCCAGAAGGCAGGTAAAGTATTGATGACCATATTTCTTATATAGGAAGGTTTTTTTACAACCCTGCACATTCACACTGGGTGAATGTGCATGTTAAGCCCCATACACACGGTCGGACTTTTTCATCAATTTGGTCCGATCGGACAAGGTTGTTGAAAAATCAGACCGTGTGTATGCACCATCGGACAGTGTTCGTCAGTTTGTCCGTCGGACAAAGTCTTATCTCCTGCTGGAAAGATTTCCGTCAACCCGGTCCGATCACACCAAATCCGAGCGTGTGTACGCTTGTCCGACCGGACAAAGTGCTACGCATGCTCAGATCACATTACAAGACCAAAGCTATTGGCTACTAGCCTCTACGTAGTCCCGTCGTAGGCAACAAACGTCACCACGTTCAGAATGATCGGATTTTCCGACAACTTTGTCCGATCGTGTGTACGCAAAACCAACATCAGACAAAGTATGACGGACATGGTCCGACGGACCTGGTCCACGGATTGTCCGCGCGTGTGTATGGGGCTTTAGACCTGTGGGGGAGTACATAAGTAATAGTACAATAGTGATTTCACAATGAAATCAGAATGAGAATGAGATTCATCTAGGGATACCTGCCAGCTTTAAAGTTGAAATGTATTCTGTTTATCATCACAGCACCCTGACTCAGTAGTCCTCTCAAGACCCATCAGCCCTGACACAAGCAGTGGGATGGCTCTTGGGGGGACGTTATGCAAATATCAAATTGCCATAATGTCAGTCTGGAAGAGTGAGTGTCCCTAGGCAGACTGGCTTGGGTAATGCCCAAATGTGATCCTGAGCGCCCACAACTGAAAGTGCTGAAATCCAATCAATGAAACGAACAGGCAAGGGACAGTACAGAAGAGGAGCCTGTACATCTCTGCAAGACTGAAGGGAAGGCTGGATATCCATTTTAAAGTGGTGGTAAACTGTGGAAAAAATAAAAAAATTAAATAAAAAACACCTGCATAACAATAGCATAATGTGCTAGTATGCATTGCATACTAGCACATTATGAAATACTTACCTTAAAATTAAGCCCTGCAGCAGCAGCCATTCACCGATGAGGGAGGTGACATGTTCCCTCTGCATTTCTTCTGGGATCGCTGGCTCCGGCGGTGTGAGCAACCGGAGCCGCAATGACATCACTCCCTCGCGTGCACACGAGAGTCCTCTATTCCAGCAAGTTTCGGCAGGACAAGCCGGATCAGCAGAAATTATGCACCGCCGATGTCAGCGGCTGCATGCAGGGTCAAAATATATCCTAAACCTTGCTGGTTTAGGAGATATTCTTTTTACCTACAGGTAAGCCTTATTATAGGCTTACCTGTAGGTAAAAATCACCAAGCGCTGTATACAACCGCTTTAAGAAAAGCCTTCAGAAATAAGATTCCAGACAGCAATAATTCCCTTATATGTGAAGGCTCCTTAAAATTAATCTATGGCCATTAAAACTATAAAAAAAGCTTTCACTGACCACTTTAGGTGTTGGCGCTGAGGAGTGATTCATCCTCAGCAGTAGACACGCCGAGTTTAGTTCCACTTATGGTTTACTCATGTCAAGCACCAACACATCACCTGTAACACAGATAAAACAAAAGCTTATTTTGCGCTTAAAAATTTACAGAAGTTGAACATCAAATGCACAGTTCTTAAGCCATGAATCTCTGAGGTGGATTCATTATGTGACTGCAATTCAACTGTCTTTTTCTGTTTTCAAATGACTAAACCTGACAGGTCTGCAGTGCTCCATTCACAGACAGGAGTCAAAAAGGAAAACTGCTATCAGCAGAATACCCCAAGAAAGAAAACAGGCAAACAATGTAGTTGAAAAAGATAGTGTACATCTGCATTGCAGACGTCAAAGATTGCATTTGGTTATAGCATAAAAGGGAAACTACTATGTGTTTTAATGAACAGATAATAAAGCGGCATTAAACCCAAAACCAAAAATGTAATATGTTGCAGCACATCAATCAAATTGTAGTGGCTGCATTCATTTTTTTTTTTTTTTATGCTTTCCCTCTGTTTTACCTGGTGATCTGACACCTCCTGTATTAGAGTACCTCCACTCTGGATGAAGGAGCACAGGGGGCACAGCAGACATCAGCATTGTCAGTCTGGGGGGTGGGTAGTTGTACTGTACTGTAATGTATTAGCAGATTTAGATACACTAACAAATTGAAGCCAAACTCCAGCTCACACTTTAGATACAAATGCTTTTTTTCCCCCTTTTGCGATAAAGGTTTTGCAGCAATAAATAAAAGATAATTTTAATCACTTCTGCTAGTGTTAATTGGTTTGTCTCATCTAAGTAAACAGATCCATTCTTCTGGAAAGCTTGTGCTTTGAAAAACAGACTTGCTGGCTGGATCACCAGATGAAAATGGAAGAAAAGAAAGCCTAAAACAGAAAATAAATGCAGCCATCACATCTAATGCCGCTTACACACAGTTGGATTTTCCGACGGGAAATGTTCGATGTGAGCTTGGTGTCGGAAAGTCTGACCGTGTGTATGCTCCATCAAACATTTGCCGTCGGAATTTCTGCCAACAAATGTTTGATAGCAGGTTCTCAAATTTTCCGCCAAAAAAAATTGTTGTCTGAAAGTCCGATCGTGTGTACACAAGTCCGTCGCACAAAAGTTCATGCATGCTCTGAATCAAGCAAAAGGAGCCGCACTGGCTATTGAACTTCCTTTTTCTTGGCTCGTCGTACGTCTTGTACGTCACGGCGTTCTCACGTTCGGAATTTTTGGCCAACATTTGTGTGACCCGCGTGTATGCAAGACAAGTTTGAGCCAACATCCTTCGAACAAAAATCCACAGTTTTGTTGTGGGAAAATCCAATTGTGTATACACTGCATAAGAATTGGTAAACTGCGATATAATAAATACTTGCTTTTGGGATTAATACCTCTTTAACTTATTATGTCTAAGTTACTAGAACATAGTTTTGGTCTTCACATTTTTATTTCTTTCGTGACAAAATTCTAAAGTGCTAGTGAAAGCAGTCTCCTGACACAAACTTACAAGTGCCATACATGCATATAAAACTAAACTGTGTAAGAGCATCTGTCAGTGTCTGCCTTATGATAAATGGCGAAACAATTATCCTTGCTGAACTACAGCTGAGATCAAATTGGTTACCTTAAAAACAGATCAGTTGCTTTGTAGCGGTCTATACAATTAAATGGGTAATATAATTTGTGACATTTGTTATTCAAAAAATAATGTTAAATGTAAAAAAAGTCACTACAAATTTAAGCCATGAATTTCCTGCTAAAAATCAGATACTGCAATCAAGTGAAAATATTCCCTATGTATTAAGAGGATCAAGCTATTCAGGACTGTGTTTCCAGTTCCCAGACTTGTTGAAAAAGATGTTGCCAGCTGCAGTCCCTTGTGACCTCCCATCCAAAGACATGTGTGGAAAAAGCAAGGAAATGCAAAGAATGTGCCTTGTACAATTAAGGACAATGAATATGTAATTACTTTGTGCAATCTATTTTTCTCAGTCTATACATACAAGAAGAATGTGGGGAGCCATTTGCACTTACAAAAAATACCGTCTGACATTCTGCCCTTGTGTATGTCGGTCTGTCGGACGTGCATGCTGGAAAACCAGTAGCCAATGACTCCCAACCAGAACTCTCAGCCAATGGCAGAACACAACAGCTCAGCGGAGGAGATAACTGGACTAACCTCGCATGGTTAGTACAACGGCTCCCGACCGGAGCTGTCAGTTTTTTTTCAGATTGCACAAAAAAAAAAAAAGAAACTGTAGTACGTACCAGGCTTAAGCCTCATTCACACTTAAGCGTTTTTAATAATGCTGCCCTACGCCTGAGTACATGCAGAATTCAGTTCTTTCTAAATGCCCCTGTTCACACATGTACGCTCATTTTCCCTACACTTTAAAAAAGTACATAAACATTTTAATGTCTTCAGGCATTTATGTCCCCATAAACACCATGCCTGTAAATGCACAAAACACACATTTCTGCGCACAAAAAAAATATTTTCTTCTGTTGGAACTCCTCTCCTCCCCTTGCACAGCCTGGAAAAAAAGTGCCCAAGTCTTGATACAAGTGCAAAAACAGTTGGAAAAAGCTTTTAAAACAATTACAAAAAATAAACAAAAAAGCTTCAAAACAACTAGGAATACACTCTGCTCAGGTGCAAACGCAGGCTCATGGAGGTTCTCACCTTTTCTCATTCAAAAATAAATATATAAATAAATAAGAATGGATGGATTTGGGCTTTAAGAAAAACAGTATTCCTACATAAAAGTTAGGATTGAAGTGTAGAGCATCTTTTGAGATTACAAAAAAGTGCTCTTGAAAATTCTGCTCTGGTCTCGTTACGTGATCCTGCAGCTGCAGGGGAAAGGAGAAAGCACTGACAATGGCTGGGCCATGGCAGCCTATGGGTGATATCATGGCTCCCATAATTCCCAGCGATTGTTGAGCGATCCATGACACAGGGAAACCGGAGCTGTAAGATCATGACCCGACCAGAGAGGACTAAAAAAAAGTTCCATATACAGATCTTTTCATGCAGGAAAGGCAGGATAGGTAGGAAGAAGAGGGGGAAGGGAAAATTTTTAAGAATAGTTAGTGTTAAGCTTGAATTCAACTTTAAATCTTGAAAATGAACAGTTAGTTTGAATAGCAATCAGTTTCGAGATCGGAGGCCCTGTGGGATAACTTACTTGCAGAGATAACCAGTTCTTGATTTCAATACTACTGTATATTCTTTGGGAAAAAAAGTGGAAAACTGGATTTTTGTATTTATGGTAAAGTCTTTTTCTTGGGGTTCATTGGGTTACAATGCTGCTCACAGCAAGATTTGGAACCTGGCAAACCAAAAAACAGTGACCAGATTTAACCCCTCCACTCTTAGCATTCCTCGGTTTTAAGGAAAAACAATACTAGGAGCAAGACTATAGACACAGTGGAGTCTGATGTTGAAAAGCCCAAGAAGCCCACAGACCTAGCAGAGTGCACCATGACAGGAAAAAGTGGAACCTGATCCTTAAAAACCATAAGCTTGGATGATGATCAGTCTGAGCCCTGTAAAGAGCAGGCACAAGAAGCTGGTCCCCCTTTACAAAGACCATCAGGGATGACAAAGTCAGTGGCTGTGAGATAGACATGCACAGCACGTACAACATCCAGACAATGAAGGGAGATTTCTTTCCGACGCACTGAAGCCATACAGAGGAACTGGAAAACTATGTCCTAGTTGAGGTGAAAAGGTCAAAACCACCTTAGTGACTCTTGGAGACCAAAGGCGATAGTGACAAGAAAAGCAATCTTGTGAGTAAGAGTGGAAAGCGCAATATTGCTGCTTGGGTTTAAAAGGTGGTTTCCGAAGTGATGAGAGAACCAAAATTTAGATCCCATGGGTAAAACGCACAGTGGGAGCTGCATGAGACACTACAGGCAGCATAAAAGCTGTTCATGGACCGTGAGCTTGAAGGAACCACTGCAGCAAGATTGCACTACACGGGAGGACAATGCACAAGTTACAAGGCCAAGCCCTAAATACTCACAAACCAGCTGCAATCATGAAGGATCCTTGCATCACTTGCAGGTGGGAATGTGTTACCTCATGCTAAATGATGGGAAGAAGAGCATGGAGCGTATATGAATGACTCTACATCTAAGGGAATACATCAGTATTGAATCCTTTAGCGTTAGCCCTTTTTGCAATATATTAAATGAAAAATAGAGACAGTAATGGCCCTCAATAGTCTTATTCATAAGGTAGCTCCTGGTTCTCCATGTGTCCATGCTCAGTCACAAAAGGAGATCGCAGAGACTGTTACACCAAGACTGTGCCATGGTTCTGGACCCAGAAAGCACTCCATGGTTAACACAGTACACTCAGATCTGGAAAACGCCACAATTCGGAGCCCAGTGACTGGCGAGACCTTTTCAAACTAACCTCGCAATTTTCCATTCCAGCAGGGTCCAGGTATAGCCTCCAAAACTATTGCCGAGGATATGCCAATCCACATAGCAGCATAACAAGATTAGTTCAAACTCAGTCTTGACTAAGGCAAAAATAATAATGAATTGATTAAGCCTAGAGTGATTTCCCCCATAAGGACACTAGCAAAAGACTGAGGATTCAGGAAGTGGGGTAAGGTTATGAGAGAGAGACCCAGGGGACATGACCTCAAAAGCTTGCCAATGACCAATCACCTGAAATAAAAAGTCCATAACCCAGGGTCTTTGAATATTCAGCCTGCGTTCTGTAATGTACAATTAAGAAAATCATCTATATGAAATATATTTACTTGTTTTTAAAATTACACATTTACATTTGTAAAAAAAATCCCTCCAGCCCCCGCTCCCTAGTCTAGTGATGGCGAACCTTGGCACCCCATATGTTTTGGAACTACATTTCTCATGATGCTCAACTACACTGCAGAGTGCATGAGCATCATGGGAAATGTAGTTCCAAAACATCTGGGGTGCCAAGTTTTACAATCACTGCCCTAGTCCATTCAATACACACAGCTGTGCCACATCCCTCATCTTCTCCACACAACCACAGTCGATCAAGGGCAGATCTAGCACCTCCAAAAGCTGCAGCCTCCTGCACCAACTGTAGTCCAGTTTGTAAAAATCTAGTCCAGGTAGGTTTGCATACTATCCAAAGCTCCATAGAATTGAGGCAATACTCTGAGGAATGAGGCCCCAAGTATCAGAGGAGGTAGGAACGGACCTGAAATTGGGGGGTGGGGGTGGGATTGGCACAGCTGTGTATATTGGGGGGGGGGGGATTAAAGAGATTTATTTTTGACAAAGGCTTACTTTCCCAACAGAGGTAAAGTCTTTATTACACTCCATGTCTCTTTTGGAAAGATTTCCCCTGTGTCCTATCCCTGGGCAACTATAAACTGCATGCTGCAAGCATTTTAGCAAATATTTTATTATCTGCTTCAGTTATATACCTATAAAAAGTGAGTGAGTCTGCATTTACTATAATCATAGGATTAGTTCCAGGCCTGCATTCATTGCACCCCAGGCATGCCTTTAGATGTACAGAATTCTGCAAGGATTTCACCACTAGTACCAGTGCAGAATAACAAAAACAAACAAAAAGAATACATGCTGAGGATACCATGCAACAAGCTCTTTAGTTCGACTTTTTTCATTATACAAATTCTTGAAACAGTAAAATGATCTTGCACTTAAAATCTACTCAGACATACAAAAAAGCTTAATAATTCTTATACTGCAGATCTTAAGAAACACAATGGGGTGCTATAATGTCTGTTGTTATAGTAACTGCAAGTCCTGTCTACTGAAGTGTTATGAATTAACCCCATAATAACCTGAGAGGTTACCGATAGCAGATGCTATGCTCTTTTCTCGTCAAATTTAAGATGTAAGGCTTTTTTCAATCTAACAGAGAAATTAGGTTTTATCAATATTACATTGAATGATTTTTTTTCTGTAATTCTTCCAAGTACTATGAAAGCCATATTTTGTAATTTTACTTATATGTTTTGGAGCATTTCCTATAAAAATTTAAATATAAAAACAAACAGAGTGCGGCTTCACAGTAAGTAATTTGGGGCTTAGGGGAAATAGCAGGAGTTTAAAAAGCAGTCCCGTTCAATGACCTTGGCTACCCACATAGCTACATTTTTAGAATAACTAGTAACTGTTGCTGAATAGCATCATTCTCTGAGCTTTGTAGCCAAATGCAGGGTTATGGACCTCAAAAGAATTCACTTTGGCACAAAGCAAAAAAAGCGGAAAAAAAATAACGGACTGCAGCTGTTTGAATAACCACATGTTACTGTTCATATAAGGTCGCATTCTTTGCACACCTTGCATGTGAGCATAAATAACAATACTCCAAAATGACAAGGTGTGACATTCTGACCCCTATAACAATTAAAGAAAAAGAGGAGAGTAAAAAGAAAAGAGCAGGAGGGTTCTCAAAATGGCCCATGCACAGCAGCACATACAGTATCTCACAAAAGTGAGCACACCCCTCATTTTTTTGTAAATATTTTATTATATCTTTTCATGTGACAAATACTGAAGAAATTACACTATGCTACAATGTAAATTAGTGAGTTTACAGCTTGTATAACTGTGTAAATTTGCTGTCCCCTCAAAATAACAGCCATTGATGTCT